>JAANYP010000163.1:398957-998957 GCA_020465985.1 Centrapalus pauciflorus
AAATTAAATTCTTTTTTCTTGGTTTGTGAAATTTCACTAAACGAAAAAAATTGGGTTCTTATTGTCAAATTTCACTAAACGAAAAAGATTAACTTGAGGATTTTTCTGAAAAAATAATATGGAGGGACGAAAACACAGAATAAAATAAAAACACATTGGTTTTATTCATAATAAATTCTTAATTTTATATTAAACTTTTTAAAAACATAAATAATTATTCAAAATACCCATGTTTACATGGGTAAATAAGCTAGTATATATATATATATATATATATATATATATATATATATATATATATATATATATATATATATATATATATATATATATATATATATATATATATGGGTGAGTTCAATGGAGAATCTCTATGCATCGAAAAACCTTGGAGAACTATAATGCATTGCTAGAAAATTGTAATGCATCACCTGAAAGTGGATGCATTACGTGGAAATAATGATGCAACATGCAAAAATTGTGATATATTTGTGGTGGTGCATAGAGAATCTTCGATGCATAAAGGTTCTTTCCACTGACCCCACCCCCCCCCACACACCCACACACACAAATATATATATATATATATATATATATATATTAATATATATATATATATAATATTATATATATATATATATATATTATTTAAATATATATGTTCAAGTGAGTACCAATTATTTAGCAACCAAGAGTACCACTCTTAAAAGTAATTTTTTTTTGAAAACATTTAAATAATTTTACACAGATATGCAAATTTCAGCCAAATTGTAAACACTCTAAGTGCATGAAATCACGCGTCACATAAATGAACGTTCACATATGTTTAAAATTACGTAAGTGTGCGTTCACATCACTTTTTAGGAGCCAGGAGATATGAATGTATGTGAAATTTACATATGTTCTTCATAATGTTACTTAAAACATGTTCATGAAAAAAAAATTACATTTTTTTGAAGGTGGTACATTCTGGTGTGCTGCATAATGGGTGGTACTCTCTCGAACCATATTTTTTCTCTCTCTCTCTCTCTCTCTCTCTCTCTATATATATATATATATATATATATATATATATATATATATATATATATATATATATATATGCACACACAAGTGTTATATAACTGTGTGTTGTGACAGTGCAAATTATGTAATTTTTAATGAACAAATCAAAAATTACAATCGATTATAAGTTAAAATATAATAATATAATAAGTTAAAAAAACTGTAAATGAAAAAACAAATTTAGTATCATATTATGTTTTGATATTATTTTTAACATATTTAAAACAGAATTAAATGTATAGGAACTACATAAACATAAAAAGTATATTAAGTTAGTAAGTATAATACATTAATTTAAATAAGATGATAAAAACTTAGATTAACAATAAATGGTATCAAAATAATTGTGTTTATTAGTCATGTATAAAATCATGTTTATATAATATTGGAATCTAGAGAAATAAAATATATAATAATCAATTAAAATTATAATATTTTTAAAGTTACAATAAGTTGTAAATTAAATAAATTTTATAGATTAAAAACAACCACTTACAAATGCCACATGACATTAACAATAATATAAATTTAAATGTTAGTGGGTCTATATGAATAACTAAAATGACCCTTAAGGTTGAAAATATTTATTATATATAAATATTCGTTTGATGCTACAAAACAAAGAAACAATTCATGCATACGTACAAGACATTTTCTCACATAAAAATTAATGCATAACAGTCAAGTCAAAAACTGTATTCCGAACTACATTAACGAGATGATTAACAATCAACTACAGATTTTTTTCCTCTGAGATTTGCATTTTGTCAAATAATTTGCATTATGCAACATTTACATTTGTCAGGACTTTGTCAAAAAAACTGCATCATCTTATAAAAAAAATGAGCTAATCTGAAGAATGCAAGGTAACTGAGATTTAAAATCATAGGGGGGACGCTGAGTTTTTAAATAACAAAAAGGAAGGGATGTACGAAATCCTGAGATTTTAAATAAAAACTGAAATCTGTTAACCAAACACAGAATTTTAAATGCAAATCTCAGTGAATTCTGAGAAATCAGCAAATCAAACCACCCTAATTGTCATCCGCCGCTTTGTAGAGACATACCACTAGTTTATGTAATAACCACGCCCCAACAGCCAAGGGGGCCTAAATTTTTTTTTTCCCGCTAATACCTAGGCTAATATTAGTATTTCATTTCTTTTGCTAGTTATTTGATTGTGATATTTTCATACATATTTACATGGTTCGTTCCTTTAATCTTTAATTGTTATATATACATATATATTTAGAGGGCCTTTTAATAGTTTTTACTCCGGTCCCCAAAAATGACATGAACGACCCTGGTGATAACAATATTATGGTATTACTAGTTGAATGGGCACTGGCAAGTAGAACATCCAAAGAGCAAATAATGTTACCTTTTGTATATATAAGTTATATAGACAATATATTTATTACTCCATGTAAAATGTTGTACAGTTTATAAATGATATTACATAATAACAATATCACCTGAAATAAATATTTATTAAAAGAATTAAACTAGTTTTGTTTAAAAAAATTTAAAAAATATTGTTGAATTGCAACTATCCTCAGATTATTTCTTATTCACTATCCACCCAGAAATCCTAAATGACAAATGGAATGGATACATGATATAAATTTACCGAACCTTAGTCAGATATTTTCCATATATTTAGGATTGATATTTGGTCTTGATTTTTAATTCATAAATTATTATACTTTATTTTTATTATTAATATATATCATAATTTTGTCCAAAAATTCCCATCATTTAATAACAATTTTTTCCTAAATAATAGTAGTTTTGGAAAGTTATAACAATTTCACTATTTATCCGGTTGGTGAAAGTGATGCTGTTAGAAAATTTTTAATACAATAAATTAATTCGAAAATATAGCATTTTTAGATATCAAAAAAAAAATTAATATCCGGATATTAATCTTCAAATTCAGATATCGTAAAAATATTATGTTTTAAACATGCTACTATCTTATTCAATTATTTATTTACTTTGTAATTATAATAAATATTTTCATTAACAAACAATTTCAACAAAAGAATTTTGTAATGATGATAAATTTTTTAATCTGGACTTATTTAATAACTACAGCTATTTTTTAGCCTGGACAATTATGACGTCAGATTGGTCGCTACTTCAGATGATCCTCACCGGAATTCTCGACAAGATCGAAATAAAAACCCGAGTTGGGATATTACAATCAATTTCCGACGATTTCACCGGAATTCTCGATTAGATTTTCAGATATAAACCAACTCTTGTGCCTTCAATTCATTTAACTCAAGGAAGATCGAAGCAAATTCATCGACATTGTTCTAATTAAATCCGCAAACTCAAGGTAATATCACTGATTCATACTTTGATTCTTGTTCGTTTAAGTTTTAGTTTCATCGTAAGTTTCCGACGATTTCACCGGAATTCTCGAGGAGATTTTCTGATATGAACAAACTCTTGTGCCTTCAGTTCAATTAACTCAAGGAAGACGAAGAAGATCGTAGCAAATTCATCGACATTGTTCTAATTAAATCTGCAAATTCAAGGTAATATCACTGATTCATACTTTGATTCTTGTTCGTTTAAGTTTTAGTTTGATCGTAAGTTTCCGATTCAACGACTGAAAATATGTAAATTGAAGTAGATTATATAATGATCCATGAAAACAGAACTTGACCCGTTTTCTGTGTTCGGGTAAGAGAGAAACAAACCAGATCTATTTCATAAATGGTATAAATGGACTGGACCATCGGATGGATCATAAATTCATAATAACTCATTATTTGGGCTGTTTTCTTTGGCAATTTAATAACGTTTTGGGCCTTTTTTTGTGTAAAAAAACTGTTTGTTACGGCTAGAAATCGATTTGGTTTGGTTTTCGGCATCAAGAAAACCGAGTTTACTTGTGTTTTTCTAACTAAATTTTGATGATTATTTATTGGCATGTAGATCGATGGGGCGCGCGAAGCAAAAGATGGAACTCATAGCGAACGAGAAGATCCGAAACACGACTTACCGAAAGCGAAAACTCGGGGCAGTAAAGAAGGCTAAAGAACTGGCCATTCTTTGCGATGTCGGTGTTGTTATGATCGCGTACCCTCCCAACTCTAACGAGCCGGAGATTTGGCCCGAAAACCATGACCAAGTCAAGAATGCAATCAACTCATACAAAAGAAAAAAAAGCGAAAGTTCGATAAAAACTTATGAGCTTAGTGACTTTTTCGAGGACCGAAAGAAAAAGATCGAGGAGGAGCTTGTTAAGGCTCGGAAAAAGAACATTGCAGCCAAGTACCCGACTTGGTTCGACGAGCTCGATGGGTTAAACGAAGGGCAATTGAGACAATTCGCTATCGGGTTGAAAAACAAGGAAAACATTGTGAGAGATAATCTTGAAGCCAAGAAAAGAAACATTTTTATGCAACAAGTGCTAACTAGTTTCGACCCTAGTACCCTTCCCTATGCGGGTGGGTCATACCCGCACCCGGATCCACACCCGCACCCGAGTCTTTATCAAGTTCAAGCACACCCACAACCACACCCACACCCGAGTCTTTATCAAGTTCAAGGGGTTAATCCGAACCATGAAGTTGGTTGGTTCCATGAACCAATGTACGGTGCTTATCCGCCGCAATCTGAACATGGTATGGTTTACGATGGCACAAACCCTTTGGCGTTTGAGCAACCAATGACGCAATACGGTCCGATGACTCAATTTTCGGTGCAACCACAAGCGAACGATGGCAACTTTTGGGACTTTTCGACGGATGATGTTATTCAACGACTACTTGCAACCAAGAATGAGAATCTTGGGGTGTTTGGCGATCGGGTTTAGTATATTATTCAACGTGTAAAGAAAGATCGGTGTTACTAGTTTTGTTGTCGTTTTGATCATTTAGATTATATTATCGATCGATCGTATATTTTAACCATCGTGTTTAGGTCATTGTTTATATTTTGCCATATTGAATTATTCGATCAATATACACTACATTGCCATTAATACGTAAGAATTATGTTTTTTTTTTTTTTAGATTTCGAATTTTTGATACGTATATTTTATTCGAATAAAATCATTGTATTTATTAAGGAAAGTTCAAAAATTATAATTTTTTTTATCTAAATTAATCATTCGTTTGTGCTACTTGAACACAAATAAAAATAAAAATTTATATTGTTATTTTAAAAACCTCAGTAAAAATTAAAAAGAGATGGAAATGAAAATAGAAGGGAAAAAGAGAGGAAACGGAGAAACGAAAATAGAAGGTTTCCCACAATCTTCTTAATTTATGGTCACGGAAGCGTCAAACGATCCCAATAAATTTTTTCTTTTTATATATATATACATATAGTTTGTAAAAAAAAAAACATCTTGGTTTTCGTTTTTTAATTTCAAACTAAACTCTTATCTGTTCAAACATCAATTTCAAACTAAAATTGATGGAATCTAGAACAAAATTGGTTGACAATGAACTTGATATTTAGATGAGGTGCAAGGTCGTTCCTATTGTTTTGGGGACCTATGACAAAAAAACTTATAAAAGCTTCTCCAAACACACACACACACACACACACACACATATATATATATATATATAACAGTTAAAGATTAAAGGAAACACTCATGAAAATATATACGTAAATATCACAATCAAACAAATAGCAAAACAAGTAAACTACTAGTATTAACTTAGGCATCAGAGAAATAAAACTTTTGGGCTCCCTTGGCTGTTGGGCATGGGCAATATCCCAGGTTGCACACCCCAGCCTTAAACTTCTATACCTTCATTTAAGGGTTATATGATTTAGTTGATAGTGGGGGTGTTCAAAAATATCCGAATCCGAGCATCTGAAACAAAATCCGAAAATCCGATCCAAAACTATCCGGAATTTCGGATATCCGAAATTTCGGATTCGAATTCGGATAGTAAAATTCCAGATTTTCGGATATTCAGATAATCCGATATCCGAAAATCCAAAGAATTTTTTTTTATATTTTTAGTATTGATTATTACATAATATTGAGTGTTTAATATTAGTCTAGTGTATATTTTTGAGTTTTATCTTAGTATTATAGATTTATTAACTAATATTTTTATAAATTTTAGTTTTTTTATATTTTTTTAGTCGTTTTGAGTAAAATAATTCCGGATACATTTAGTTTGTGATATATTTATTTTTAATATCTATTTGGATATATGAATTTGTATTTTAGATATTTAAATATTTGATTTAATTTTAAAAAAAAATTAAAAAATATGAATTTTCGGATAATCCGATATCCGAATCCGAAATTTCGGATTCGGATAGCAAAATTCACTATCCGTAATTTCGGATATCCGAAAATTCGGATATCCAGTTTTGAACACCCCTAATTGATAGTATACTTGTATTTTATGTATAGGTTTCGCAAGTGACATATGAACCATCAATACGATGACGACTGAATACATACATATTTTGTTAATGTAACAAGTTTTGATTTGATTTGGGATTTCATTTGTTCATCAAACAGATTTTAGTATCCATTTTATAAAAGTAGGGTTTCAATAACATTGATGATGAACCCAAATTTGATTTTAGATCGTATTTTTTTGATTTTATTTAAAACAATTTTTTGTTATTACTTATAGAACGAACTTATAGTTTAACTCTGAATCTGTGAGTTTATAAGTTCTGGTTATGGTTATGACTCCATGGAACTTTCCAAGCATAGAGTTTGTATTCATGATTCGAATGTAGGGCCCTTTCTACTTTCTAGAATTAGATGAAAATGAAATGATAATCAAATTTTGCTGGATTCTTTTAGGGATTAAAACTACTTCAAAAGGGGTGGGTAATATGAATGTTGAGCATGAAAAAAGTAACTACTTCAAATTGATATAAAAAATTGCAAAAATACAATTAAAGAATACAAAGAGATTCTCTTTAGCTACATCATTTTGATAAGGTGTACATGTACAATCTACTTGGATTCAACATTTATATTTTAATTAGGGTCATATGCATAAGGTCATATTCTCTAACCGTAAGTCAAGTATTCGATAGCAGTATTATTCTCAAACGGGTTGGAGAAATTGGTAACGAGTTTAAACATAGCTGCTGGATCACAGGATGCCATAGAGAATTCAACCCTAGATTTAAGTGTTTGACTTTTTGAGTAGATAAACACTGTCATACACATACTAGAATAATCACCAACATATTTCCGCAAAAAACAGACCAGGTTTTACGTTCAATGAATTTAGGGGGAAATTTGCAATGGAAGATAATATACTTTAGGTTGATTTCTATATCGGATAATGGTTTATGTTTAGTCCCCCTAACATACTTTAAAAAAAAAAAAAAAATCCAAAAATGGTAAAAATTTGCCTTTTGGTCATATTTGCACACCATGTTTGGCAGAGAGCTTCTAAAAACTTTTAAAAGCTTTTGTTTTTAATAAGCTCTACTAAAAAATAAAACTCTTGTTTGGAAGGAAACATAGAGCTTTCATTTTCTAAAAAAAACTCTTTTATAAAACGCTAGTAAAGTAGCGTTTGAAAAGCTCTAGAGCTTTTAGTCAAACATATTTACTTTTTTACCATTCTATTAATCATAAACTACCACCTTTAATTAATGTTAATGTCCATTTACGTGATTTAATATTAAAAACTACAACTACTGCTACTTTTACCAAACACATTTATAAAACTAAAAGCTTCGGTTCTTTAAAAAAGCTTCAGTTCTCAAAAGCTAAAGCTACTTAAAGTTATACCTCTTTTAAAAATACAAAGCTACATCTAGTTTTGCCAAACATACCCCAAGTGTCCATAGTTAGCAAATATTACAACAGTTGAAAAGGTACATCACCTTTTTATTGGGGTAAAACATTGTTCGATACCAAGAATAGATTAAAATGAAGTATGTTCCCTTTTTATGCAGTTTCTCGTGAATTTATTAGATTTCGTGTTTGCCTTTCATATGAATGATACTATGATATACGAGAAGAGCATCATGTTCAAACTTTTTCGGAGCTTTTTTATTTTAATTTCTTATTCGCGGATGCTATTACGCAGGGCGTTACCTTGATGCCATAGACATGTTTGATTGCTCTGCCATTGTTCTCTCATTCGGCTTGTACTTTATTGGCCTCTATTCACGACGAAGGCGCTTAAGACATTTACGGCAACTGCCTCCCGTTCTAAACTTTGAAGTAGATATGTAACCACCGTTACATTACCTTCTGTTTTTCGGTTCTCATGTATCGTAGATTATATATTCTGAATGCACACATCAACTTGATTAATGTGATTACACAGACAATAGTCGGTTTGATGGTGTGATCTTTGAATTTTAGTCGGTACGAGGTAGAGGATGTATCGTCGGCTCGAGTACTTTAAAGGTTAAGCTGCGGCAAGTTGTGATGCTGCATAAAAGACATTTGACACGTCTGTAAGCCTGTAAATGATGAGTTTATTTTAAAGTACATTCCTTCGTTTTGAAAATGTCAATAGACATCCTTTCATGTGTTATATATATATATATATATATATATATATATATATATATATATATATATATATATATATATATTTGTGTGTGTGTATAGAATCAGGTTCATCAGCGTACTCATGAGATTCCAGTATACCAACGTATCTTGTTGTGAATGATTATTCACACACACACACACACACACACACACACATATATATATATATATATATATATATATATATATTTACGCAGACATGTCAACATTATATTTTTTATCAAAAGGATCAACGTAATAAAACTTGTGAACGGTAAATAAAGATCATGTGAATGGTGTGAATGACCATTCACATAAAATGTGCATGAACATTCACATAAATTTAAAACCACAGAAAGTGTGAATGTGTGTGAAATTCATTTATCATGTGTATAACGTTAATTTTAAACATGGCTATGAAAAAAAAATTAAAAAACGGTTTTCTAAGGTTGGTACCTTTGGGAATATTTGATTTCGAGAGTTACTTTTTTGAACCTGACTCTATACACACACACACACACACACACACACATATACACACACACATATATATATATATATATATATATATATATATATATATATATATATATATATATATATATATATATATATATATATATATATATATATATATAGACACACACACACACACACAAGTATTGTATAACCGTGTGTTTTTTAATGAACAAATCAATAGGACAATTGTATACAAATTACAATTGAATAAGAGTTTATTATGACAAAAATCAACATGTTTTAATGTTTTTTGCGTTTTCGTCCCTCTTTGTTAACTTTTTCATAAAAGTGCTCAAGTATATTTTTTTCTTTTTGGTTTGGTGAAATTTGGACATCAGACCCCAGTTATAATTAGTAAACCGAGGTTTTAAGAACTGAAAAACCAGGTTACAATGTCCAAATTTTACTGAACCAAAAAGAAAAAAATTAACTTGTGCGCTTTTATGTAAAAAAATTGACATGAAGAGACGAAAAATGCAAAAAAAACGTAAAAATATGTTGGTTAAAATATAATAATATAATAAGTTAAAAAAAAAAACTATAAATAACTAAATAAATTTAGTATCATATTTTATTTGATATTATTTTTAACATATTTAGAACAGAATTAATGTATAGAAACCACATAAACATAAAAGTATAAGTATAATACATTAATTTAAATAAGATGATAAAAAATTAGATACACTTATAAATGTTATCAAAATAATTGTTATATTAGTCATGTATAAAATCAATTAAAATTTTAATATTTTTAAAGTTACAATAAGTTGTAAATTAAATAAATTTTAAAGATTAAAAAACAACTACTTACAAATACCACATGACATTAAGGCCATGAGGAGTGGGCTTGGCAACGAAATGGTACCATCCTCGGCATCAATGGCACATCGCCCCTCCCTTTGGCAACGGCAAACAATACCTCGGCATCGGCATTTGGATGCCGAACTTTTTTAAACTTTTCATATATATATATATATATATATATATATATATATATATATATATATATATATATATATATATATATATATATATATATATATATATATATATATATATGTGGTTGGTTCCGGTAAGAACCCTTGTTACCGTGAGAACGTGAGAACCACTCCAAAATTCACAAATTTGTACATTAAATGCACAAATTTTAAAATTAAAAGTTTTACTTAAAATCATTATTAGTCTTAAATATTAATAAGTATCATAATCTAACACTAAAATTACATTCAAAAATTACATTCATTAAATTATAAACTAAATGCACAAATTTGAACATCAAATGCACAAATTTTCTTAAATGCACAATTCGTACATAAAATGGATAAATTATAGCATGAGATGCGTAATGAAATGCATAAATTTATCGAAAACATTTAATTTTAGTATCAAATGCACAATTTTATACAGTGGATGCACAAATTTTAGAGTGGTTCTCACGAAATAGAGGGGTTCTCATGTGAACCCAATCCTATATATATATATATATATATATATATATATATATATATATATATATATATATATATATATATATATATATATATATATATAGAGGTTCTATGGGGCACCATATGCATCGGGAACCAAATGGGAACCAAAAATGCATTGCTTGTTTACAAAGGGTGCATTAAGGGCATTTTGGGATTGCTTAATAATATATTGTTAAATTATAAAATTTGATTTAACATTTATCATTTATAAATAAAATGATCAACCACCTTCCCATAAATCCACGTTTAAATGTCGAAATGCATCACGATTTTGGTGATGCATAATGATGGAACAAAAACGAGGATGAATATGGCCGAAATGCATCACGATTTTGGTGATGCATAATCATGGAACAAAGACGAGGATGAATATGGTCGAAATGCATCATGTTTGAAATTGAATTGGATGAAGATGCATCGTGTTTGAAGACGAATCCAATAAATTGGATGAAGATGCATCATGTTTGTTTAGATTCAGATAGAATATTTTCTGAATTAAAGCATCTTCCGATTTTGCCTTCGCGCGCGAGAAGTTATGCACCCGTGCACCTATTTTCAAGTTAATTACCCTTTTGCCACTACAATCTGAACCATTAAAATTCAAGATCTAACGGTGCATACATGTTCCCAAAGTGTACAATGCATACAGGTGCCCCATAGAACCTGACTCTATATATATATATATATATATATATATATATATATATATATATATATATATATATAATTATTTATATTTCATTATTCTTTATATATACATACATATTCTTTTATTTTCTAACTTAACATAACTAAAATATTCTTTAAATTTTTTCATTTCTATCATTTCTAATTAAAAATAAAACATTGAAGATATTTGAGGTGTTCAAAAATTGATCTCAACGTTGATCCGGTTAATGATTTTGAAAACGTATATTCGTTCCAAAACTTTGCGTAATTTAATTTTCATGTTATTATTTTTTATTTTAATATTAAAATGTGGAACGAGCGTTCTATATTTTTTAAAAGTGTTGGCAAATATTAAATGATTTTATTTTTAAGTAGAATATTTTAATATTTAATGTTATATTCAATTTTAATATTATTAATTTAATGTTATTTTTTTATTTCAATGTCTTTATTTTAAGTTTAAAATGAAAATAATAGAAAATGAATGACATCCAAATGTCATCAAAATGACAAAAAATGACAAAGCTGACGTGGCGCTGACGTGACGGCAGTTTTGAGTGGCATCCATGACATCCACTCCCTTTAGCGTAACAATAATATGATATAAATTTAAATGTTAGTGGGTCTAAATGAATAACTGAAATAAGATTGAAAATCTTTATTGTACATAAAAATTTGCATTGATGCTACAAAACAAAGAGACAATTCATGCATACATACAAGACATTTTTTTCACACAAAATTCATGCATAATAGTCAAGTCAAAAAATGTATTACCACTAGTTTATGTAATAATAATATTATGGTATTACTAGTTGGCCTAGAGCAAATAATGTTACTTTTTGTATATATAATAAGTTATTATATAGACAATAATATTATTTACATAATAACAATATCACCTGAAATAAATGTTTATTAAAAGAATTTAAATAGTTTTGTTTAAAAATATTTAAAAAAATATTGTTGAATTATAACTAACCTCATATGGAATGGATACATGATATAAATTAACCGACCGTTAGTAAGATATTTTCCATATATTTAGGATTGATATTTGGTCTTGATTTTTAATTCATAAAGTATTATATTTTATTTTTATTATTAATATTTATCATAATTTTGTCCAAAAATTTCCATCATTTAATAACAATTTTTTTCCTAAATAATAGTAGTTATGGAAAGTTATAACAATTTCACTATTTAACCGGTTGGTGAAAGTGATGCTGTTAGAAAATTTTGAATACAATAAATTAATTCGAAAATATAGCATTTTTAGATATTAAAAAATTAATATCCGAATATTAATCTTCAAATGTCCAAATAGTTGGATTATAAATTTAATATTTAGTTACTTGTTACCGACTATCTCACTATATCAACTAAACATTTTGTACTTTTAGGTTAATTTTATATTTTAATTAATATATGTATTAATTTAATATTTTAATTACTACATATTACGTGATATATTCTATTTGATTATATTAATTTGTATTTAAGTATATTTGGATATATAAATTTAATTGATAATTTATCTATTCTATTGAAAAAAATAAATAAATAGTAACTTGACACTTAACTACACTGCCAATTGACGAAGTCTTCATTTGACCTGTGTAATTTTTAATTTTTTAAATGATTAATTTCAATTCATATATAGTTACTGTGTTTTAAAGATTATGTTACCAACATCGGGTTAGTAGATACCCTTCTCAATGGTTTATATACAACATTTGTAAAATTGAAAATTTTAATTCTAAGGGTTGATAACTTTGATATTAATTATTAATAAAGCTAAGGTTTATTGTATTTCATTTCAATTATGTATTGTTATTAAGCATAAATAAAATTAAGTATTATACTATAATTTTTTCTTTCGTTATTTGAAGGTTTTTAAAAAAAATTTTAAAATTTTTTTACTCTATAAAATAAATATTGAGTCTGATCTCCTTAATAATATTCATAGTTTATGTCGTTAATTAT
The DNA here is from genome assembly GCA_020465985.1 of Centrapalus pauciflorus. Taxonomy (NCBI): domain Eukaryota; kingdom Viridiplantae; phylum Streptophyta; class Magnoliopsida; order Asterales; family Asteraceae; genus Centrapalus; species Centrapalus pauciflorus. The sequence continues at coordinate 412,197 of JAANYP010000163.1, forward strand.
TGAATTCTACAATTATTCAAAAATTTATAATTATTAAAGACATAATTATTCATACAGATTTGTATATTATACATGTAAATAAACTAGTTCATACCTAAGTTACAAATTCAGATATCGTAAAAATATTATGTTTTAAACATGCTACTATCTTATTCAGTTATTTATTTACTTTGTAATTATAATAAATATTTTCATTAACAAACAATTTCAACAAAAGAATTTTGTAATGATGATAAATTTTTTAATCTGGACTTATTTAATAACTACAGCTATTTTTTAGCCTGGACAATTATGACGTCAGATTGGTCGCTACTTCAGATGATCCTCACCGGAATTCTCGACAAGATCGAAATAAAAACCCGAGTTGGGATATTACAATCAATTTCCGACGATTTCACCGGAATTCTCGATTAGATTTTCAGATATAAACCAACTCTTGTGCCTTCAATTCATTTAACTCAAGGAAGATCGAAGCAAATTCATCGACATTGTTCTAATTAAATCCGCAAACTCAAGGTAATATCACTGATTCATACTTTGATTCTTGTTCGTTTAAGTTTTAGTTTCATCGTAAGTTTCCGACGATTTCACCGGAATTCTCGAGGAGATTTTCTGATATGAACAAACTCTTGTGCCTTCAGTTCAATTAACTCAAGGAAGACGAAGAAGATCGTAGCAAATTCATCGACATTGTTCTAATTAAATCTGCAAATTCAAGGTAATATCACTGATTCATACTTTGATTCTTGTTCGTTTAGGTTTTAGTTTGATCATAAGTTTCCGCCTCAACGACTGAGAATATGTAATTTGAATTAGATTATGTAATGATCCATGAAAACAGAACTTGACCCGTTTTCTGTGTTCGGGTAGTGTTCGGGTAAGAGAGAAACAAACCAGATCTATCACATAAATGGTATAAATGGACTGGACCATCGGATGGATCATAACTTCATAATAACTCATTATTTGGGCTGTTTTCTTTGGCAATTTTAATAACGTTATGGGCCTTTTTTTTTTTTTGTTAGAAAACTGTTTGTTACGTCTAGAAATCGATTTGGTTTGGTTTTCGGTTCGGTTGAGTTGATTTAGACCTTTCGTCATCAAGAAAACCGAGTTTACTTGTGTTTTTCTAACTAAATTTTGATAATTATTTATTGGCATGTAGATCGATGGGGCGCGCGAAGCAAAAGATGGAACTCATAGCGAACGAGAAGATCCGAAACACGACTTACCGAAAGCGAAAACTCGGGGCAGTAAAGAAGGCTGAAGAACTGGCCATTCTTTGCGATGTCGGTGTTGTTATGATCGTGTGCCCTCCCAACTCTAACGAGCCGGAGATTTGGCCCGAAAACACTGACCAAGTCAAGAATGCAATCACCTCATACAAAAGAAAAAAAAGCGAAAGTTCGATAAAAACTTATGAGCTTAGTGACTTTTTCGAGGACCGAAAGAAAAAGATCGAAGAGGAGCTTGTTAAGGCTCGGAAAAAGAACATTGCAGCCAAGTACCCGACTTGGTTCGACGAGCTCGACGGGTTAAACGAAGGGCAATTGAGACAATTCGCTATCGGGTTGAAAAACAAGGAAAATATTGTGAGAGATAATCTTGAAGCCAAGAAAAGAAACATTTTTATGCAACAAGTGCTAACTAGTTTCGACCCTAGTACTCTTCCCTATGCGGGTGGGTCATACCCGCACCCGGATCCACACCCGCACCCGAGTCTTTATCAAGTTCAAGCACACCCACACCCACAACCACACTCGAGTCTTTATCAAGTTCAAGGGGTTAATCCGAACCATGAAGTTGGTTGGTTCCATGAACCAATGTACGGTGCTTATCCACCGCAATCTGAACATGGTATGGTTTACGATGACAAAAACCCTTTGGCGTTTGAGCAACCAATGACGCAATACGGTCCGATGACTCAAGCGAACGATGGCAACTTTTGGGACTTTTCGACGGATGATGTTATTCAACGACTACTTGGGATCAAGAATGAGAATCTTGGGGCGTTTTGCGATCGGGTTTAGTATATTATTCGACGTGTGCATGTTTTAGCTTCCTTATGTTATATATGTGTTTCGATTTGTAAACAAAGATCGATCGGTGTTACTAGTTTTGTTGTCGTTTTGATCATTTAGATTATATTATCGATCGATGGATTATATATTTTAGCCATATTGAATTATTGATCAATATTCACTGCATTGCCATATTAATACTTAAAAGAATTATGTTTTTTTTTTTTTAATTTTTTATATTTATGATACGTATATTTTATACATATTAAATCATTGTATTTTTAACAGATTTAGTTGGAGTGATTAAGGGTTAAGCGATCCCAATAAATTTTTTCTTCGTATGTATATATTTTGTCAAAAAAACATTTCGATTTTGGTTTTTTTAAGTATAAAACCAAGTTTTAGTTTTGAAAAAACACAAAGAGCCCAGTTAGTTAATGTAACAAGTTTTGAATTGATTTGGGATTTCATTTGTTAATCAAACAGATTTTGGTATCCATTTTATGAAAGTAGGGTTTCAATAACATTGATGAACCAAAATTTGATTTTAGATAAAAAAATTTTGCTGTTATTTAAAGCAAATTTTTCTAATTACTAATAGCAAACTTGTAGTTTAAATATTATAAACTTTTGTCATGGATACCATCTAAAAAAATACACATTTAATTTGTTACATGTAAACCATACATACTATGCCAGCTTCATCTGTCAAATAAATATTTTTATGTGAGTTTAGCATGTTAGAAGATGTGTGTCTATATATGCATGGCGGACCCAGGATTTTTGGTCGCCGGTGGCACAAATTTGAGTCGTGTTTCTGATTTTATAATTTTTTTAATTATTTTGGTCGGGTCAGGTTAACGGCCGATAAATATTAATTTTATTTTCATCAATTTTGGGATAAAATAAGAATAATGTTATTGAGTTTGGTGAAATGAACCAAAATTATAAAATAATGATGCCTTATTGTTATTTAATTTTGTGCTTTAAATTGTTAATTCATATTTTTTATTTGTTACATTAAACTATAAATAATTATAATACAAAATTATTTATTTGATTGAAGATTATAATTTTTTTTTATTAAACTATTCTAATAATGTTTTAATATTTGAAAAACATGGTTGCACGTTCAAAAAACTACCGGTTGCACTAACAAAAAATCGTAAAAAACTACATTACGAAATAAAGTTATTGGCGGAAGGACCGGTGTCACGTGTCACCCCCACATTACACTTAGGTCCGCCCCTGTATATATGTGTGTGTGTGTATGTGTATGTGTACACACACATATATATAGATAGACTCAAAATCTATGGAGTCCCATATTGAAGTGGAGTCTTGGAATCGAACATTAAATATACATGTTCATTACGATAAAATGTATAATTTAATACAAGAGTGCAATATACACACGTTCAGAAGTATATTAGGATTGATAAATTAACATCATTTGAAGTTTACAATAAAAATGTCACTTATTATGCAAAAATACGATATGCACATGTTCAAAAAGTACATTACCAGTTCACCTCAATTGAATATGTGCATATTGGTTACATTTTCTCATGAAATTAAATTTTTTTTATCGTCATGAACTTTAAATCATGTAACCTACTCAATTATAATCCATTTTTTAACATATGTATATTGCATTTTTTCATGAAATAAAATATTTTATCGTAACGAACATGTGCATTTAATCTGGGACTACACGACTCCACTCTTATATAGGACTCCATGAAATTCAACCATACATACTGCATGCATAAATCCATCCATGCATGCGTATATACTTAGTACATACACACACATATAGAATCAGGTTCCTGAGCATACCCAAAAAAATTCACAAGTACCGGACGCACCCATTGTGAATGATCATTCATAGATTTTTTTTTTATATAAACATGTATAAACTAAGATTATAAGACTTTTTATTAAAAAATCATACCTTTATACATTAAGATACAAAAAAAAAAAAACTTGTGAATGGTTGAAAAAAAATAATTTGAGTGATCAATCATAAAAATTTTAAGGACATAAAGTTGATAATGTTGGGAAAGGGGATCTATTTGATAAAATAAATTGCACAGGATCGAATAATCAAAATTTGATCTTTATTAACATAACATCGAATTCACACTTTTACAATTTTGATTAAGGAACCTATTTATAAACAACTAAAAGGTGCGTATGAAAGGACGCAACCTTTCATGGAAACTATTCGAATAGTTGTGTCTATTCATGAAGAGACACACCCTTTCAATTTAATTAATTGCTATTCTAGTCCCTAAACTTTCACTAATTACAATAATAATACATTGACTAATCTAAATTACATATTAGTCTAACAATCATGATTAAATCTATCATTCTCCCCCTTAATCTTGATTGTTGCTTGATAAGTCTTCAACTCCAAGTAGTTGTCTCATTGTGACGAACTTGATCCTTGGTAGTGCTTTTGTGAGTATGTCAGCTCTTTGTTTTTCTTCGTTGATGTGCTCGACTATCAAATCTTCTCTTTCAACACATTCTCTGATGAAGTGGTACTTCGTATCAATGTGCTTGCTTCTTCCATGAAATACTGGGTTCTTCATTAAGGCTATTGCTGACTTGTTATCAACATAAATCTTGATCTTCTGTTCTTCAGTATTTGTAATCTTGTTCAGTAATCTCTTTAACCATATTGCTTGAGTTGCCGCTGCTGTTGCTGCAATAAACTCTGACTCACATGATGATAATGCTACTGTTCCTTGTTTCTGTGTACTCCAGCTAATCGGTGAGTTTCCAAAATAGAAAACTATTCCTGTTGTTCATTTTCCTTCTTGTGTATTAATACCATAACTGTTGTCACTATAACCTTCTATTTTGTTTCCTCCTTTGTATTCATAAGATATTCTGAAATCTTTAGTTCCTTTGATGTACCTCAAAATTTGCTTGATAGCTTTCATATGTTGTTCTTGAGGCTCTTGCATAAAACGACTAAGTAATCCAACTGAGTAACTTAAGTCGGGTCTAATATGTAGTAAATATCGTAAACATCAAATTATGCTTCGATATTCAGTAGCATCTACATAAGTTCCTTCTGTAAGGTTTGTCAATTTGAGTCTTGGTTCCATAGGTATTTTTGCATCATTGCAGTCTAACATTCCTGCATCTTTAAGTATCTTGTTTGCGTAGGCTGTCTGCTTTATTGAAATCTTGTCATAACTTTGCATAACTTCAATTCCTAAATAATATGCTAATAAGCCGAGATCACTCATCTCAAACTTATCCTTCATCTGATCTTTGAATAAATCTATCTCTTGTCTTGGTGTTCCAGTGATTATCAGGTCATCTACATATACTCCTATCAACATTGTTGATGACTTGGTTGTTCTTGTGTAAACAGCTTGTTCTAACGCACACTTGCTAAAATCTAACTCTTTCAGGGTCTTATCTAATTTTGTGTACCATGCTCGTGGTGCTTGTCTAAGACCATATAGAGCTTTAGCGAGTTTATAAACCTTGCCTTCATGTCTTGGCTGTATAAAACCTTCTGGTTGAGAGACATATACTTCCTCTTGTAAGTCTCCTTGTAAAAATGTTGATTTTACATCTAAATGGTGTACTTCCCATTTATTGTAAGCTGCCAGTGCTAATATCATTCGTATTGTCTCAATTCTGGCTACAGGTGCAAAGACTTCCTCAAAGTCTATGCCATGTTCCTGTATGTATCCTTTTGCTACTAATCTAGCTTTGTGTTTAACTATTTCTCCATTGACATTTCTCTTTGTCTTAAATACCCACTTTAAACCTATTGCTTTATGATTTCTAGGTAAAGTGGTTAATCTCCATGTATTGTTCTTGGTGATAGAATCAATCTCTGCCTTCATAGCTTCAATCCATTTATTATCCAGTGCTGCTTCCTTGTAGTTTCTAGGTTCATCTTCAACTAATAATAACTCTTCATATATATCACTTAAAGGTCTGTATCCTCTTATAGGTTCATGATCAATCCTTGAATCTGAAGGTCTGTGTCTTCTTATAGGTGCACAAACTATTCTTGAATCTGAAGATGATGCAGTATCTGGGCTATGTATAGGTGTATTGGTTTGTTGAGGGGTGTGAGTTTCATCATTTGTATCTGATGAATGTGATCTTGGTGAGTTGGTTGGTGAGGTTGTTTCATCTTGAGTGTGAGGGATATTTTCTGGTTGAAATTCTGGTTCTATGACTTGTTGGGTTTCAACAATAAAATCACTCCACTCAGATTCTTCTGAATCAAATTCCTTTGTGTATTCCTCCCAATTCCATGTTTCATCTTCTTTAAACTTTACATCTCTACTTACACAAATCTTCTTTGTTTCTGGATTAAATAAGCGATATGCTTTTGATCCAGGTTCTGTTCCAAGGTATATCTTTTGTTTGCTTCTATCATCTAGTTTAGTTAAGTGTTGAGAAGGTACTTTTGCATATGCTATGCAACCAAAAATCCTAAGGTGTGTTAGGTCTGGTTTCCTTCCCTTTAAGGCTTCATATGGAGTAATATCTTCTAAAGACTTAGTAGGTGTACAATTTAGGATATATATAGCATGTCTAACTGCTTCTGCCCAAAAATTCTGGGGCATGTTTGTTGATATCATCATACATCTTGTTGTTGAAAGTATAGTTCTATTTCTACGTTCAACAACTCCATTCTGTTGTGGTGAGTATGGTGCAGTTAACTGTCTTAATATGCCATTATCTTTACAGTATTTTAAGAAATCACCTGAGGTGAATTCTCCTCATCTATCTGTTCTAAAAATCTTTATCTTAGTTCCATATTCATTTTCTACCATTGATTTGAATTCCTTGAAGTATTCAAGTGCTTCATCTTTTGAACTTATAAAGTATTCCCACATATATCTTGAGTAGTCATCTACTAGTAAAAATATATATCTCTTTCCTGATGGTGTAGGTGGTGATATAGGACCACATAAATCTCCATAGACTAACTCTAAAGGTGTTTCTGATCTTGCTAGGGTTTGTTGTGGAAATGAGGTTCTAATATGTTTTCCTTTTAAGCATATATCACATATACTTGTCTTATTCTTAATATTGGGTATTCCTTGAACTAAGTTCTTTAATGCCATTGACTTTAAAGAATTAAAGTTTAAATGGCCTAATCTTGCATGACAAAGCCATGCTTCATCTTGCAAGTTGCTTAATAGGCATACAAGCTTTCCTAATCTTAGGTCTGCTTTGTACAAACGATTCTTTGATCTTTTTACTCTCAAGAGTATTTTGTTACTTGAATCGTATAAATGTAGTAGGTTTCTTTCCATTACTACTCTGCATCCGTTTTCAGTGAGTTGTCATAAACTCAATATATTGCTAGTAAGGTTCGGTATATAATATACTTGTGATATTATTCTTTGTTCCATATTCTTACATTCTAAGAGTTAAGATCCTTTCCCTTTGATAACTATGTATGACCCGTCTCCGAATCGTACTTTTCCGGTAATCTTTTCATTAAGTGCATTGAAATGACTCTTAATTCCTGTCATATGGTTACTAGCTCCATTATCTAAGAACCATGTATCTTCATTGTTTATAGGTAACCTACTTGGCTCTAAATTTTCTTCATTCAATAAAATTTGTTGGTGTTCTTCTATGGTTGCCATAAGCAATGTTGGTTCTAGGTCTTCTTCTATCAGGTGTGACTGTTCTGATTTTTGACTTATCTGTGGACATTTGGATGCATAATGTCCATTCTTCTTACATTTATATCATTGAACTTTACTTAAATCAGGAGTAAATTTCTTTGTGTTGCTATTGTGTTCTTTCTTGAAATTACTTTGTGAGGTTTCATGATTCTTTCTGTCAGATCTGAATCTATTATTACCTCTACCTCGTGAGTGGTTAAATCTATTTCTACCACGTCCTCTAAAGTGTTGACCTCTACCTACATGTTGTGTGAACATTAAGCTCTCTTGACTATCAACATGCTTATCTCTTTTGAGTTTCAGTCTTTCTTCAAAAGTTTTTAGTCTGCCAACAGCTTCATCTAATTTCATTGTGTCTAGGTCTGAGTATTGTTCTATAGATACAACTATCTGTAGAAACTTATCTGGTACTGCGTTCAATAATTTTCTAACGAGTACAGGGTCTTCATATGTTAACCCTAGGCTAGCTTCCTTATTAGTAAGACTAGTCATCTTCATGATGAAAGAGTCTACTGTCTCATTTTCTTTCATATTTAACATCTCAAATTCTGTCTTGAGTGTTTGTAACCTAGCTTGCTGAACACGATCTACTCCTATGTGTCTTGTCTTTAATGTATCCCAAACTTCTTTTGCGGTCTTAAATTTTGAGATAAATAACAACTGGGTCTTCTGGAAGTGCTTGATAAATATAGGCGATTGCCGTTTTATCCTTCTTAATATCTTCCTCAGTTGTTTCTTGTGGTTCAATCATTTCCCACAATTCATTGGCTTCTAATATTGCTTGCATTCTAATTGCCCACATGGTGTAATTTGTTGTCTTTAACAAAGGACAGGTAAAGTGAGATACTATTCCTATCTCCTTTCTATTGTTATCATGTCCTGATTTGTCACCCATGTCTTAGATGGAATCTTATAAATTCTATTATAAAATTCTTTCTACAATAATTTAGGCTTTAAGTCTAAATTTTCTGGTTTCAAATTTCAGGTTTATTTAAGTCTAAAATTTTAATTTGACTCTTTATCTGTTTTTCTTATTTGATTCACAATTATAATTGGCCGTATTATAAAAATGAATTAAAATAAAATTTTGTCACTAATTAATAATTAAATGACAGAATTAAATTTTTAAAGAAAAACTATAAATTCTAAAAAATTAAAACTTATATCAAAGAGTAGTAATACTTCGCGCGTTAATTTTTATAAGTATCACTATTTTAAAATCTTATAATTTATATTATAAAATTTTAAAACCAATAATAAATTATAAGTTACGTTATAATTTATTTTCTGAAACCTAATTTTATTATAAGTTACGTTATAATAAAATTAAAACTAAGGTTTTATTGAATTTTATTTTCTACTAAAAAATAAATATAAGGTATTAAAAATACCTAACCTTTTTGTTGGGCTGAATTGTGTGGATCCTTTTCTGGATCTGAATGCAATCGTGAGTTTTGGGCTCCTTTTTCTCTCTGGACCCTTCTCCTCTTCTCTACTATGCTTTTGAAACGTTTCTTATCAAAAGCGTTTTTTACTTCTCTTTTCAACCGGTGTGTAATTTCCCTATTGCCAATCGACGCCTCTCTTCTTGTTGAATCGTTGCAACCCTAATCTTTGAATCGGTGTATTATCCGACGGTTTACTTTGAATCGGTGGCTATGGCTTATTCTCGGGTCTATTTCTGATTTGGGGAAAATCTAAGAACCCTAATTGTTGCCTCTATTTGATGGTGGCAATTGGTGGTTCTACGGTGGTGGTTCTGTGATGGTTCTGTGATAGTGGTTTCACGATGGTGGTTATGCGATGGTTCTGCCCGTGGGTTTTCTCCTACGGTGGTGCCTTCTCGAATCAGGTTCTATCTTTCTGGTTCTTGTTGCCTTCGATTCAGTATGAAACTATAAATTCTTAGGGTTTACAGTATGTAATTTGTCCAAAAGGGGCTTACTGCTTTTTCTAAAAAAATCCGTGGCCTTTGAATTTGTTGCCTTCGGTTCTTATGGATTGCCTACTGTTAGATAATTTTGATTTCAATTAGAATTGAAATCAGGGAAAAAAATGATGAATTGGTGCCGGTTGTTTGTAGAACACTTATGATGTTCTGCCGCCTGTGTATCAATGATGATTCTTCAATGAATCACCTTCTGGTGTAATTCGTGATTTGCTAATAATCGGTAAATGGTAGATGATGAAATTCTGGTTTGATTCGAACTGGGCTCTGATACCAAATGTTGGGAAAGGCGATCTATTTGATAAAATAAATTGCACAGGATCGAATAATCAAAACTTGATCTTTCTTAACATAACATCGAATTCACACTTTTACAATTTTGATTAAGGAACCTATTTATAAACAACTAAAAGGTGCGTATGAAAGGACGCAACCTTTCATGGAAACTATTCGAATAGTTGTGTCTATTCATGAAGAGACACACCCTTTCAATTTAATTAATTGCTATTCTAGTCCCTAAACTTTCACTAATTACAATAATAATACATTGACCAATCTAAATTACATATTAGTCTAACAATCATGATTAAATCTATCAGATAAATGTATAAAATTTATATATCACTAGTCATGATGGCCCGTGCAATGCACCAGGCTAGATGACTTTTTAATTAAAATATTATGTAAAGATTAGGACATGTGATTGTTATGGTGTTACTAAATTAAATATATAAATGATTTTTGTAGCTACTTCTTTTACCAATTAATAAATTAAATGTATGATTCAATATTAGACATAATTTAAATGTTATAAAAAATTGCTACCTACTCGGTAACTCATGTTAGTTTTATATTAAAACTAAAATAAACTAACTAATAAAATAATTTATTTGGTTAGTAATTATCATTATAAACCATTACAATGAATTTATTGTTATTGGACTTAATTTATCAAATTAAATTACAATAGAATAAATTATTTTGATTAGAACAAATGGTCATTATAGTTTATTATATGGAATTTATTAATATATGGCTCCATTTATCAAATTAAATAAATTAAATAATAAAATAATATATTTTATTCTAAATCATTGAATATTGTAATTTATTATATGTAGTTAAATTACTCAAACACGAAATCATTTATGCTCAAGATTGCCATTGATATATGTGTATTTGATATTTATAAATTGAAAAAAAAAATGAGACAAAAAAATCTGTGATTATTAAAAAATATTTTAGTATTGCGTTGGTAATAATATTATATAGTTGTATATACCCTAAAACAAAATCATGTCATACAAAATTGAATTTTAACAGCCACTATACTTGTTGTGTTCTTTTTTTTTCATCATACTGCAAGTTTAAAATATTATTTCTCAAAACAAAATAAGATTGACTCAGAAAATACATGTTGACATAAAAAAAATTCTCCATAATTCATTTTCTAAAACAACTGAAAATGACAAAATACATATACGAAAGTGTGTAATTGATTGAAAAATAGTAGATAAATTTTGTAATGAAAAGATGGATGATATCGACCATGACTATGTCAATGTTCGTTCTACACTCATGCTTCTTCATCCTGCAATGATAAAAAAATGTTAGAACGTAAGAATATGATATTTCTTGAAATTGATCATGCATGAGAGATAAAAATGAAAACGATAATGTCAAATTTTATTACGATTTTAGAGTGCCTAGATACTATAGATAAAATGTAACAATCTATATGACATTTATGTGCAATAGGTTACATTTGAAAATTATGAGAGAATTTCAAAAGAATTGAGCAATCAATATGACATTTATGTGTAACTATAACGTGTACAACATAGGTTATGTTTGAAAATTATGAGAGAATTTCAAAAAAATTAAGCAATCAATGACATTTATGTGTAAATATAATTTGTACAGATGCATATATTAGTTACTTGAACTTATTAAAATTCAAGATTTATGCATTAATGCATTGTTTTCACATTTCATAAAATAAAAATATATTAATTTTAACTACAATTAATGCAATTAATTTTAAAGTTTTAAATTATATATATTTTAATTAAATTGTTTATAAAGGTTATTTGATTAGTTATATGCTTTCGTAAAAACTCTTTAACTAAATATTTTATAAAGTTTATATAACATGTAATTACATTAGAAGTTTATTTTAATACATTAATTTAAATGAATATTAATAAGGTTTTACATTAAATCTATGTAACTAAAATTCATGTGATAAATAACAATACTATTATGTTATATGTATTTTTATATTAAACATGTTGTATCAAAGTTGAGTCCATTTTATAATAAAATTTATATAGACCAAGTTATTTTATGAATAATCTTAAAATTATTGATTATATATTTTATTAGTTTAATTTGTTAATTAACTTATTTTTTAAAGGGTATTTGAGGAATCATATATTTTCATAAAGAGTTCTTTAAAAAATTAAAAATTATATCTTAAAACTTTTCTACAATGTGTAACTATATTAAAAAAATTATTTTATGTGTTAAGTTAAGTATATATTAATTACAAATAATATATTTAATCATAAAATTCTAAATTATATATTTTGTTTAGATTAATTTGTTGATTAACTTATTTTTAAAGGCTACTTAAGGAATCTTGTATATTCATAAAAGTTTTTAAAAATTAAAAAAAATGTCTCTTAAAATTTAGGTACAACGTGTAAGTATGTTAAAAATTTTAATACATTAATTAAATATATGTTGTTACATGAGATTTATGCTACACGACTCAACTTATCAAACTAAATTAAAAATAAACTGATATTTTTAATCTAAATATATAATAATTATATTTTACTAAATAGAATTATCAATATACGACTCAACTTGTCAAATTAAATAAATAAAATAATATAATTATGCATTATATATAAAAAGTCATCATCGTAATATATTACATGGAATTAATTACTATAGACATGAAATCATTACCATTATTTTGATTCTATAAATATTAATATATTTGTTAGAAATTTTAAATCTACAGATAGTGATATTTCATATATTTTTTCAATATACTATTTGCAAATAAAATTCTTAGTCTCTTGTTATTTAAAGAAGATTTATGAATTACGTTTTTTGGTAAGATAATTTTGTTATTAAAGATATATTTAATTTAAATAAATAAATTAAAATGTAACACAATATTTTTTTTCTTATTTGTTAACGTATTTAGGTATAAAATAATAAAAGATGTATCTTACATGTTAATTTAATGAAATAAATGATTATTATATTCTTAGTATCTCATCCTATCTTTGTGGTGTTTTGAAATTAAATTAAATAAATAAATGATGTATAGCATATGTAAATAAATGATAGTTGACACATATTGCGATGTTACTAAATTACATAATTTTACATAAATAAATTTATGAGAATACTAATAAATTTAATTATTTTAAATCATTTATTTATTTGTGTAATTAGTATTCTCATTTAATTAAATTAAATTTATGTAATTAAATTTCATATGTAACTTAATTTATTTATGTAATAAATTTACTAAAAAATAGTCATGAAAATCATTTATTTATGTAATTAGTATTCTCATTTAATTTAATAAAAAATTTATGAGAATACTAATAAATTTAATTATTTTGATCTAAATAAATTATCAGTATAACTTATTACATGGAATTTATTGTTATATGATTATACTTATCAAATCAGTTAATATAGTTCTTGCCTTTAAAAAAAATGACTATACTTATCAAATCGAATTGAAATAATATACACTATTATGGTTTAAATAAATATCATTGTAGTTCATTATATGGACTTTAGTAACATATGATGCAGCTTATCGAATTAATTAAAGTAAATAATAAAATAATATATTTTTGATATAAAATATGATCATTGTAATTTATTATATTGAATTGGAATACTTTATACATCAAATCATTTTATGGCATGGGTCTTTATTGAAATGGACTCAACTTATCAAATTAAATAAATTTTATAATAAACAATATAGTTTGATTTATTAATGATCATTGTAATTTTTTAAATGGAATCAAAATGAAATTATTTATGGCATGAATTTATTGATATGAACTCAACTTTTATATAGACACACACACACACACACACACACACACACACACATATATAATATAGATAACATAAGATGATCTTTATAAAGTTAATGACATGTGCTTCATATAACATAGACTTTAATGATATGGACTCTTGGTAATTAAATCTTTCTTAATAATCAATTATAATGATTAAAAATGTGAATTGAAACAATTTGTGTTCATTAACGTATTTTTTTAGATTATCATATTAGGTACATGATGAAACTTAACTATGCTTATTGAACAAAATATTTTTATATAAATATTATAGAATCTATATGTGTAAACTATTATCATATGTATCATTTGAACCAAATGATATTTTTTTATTTAACAATGATTTCAAAACTATTTAAAGAATACTTTTATCATAATAATGATATCAAAATTCAATTGAAGATTCATAATAGAATAATTATATTCAAAAGCTTTCAATTTATAATTTATGTCATTATAAACTTTTAATTACGTAAATAAATTGTTTTAAAATTTTAATTAGATTTTAGGTTATCTCAAGAGATGTAATATCATAATAGTTCACTTCATAAATAAATAAATAAGATAATTGTCATATTAGCTATTTAAAACTGTCAACATATAATATAATTACTCAAACAGTTTAGAAGAAAACATAAAATATACAAATTAAAAAAATAATATATAGTTTTAAAAAGATTATTAAGATGAATTATTATTTATATAAGGAATCAGTGATATAAAAACATGGTTTGCAATATTTAAACTAAATTAAATAAAAATCAATAACTAATTAATAAATTTCTCGATTTAGAATATAGGATAGCACACATGCGGTTTATAAATCCAACTAAAATTCGAAACAAAATTAAAATTGAATACGAATTTACCAAAGTGACTTCTATAGAAGGCTAATATATGTGATTGCCAAAAAAACAAATTCTATTACAATAGCTCTCAACTTTCACAAAACAAACAATTACTTATACTACGAAATTAAATATAAGCCCCGTACCACAACGACTAATTAATACCTTTATTATTATATGTCTTTCCGCTTAGATGAAACCTAATTAAATTTAAATGATGGGTTCTTTTCGAGCGAGAAGTTCTCCAACTTAGCATTGTCACCATCGGTGAATTCCAACAACATCAAATTAGCATATGGAGATGAGTTTTGTGATCCCGCAAACACTTTACTCTTGAACCTTACATTTTCACAACCATTTGCTGTGAAATCATTGCTACCATATGCCTCGTTGGCCGTCATGAACCAAAATTCATAGCATTGTCGTAGGATTTTCCATCCATGAAATGATGGAAGAATGTGAGTGAAAATGTAACTTTGTTATTTATAGATAAATAATTGACATTAATTCATATTTATGGTAAAATAAAAACATTTAAATTGATAAGAAATAATAACCTTAGGATAGATGG
The DNA here is from genome assembly GCA_020465985.1 of Centrapalus pauciflorus. NCBI lineage: Eukaryota > Viridiplantae > Streptophyta > Magnoliopsida > Asterales > Asteraceae > Centrapalus > Centrapalus pauciflorus. Next base: position 427,399 of record JAANYP010000163.1, read on the forward strand.
AGGGTTATTACTATTAAAGTGAAATTAATTAAATTTAAGCAACATTAAACCAATATTTAGTATCACATTAAAGCAATTATTCAAGTTTTAGAAAATGGATAGTCTACTATTATTATTATTATTATTATTTTTTTTTGAAAACTAAAACAATATTTAGTTTGATATTAAAACAATTACGCAATTATTTAGTATAGGAGAAGTGAATACATTAAAAACAAATATGACATGAATATTTATAACATGGACTCAACTTTACATGAGATTTGTCCTCACATTTATTACATGGAGGACTCAACTACTACTATTATTATTTTTTTTTGAAAACTAAAACAATATTTAGTTTGATATTAAAACAATTAAGCAATTATTTAGTATAGGAGAAGTGAATACATTAAAAACAAATATGACATGAATATTTATAACATGGACTCAACTTTACATGAGATTTGTCCTCACATTTATTACATGGAGGACTCAACTTTTATATATATATATATATATATATATATATATATATATATATATATATATATATATATATATATATATATATATATATAGATATGTGTAATGCTAATTTAAAATGATTATAAAAAAATTTTAAAAATGTTTTTAAGGGAGGTACTTTCGGGTGCATCCGATTTTGAGTGATACTTTTGAACCTAAGGAGGTGTTTGATTCAGAGATTTTTTTCCTTGAGATTGCATTTTGTCAAAAAATCTACATTATGCACTATTTTCATTTATTAGGATTTTGTTAAATAATCTCCATTATCTTTTTTTTTTTGCTAATCTGAAGAATGCAAGGTGACTGCGATTAAAAATTTTAGGGGAAGACTTAGTTTTTAAATAACAATAAAGAAAGAGATTTAAAAAATTCTAAGATTTTAAATCAATACTAAAATCTGTGAACCAAACATAAGATTTTAAATGCAAATCCTAGTACCAAACGCCTTCTAAGTCTGTGTGTGTGTGTGTGTGTGTGTATAAGAGAACCACAATTGCATCACAATTCCCAAGTGATGCAACGTGATTCACACTTAATGCATCAGATTCATACGTTTAAAAGAGCCGAGCCCGGGCCCATTACTTTTAGACGAGCCGTGCTCGAGGTTAAACGAGTTCAGGCTCGGCTCGTCTCATTTACACCCTTATGCATTATGATTTCTACGTGATGCATCACCTGATCTAATGACTATACAAAGGCTTATCGATTTCCTGATGCATTATGGTTCTTTCTTGAGCTTTTTCTTACATGTAGGGGTGCGTAAATTAACAAAATCCGAATAACCCACCCAAACAGAATCTTAAACGAGTTATTTGGGTCGGGTTATTCGATTTTCGGTTTTCTTAATCGGGTTAAATGGTACCCGAATAACAATTTTGGTTCGGGTATCGAGTAGGATTCATCTTTGTTCAGGTACCCAAATAACCCGAATAACCCGTTTAACTTTAAATTCTCAATTTTAATTAGATTTAGAATTGTTTATATATAAAAAATTAAAGATCTAAATACCCAATGTTAATAACCAAACCATTTAACTCGTGTACCCAAATTACCTAACCATTTAACCTGTTTAAACTAATTTGTAAAACATTTCATTTTTTATATCAAAACTGAATAACCTGTTTAACCCAATCCGATTAATCTGATACCCATTTAACCCGAAACCGATTAACCCGTCCACTTATTTGGTTCGGGTTCGGTCAAACAACCCACACTCTCAAATCGAATAACCTGATACCCATTTAATCCATCCGAATAACACCCCTACTTACATGCGTGTATATATAACTAAATAGTTATTGCTACTTTAACAAAAATAGAAAAAAAAGGTAGCTAACTTAGAGGGTGTTTGGATTTGCGTTTGAAAAGTGCTGCAGCGTTTTGGAAACTAATAATCAGATAATAGTTGTAACAAAAAGTGCTGCAGGAAATGTAGTGTTTGACTTAGCTTCTGCTGTTTGCTATCATAATTATCAAATAATCAGTTTTTAAAGTGTTTGGATTTGCGTTTTTACTTGTAAAATGACCAAATAATCACTTATGAAGCTTATAAGCTACAATTTTTAACTTATGAAAAAGTGTGGTAAGATTAACGCTAAACGCAAATAATCACTTATTAACGTATGCAATCCAAACACTTTAAACAAATTATTTGCGTTATTGTAACGTAATAAGCTGATAATCTGGTTCATAACGTAAAACCAAACACCCTCTAGTGAACTTTTCATATTGAAAAATGAAAATATCATGTTTCATATGGAAAACAACACCCGGTTCAGCGTGCTACGTGTCCAGATACATTCTTGATTCCCCCCTATCATCCCCTCCCCCCCCCCCCCCCCCCCCCCCCCCCCCCCCCCCCCCCCTACCACGGGTGTCTGCTTCGTCAAACCTACGCCAATCTGTTAATTCTTCTCCTAATCTTTTCCTCTCTGCAACCCTTCCGCCTTGTGCCAGCGAAATTCATCGCAATCGTTTCTTCTTCTTCAATCATCAGTTCATCACAGCGTTTCAATTCGGCTCTTAAAGGTACTCAATCATCGATTTCGTATCATCGAGGATTTTAGGGTTTTTGATTGCAATTTAATGGAACCCAATTTCACTCGTTACTGTAACCGCTTCTTCGCTCTTGATTGTTGCTGCTATTCTTGTTCTTGTTTTTGTCGCTGTTAGGACTGGGTGAGCCGACTGTGTTTCCGAGTTGTTTGGAAATTTGTAATTGAAATCTATGGATTTGACTCAATCGAACCTCTCGTTAGGGTTTGTACCTCACTCTTCTCACAGTAATCAAATAGTCAATGACACTGTAACGTTTCAGATCGATTCAAGTTTTCGGAATTCTTCTAACCATCTTGTTTCCAGTGTTCCTCTTCAATTGATGGAGCAACAGACCGCAACCGAAAGCAAAAACGTTGATTTGAATGAGAGGCACTCTGGGAGCGTGGATTTGAATGAGGAGAGTAAAGTTGGGGGTGAAGAAGACGAGGAGAGAGATGTTGAGGAGTTTCGGATTTTGGGGCATTCTATGTGTTTGAAAAGGCGGAGGGATAGTAGCAGCAGCTGCGCTACCACTGATTCGGCTTCTTCTCAGATGTTATCAAAACGATGTCAAGTCGAGCCAAACAAGCAAGGTCAAAGTCTTGAATCACGTAGACAAGCTGTTCGATCGTGGGGGAACCAGTCTCTTCAGACTGCTGATCCTGATATATTTGAGATTTTGGAGAAAGAGAAGCATAGACAATACAAGGGGATTGAATTGATAGCCTCAGAGAATTTCGTTTGTAAAGCGGTTATGGAAGCTTTGGGCAGTCATGTTACAAATAAGTATTCTGAAGGCATGCCAGGTGCTAGGTACTATGCTGGGAACCAATACATTGATGAAATTGAAATTCTTTGTTGCCAACGTGCTTTAGTTGCTTTCGGTCTTGATTCGGAGAGTTGGGGAGTGAATGTTCAACCTTATTCTTGTACATCTGCCAATTTAGCGGTATATACTGGTTTGCTTTTGCCTGGTGATAGAATAATGGGGTTGGATACCCCTTCTGGAGGGAACACAAGTCATGGGTACTATACACCTAATGGAAGGAAAGTTTCGGGGGCTTCAATTTTCTTTGAAAGTCTTTCATACAAGGTTAACCCAAAGACGGGCATTATAGACTTTGAGAAGCTTGAAGAAAGGGCCCTTGATTTTCGCCCAAAGATACTTATTTGTGGTGGGAGCTCATATCCCCGGGAATGGGATTATTCTAAATTTAGACATATTGCTGACAAGTGCGGTGCAGTCTTGATGTGTGACATGGCTCAAATTAGTGGTCTTATTGCTGCCAAGGTAACGTGTCTTACTAATATCTAAATTGATGCTATATGCTTTTGTTCACTTGTCAGTTTGTATAAGATTGGTCAATGGTCACCCTGTCGATTACTATTTGCACGCTATGGTGCATTAGGTTTCATTATTTGCTCTAGTGGTATCCATCTATTTGAAGGTCTCGTTTCATTGTTCTTTATCTGTTTCTTTAACTTGGTCACACGTTTATTTAAATATTGAGTGTTTTCATTTGTGCTGTGTGTCATAGTTTGGTTTCATAACAACTTTTATATTGTATTAGAATGTCTATGATGAAAATTGGCATTAATTCTTTTTGTTAACTTCTACTAGTTTTCTTTTAATTATGATGTTGATGTTTTATAGGAATGTGCAAGCCCCTTTGAATTCTGTGACATTGTAACCTCAACTACTCATAAAAGTCTTCGTGGCCCTCGAGGAGGTATAATCTTTTACAGAAAGGGTCCCAAATCTAAGAAAAGAGGAATGCTTTTGAATCAAGGTGATGGTAGTGACAAATACGACTTTGAGGAGAAGATAAATTTTGCTGTATGTCCTGCACTTCAAGGTGGTCCACACAATAATCACATTGCTGCCCTTGCGATTGCACTGAAACAATTGGCTACTCCAGAGTACAAGGAATATATGCAACAGGTGAAGAAAAATGCTCAGGCATTGGCATGTGCGTTGTTGAGAAGAAACTGCAGGCTGGTCACAGGAGGGACTGACAATCATTTGGTACTTTGGGATCTTAGAAATCTTGGATTGACTGGTATAAATCATCTATTTTCACTTTATATTCTGTTGTGAATTCTTATACATGGTGCAATTTGTTTGCCTTGTTATCTACTGTTAAAATTTCATCAGTTCATCACTACTTTACTTTTCACTAGAAGGATAATAAAATGATTTGAGGAATTACGAATCCATCAGTGATGAATGGTTTGTACTCCATGCCTAAATAGAATGTGGATGTTTGAGTGCTGCTATTGCTTTTTTGCTTGAATGTTCTAATATGAATTCGGTTGGGTGTGTGTGTGTTGTATGTATAGATATAGATATAGATATAGATATAGAATGGGCCTTTAGTTTAGGCCTTTAGGGTATGCAGGTTTAATTTGTTGTGGTTTTGGTGTCATTTTGTGCAATTTGTTTGTGTTATGCAATATATTTGATATCTTCATGTGGTTGTTTGAATAGCTCAGTGTACGAATTTAAAATGGTGGTCATGTGATAAGGAATGGGCCGTTACTCTATTGAAGGAAAATGAGTCCACTAAGCCTTTATTGGTTGATCAGCCCAATCAAACCAAGCCTTGGGAAGTTACAACAGAATATGGTTTAGAGGACAGGTGTAGGGCTGACATGCTCTAAGTTGTTATGCATACTGAGAGTGAGAGAGAATAATATATAGTAACAGATTTAGTAAGAGAGGATATCTGAGTATTTTTCATATTTTGTGAGTAAAGCTTTTCAGCTTGGCAGGAGAGTTCCTGATTTGCTTTTTTTCAGCTTGGGCAGAAGGGTGGACCATTCTGTGGCTACTCTTTCTGATTTGTTTCTTAATCATTTGAATACTATATTTCAATTTCAGTTTCTCCTTACATTCATAGCTTCTTATTTCAAGTTTTGAGTTCTAGTTTCTATTAATTAATTGATAAGGAATGGGCCGTTACTCTATTGAAGGAAAATGAGTCCACTAAGCCTTTATTGGTTGATCAGCCCAATCAAACCAAGCCTTGGGAAGTTACAACAGAATATGGTTTAGAGGACAGGTGTAGGGCTGACATGCTCTAAGTTGTTATGCATACTGAGAGTGAGAGAGAATAATATATAGTAACAGATTTAGTAAGAGAGGATATCTGAGTATTTTTCATATTTTGTGAGGAAAGCTTTTCAGCTTGGCAGGAGAGTTCCTGATCGGCTATTTCAGCTTGGGCAGAAGGGTGGACCATTCTGTGGCTACTCTTTCTGATTTGTTTCTTAATCATTTGAATACTATATTTCAATTTCAGTTTCTCCTTACATTCATAGCTTCTTATTTCAAGTTTTGAGTTCTAGTTTCTATTAATTGGTTCCATTGCCGGGAAACTCCTTCTTCCATGGGTCAGCCAGATCCTCCTGCCGCCACCACCAGATTGCAATCTCGTATTGATGCCCAGGATGATAAAATCCAACAACTCTCCATTCAATTGCAGTCCCTCTCTACCTCTGTTAATTCTATGCAAGATACCATCAATGGTATCCCTGCTTCACTTGAAAAGCTGCTCTCAAATATTCTTAAGCAGCAAGGTAAACGACCCTCCTACACTGATGATTCATCCCCTTTTGTTGACAATGGTTCTGGTTCTGGATCTGGTGGCAAACTCCACGGTGGCAGTTTGGAAGATTTCTTCAGAGAACACCATTTTGATGATTCTCTCTTCTCTCTGCCTAAGGTGAAACTCCCGTTATTTGACGGTATCGACCCTCGTGGTTGGATTACAAAAGCTGAACTCTATTTTCAGGTGAACGAAACTCCTCTTAATAAAAAATTGCACTTGGCACAGATGTGCATGACTGGTATCGCTCTTAACTGGTTCACTAATCTCTTGTTTAAACACCCCCAAACTACTTGGCTTCTCTTTCGTGATAAACTGATGACCCGTTTCGGTGGTACCCGTTTCCATAATGCTCATGAAGCTCTTGGGTCATCGTACCAAGAGGATGATATTGAAACCTACATAGAGGAGTTTGAGGCATTGTCTGCCCTAATTCCAGACCAATCAGAGGCACAATCGGTTGGAATGTTCTTGCGAGGTTTAAAAAGTGAAGTCAAGAACTGGGTCAGGGCATTGAATCCATCGTCTTGTGACCAGGCCATGGATTTTGCTCGTCACGTAGCAGTGGCCACCAACGTTTCTGAAGAAGAGCCAAAGACTAGGTTACATTGGAATAACAAAACCAGGGGATCTTCTCAAGCCCACTCTTGGAGATATAACCCACACGACCTTGGCCCACTGCCAGATAAGTCCACTCTCTCTAATTATCAGCATACTCAGCCCTTTAAGCCCAATTTCCCCCCCTCTACTCAGGCCCAGACACATACAATAAACGCATCTAAACCTAATTCCGTTACTAGCAATCCTAACGTTCGTCACCTATCTAAACATGAATGGGATGAACGACGTAAAAAGGGTCTGTGTTTCAGTTGCGGACAGAAGTACTCACCACAACATAAATGTATTGAAGGACAACTTCGAGTTTTGCTACTTGCTGATGGTGATGAAATCGGAGATGACGGCGAGATTCGTTGTGCACGGACAGATATGGACCATGAAACCGATGTGGTTGGTGAATTTCATGCTCTTGAGGCTTTATCATCTGATTCTTCCTCAATCAAACTGATTGGTGATTTGCATGGGATTCCATTGCTAATTTTGATAGACAGTGGCGCAACCCACAATTTTATTTCAAAACGACTTGTTTTAGCCTTGGGTCTCGCGATTACACCCACACAACCTCTCGCGGTCAGACTAGGGAATGGTTCTCATGTCTTAATTGCCGAACAATGTTTGGGAATTGCAATAAAAATTGGCTCTTTCTCTTGTGTAGTTGACGCTTTCGTCTGCGAGTTAGGACCACTGAACATGGTTTTGGGAGTCGCATGGTTGGGTACTCTGGGAGACGTTATTGTCAATTGGAAAACACATCGATTGAAATTTTGGGACCAAGGAGTTATAGTTCAATTCCAGGGGATAACATCTCCTACCTCCATCCACTTTTCACAATCATGGCTCGATGGTCAATTTGATCCGTTATGTGTTGATGCTGTGGGCAATGACACTCTAAACTCTACTCAGCTGACTTTAATGGAATGTTTGGCTACTCGTATGATGTCTCAGAAGGGAGCACCGACCCAACACGAATTAATCCAGTGGGGAGATGGTCCCTTTGCAAAAGCTACGTGGAAGGATGTTTCTGCTGTTGAAAGCCAATTTCCAAACTTTAGGCTTGAGGACAAGCCTGCTCTTCAAGACGGTGGTATTGATAAGGAATGGGCCGTTACTCTATTGAAGGAAAATGAGTCCACTAAGCCTTTATTGGTTGATCAGCCCAATCAAACCAAGCCTTGGGAAGTTACAACAGAATATGGTTTAGAGGACAGGTGTAGGGCTGACATGCTCTAAGTTGTTATGCATACTGAGAGAGAGAGAATAATATATAGTAACAGATTTAGTAAGAGAGGATATCTGAGTATTTTTCATATTTTGTGAGGAAAGCTTTTCAGCTTGGCAGGAGAGTTCCTGATCGGCTATTTCAGCTTGGGCAGAAGGGTGGACCATTCTGTGGCTACTCTTTCTGATTTGTTTCTTAATCATTTGAATACTATATTTCAATTTCAGTTTCTCCTTACATTCATAGCTTCTTATTTCAAGTTTTGAGTTCTAGTTTCTATTATCATGTTACACACAACATTACTCTTTTTGACCCACAATCAGAATCCATCTCTAAGTTTGATAAATAAGTTTAGTATTGAATGAGTTGTAGTTTTTGTTTTATATCCAACTTCTTTTCTATTATGTGTTTAGGAGTTCAATGTATTCATTTGTTTTTCATTACACTCAATGAGATAGTGGTAAACTCTTAACACTAAAACCATTCGATCTGGACTCTTAGGGGGCGTTTGGCCCGCGGAATGGAATTTAATTTATAGTATATGTTAATTGATTGGTTGAGGTAGGGAATGATGTTTAAGGCTAGCTAAGGGTATGAATTCTGTGAAATGTTAGGAATCTAAATTTAGTTACAAATAGCTAGGAATGATAGATTCCTTCTACCACAGGTTTTGATGGAATTTAAACACATATTTTTTCATTGTTTTTGTAATCCAAATTTTAAAATACGTTATAAAGAAATTAAAATTTCTCAAAATCCATTCTGTGAGCCAAACACCCGCTTAGTTTATTACTTGGGATCTGCTAACACGAGTTTGTCCAATTTTGATTACACTGCTACAAACAAATACTATTCAAGTAGCATATTGGCTGCAACCAGAGCTCATAAAGAGGAAACATCATGATGGCTACTATTTGGTGTTGCACTTTTCATTCATGAAAGTTTCACATTCCAAACGTTACAAATGTATATAGGTGTAGGACGACTTAACTCATTTAATATTAATAATCTCTCTTGATTTTATGATTTTATGATTTTCCCCCTTCATTTTTCAGTTTGTTTTATCATTGCATAGGACACAAGGTGATAAGCAATGTTCTTATGATATCTTAGATGTGAATTCGTAAAGCCATATAATATCACCAAATACCAAAAGCAGCAGCAATCTTCCACTAAATTGGTACTGCCATATCTACCTACTTATAGAAGGGGACTTGATCTATTTTGTTGAGGATGGTTGCAATATATAACAACACACATGTAAAGGTTTGAGCTGTTTTAGGCTGCCAAAATATTTTCCATTCAGAGATGGGTGACCGCCATCTTTATTGCAATTTGCAACTTTTATCCTGTCTAGTACACTTGTTTTCTTGACCTTTATTGAAATTTGCTGATTCTGCAACTAGGTAGGCATCTGGATCGTAATAGGATTCCAATTTGAGACTATCTTGGGTTGTGTCATGGTCCTCATGGAGCTCAGCCTTGATGCCTCTTAGCTCAGTTAATTACATTTTGTGAACGATTATTGTCTATGATCGTAGTTTAATTTGTCTTATGATCGTGTCAGCTTATGCTATTTATTAAGATTTAAAATGTATTTTTCTTTTATCCCAAGTGCGTTTCTACCGGTTTTTGGGCACTAGTTTTTCTTGCTTGTATGTTTAAATGTATACCCTTGAGGGCATTGATACTGTCAAAGCAGTTTGGTTTTCTGAGCTTTTAACTGTTGTGCATCAGATGTAGTTTTGGGAAAAACCCAAGTCCTTGATGCTTTTTCTTTCTAAAATGTCTGATAATTTTGCTGCAAGTGGTCGTGGAAATTGGGGACATCAGTCTGAATTACAAAATAGTAGGAGTTATATGTTGCTTGAAAAGTGCCATATGACTATTTGCTCCATAATTTGGTATTTAAGGTTTGGTGGTGTTGTATAGAACAAATGATTATCTTCCTTATATCTGTGAAACAGCATTGCTGTGATGTTTTGTCACGAGTTTGTATTGATGGAGTGATTTTTACTTGGAACAAACAAAAATCGTAAATTATTTGCACAACTTTGGGAAACAGTATCACATGCGACAATGATTATCTTCCTTGGTGACCTTACCAAGTGATGTACTAATGTTCAGTCCTCTTTTACAGGTAAAAACTTCGAGAAAGTGTGTGAGATGTGTCATATTACAGTCAACAAAATTGCTATATTTGATGATAACGGGACTCTCATCCCAGGAGGAGTGAGGATTGGTGAGTACATTTTTCTGGTTTTATTTTTGAATAGCGACTTGTTTTTAAAATTATAAATGATATCACCAACTTCTCTTTTTGTTACCAATGGCAGTTGGTTACTGGTGTCCATTATTGGTAACAAAATTATCGATAATTTTTTATATCATGTTACTACTATTGGTAAAAGAGTGAATACATATTATTTTTGGTAATCAATGTGCACTACTAATGACTTCATACTTTTAGGTACTCCCGCAATGACCTCACGAGGTTGCTTGGAATCTGATTTTGAAACAATGGCAGACTTTCTTTGTCGAGCAGCTCAAATCACAAGTTCCGTCCAGAGGGAGCATGGTAAACTGCTCAAGTGTTTCTTGAAAGGTCTTGAAAACAACAAAGATATTATCGATCTCGGTGCTCAAGTTGAGAACTTTGCAACTCAGTTTGCAATGCCAGGGCAAGATATGTAGTAAATAGCAGAAACCAACTTCTCAACGTCTGTAAATGAAGACGTGGAACAAAACCTGTGAAGAAATTTGGTAATATTATGTTGACAAAGGCGCCAAGAAAAAGAGAAAAGTGACAGGTATGTGTTATTTACTATCAGGTATACCATATATATATATATTTTTTGACTTTGATCAAACGAAGTTTATATCTGATAGCTAGCAATTTTTTTTGGGGGGGGGGGGGGGTATTATGGTGATAACTTCTATTTGTTGAAAATCGAGTTATCGTATTGGTTCAGATACCTCCGATGCAATATTCTTATGGGTATTGATTCGGGTACCGAAAATATCGCTTGCTATTTGATACTGTTTTTGGATCATTCAAACAAGAAGTGTGGTTTTCTCAAGTGGTGGATTAGATTGTTGATTCAATTTGGGTATTTATAAAAGAATGATCAGATAATTAACTATGCATCAATGGGTGGATGTTTTTGCTTTTTTCTGAAATATTTTAGTTTTTATGTCAAAGATCATTATGACATTAGTGCTTTGAATTAAAGTTAAATGCATAAAATAGCAAGAAAGGTGCACACCTTTTAAAGGTCTTGTTATAGAATCCAACCAAGTTTTATCACTTACAAGCTGTTCTTTCATAAGTTTCACTTAGAGCTTTCAAGAGCTTTTAGAAATTTTTATTTTTGAAATGTACTATTAAAATGCTTTTTGAAACTTTTATTTTTGAAAAGCTCAACTAAAGCTAATAGTCATGTTTGCAAGGAAAAAATAAAGCTTTCATCTTTAAAAATAAATTCTTTTATAAAATGTTTTAAAAGTTCTGGAGTTCTTTGTCAAATTTAATTACTTTTTTCTTCTCCTATTAATTATAAACTACCAATTTAATATTACTGCCCTTTTATGTATGTAATACTAAAAGGTAAAACTATAATTATTTTACCAAACACATTTATAAAACCAAAAGCTTGAGCTTCCAAAAGCTCCAACTATTTAAAGCTTTATCTCTTTCAAGAACTCAAAGCTATAACTAGTTTTACCAAATGTATCCATAGTGTCACATATCATTAACGCGTCATAGTTCATACATGTTATTCTTTTGCAATTCAAATCATACTTTATTTTAATATGAAATCAAATTCAAACCTCAAACAGAACCGCTAACCGTAAAGGAAGGCAAAAGAAACCTTAACCAAAATCGATCCGAGATTAGAGCACCCTAACCAAATAGGCAAATACTATGGGTGTGCATGGATCGATTAAGACTCAAAACAGAACCATTAGTTAATCGGCTTTTTCAATGATTTTGGTTAAAGTTCAACATTTTGGTTATAACTATTGGTTAAATTGGTTAGTTGTAATTTTTACATTCGTGTCCACTGCTAATCCTAGAAATTCAATAAATATACTGGCGTTTGGTTCGTTAAATGAAATTTGATGGAATTGGAATTGGAATTTAGCTTATTTAGAATTTTTAATAACTAAGACAAATGTTATATTTTAGGTATTTTCCATCAAATTGCTTTGTTTATAGGAATTGTACAATCCTCCCAACTCATACATGAATTAAGTTCCAACTCACACATGAATTAGATTCCAAACTATATCCCTAAACAATGCTAAAAACTATCTTCTACTCTCACTATCAACCATATTAATAATTAAAATTAAAATTCCAATTCCTACAAATTACATATGGTGAATCAAACACTACCTAATATTTCCTCAAATCCACACATGGATCAGGATCATATTAACTTGTATGAAACAGAGGACAACATGATTCGATTCACCTTAGGATATAATATGCACGAAAATGAAAGCCAAAATTAGAAAAATCAAACATAAAATATCATAGCCTATACAAGTTTAGCCTTTTTGTTCTTCAAATTTAGTTTTGAATCTTTTGGAGCTTGCTCCAGATTCATAGGAGTCGTTCCTCTTTGAGTTTGTACATTTTCATTTCAAAAAATACAAGTTATTAAAATTCAAATGAAGCTTCAAGTGATAAAAAAGTACTTTTCGTTTATATCGTGTCATATTTAATTCTTAAATACTGTGTAAATGTTGTAGGGTTAGAACCCTTGGAAATTGTCGATATTATGGTGTTTCATTGGCCTTTATCGTATCGTTAGAAGCTGCATGTTGCTATACAGAAGACTCTCTGGATGATATGGAGGTATAGAACCGAACAAGTGTAGACAGACCTAGAAGTGATACTCTGTTTGATGACGTTACAATCTGTTATTTTTATGAATTTCAAATAGGTTTCGTAAAGATAGTAGTATTAACTGGGTCACTTGGATGTCTAACCCTCGTGTGGCTTGTAATTTTTGAAAGTATCTAACTTTTCTAGCTTCTTGCTAGTTTAATGAAGTCTTTTACAATTAAAAAAAATAAATATAACAAAAAAAAGAATTTAATTGATATATCAAGACTTTTAGTGACTGAAACATTCGGTCACTAGGTAGCCTATGTATATGATTTTGATTGAAATTTCAGCCACTAAATCATTTTAAATAGAACGACCAATTTTAAAAATTTCAATCCCAAAATTGAATTGTGACGAACAACACGTTGTCAGAGGCGGGCCCAAGAGGAAGCTGGGGGTGTGGCACGTGCCACCGGTCCTTCGGCCAATAACTTTATTTCGTAGTGTAATTTTTACGAGTTTTTGTTTGTGCAACTGATGGTTTTTTCAACGTGCAACCGTGCTTTTCAAATATTAAAACATTATTAGAATAAATTAATCAGAAATTTTTATAACCTTCACTCAAATAAATAAATTTATAGTATAATTATTTATAATTTAATGTAACAAATAAAAATAATAATGAATTAATAGCATAAAACCCAAAATTAAACACCCAATAAGCAATTATTATTTATAATTTTGGTTTATTTCACCAAACTCAATACCTTAATATTTATTTGTCCCAAAATTTATGAAATTTTCTAGTTAATATTATCAGCTGTTAGCCCAACCAGACCAATCTAATTAATAAAGTTATAAAATCAAAGACACAGATAAAATTTGTGCCACCGGCGACCGAAAATCCTAGGTCCGCCACTGCACGTTGTGTAAGTGTAGAAAGGTAATCCAAAAACAAACAAAAAGCTTTAGCAAACTCATAAAAAGAATTAAATTTTCAAGAACATTGCTTAAACATTCCAACTTTAAAACCATATACAACTTTGTAGCTCAAACTTAACTTCCAACTAAAAGTCATGGCTTTGACATCCATTCCTCTCATTTTCAAATTCTTTTTTTTTTTTTTTTAACTCTATGTTACAATCGAAATTATCAGTCATTAATTCTTTTTTGTCATTATTGACTGGAAAATTAAGTCATAACTGATTAGTATAGTGGAATGTGTTGAATCAGTAGCAGACAATAAGTGTCTTTTTTATGGGCGCTTTATTCTGTCTTCGCTTATGAAAGGTCAAGTAGACACAATAGGGATTGCGATGCGAAGAGCTTTGCTAGCTAAACTTGTTAGTGACTCCTTTAGTCTTTTTACTCATAGAAATCTTCAAATTAGGTTTCATTGTTTGGAAAGGAGTAGGCTTTTGATTTTGGATTTTTAGTGGCCATCTTATTCAGTCACTAAAACAAATCTCTCTTGTAGCTAACTAAAATTAATTGTAATAATCGAATGAAAGACGTTACTCACTTTAAACAAACAAACATTCAAATTATATTTTTTTTTTGTTCAGATCAGTCTCATGGTCTTAATCTGACAAATGAAAAAGAAAAAAAAACATGTCGATAATCTAGCGATGTTCTTCTTCATATTTTTTTAATGGAGAAGATTACGTAATCCACATACAGTATATATCGATTAAGTCCTGCATTAACTTTAAAATCACACATCTATATTTTTCTTGTTTAAGCGGTTGCTTCAACTAACACGTTGTCACTTCATCTCCTCCCATGCGCTTACTATAAGGTACTTTAGGGTTTGATTTCATGTTAATTTGCTCCAAATTAGGGTTCATCTTCAATTGTTGGAGAGTTTCAACAATTGACAGTCCGCTCGATGGAGAACATAGGCTCTACATAAATTTGTGATTGATTTAAAGAATTTGTGTGTGCCCTTCCCCCTTTTTCTTACCAGGAGAGCAATTTTCTCTTATGGCCTTCACCTTCCGTCCGACTCGGAAATAGTGAATCCAACCCCATTTTGATCCATTCATTTCTGCAAGCATGGAGAATCCATAGCTAAGCTCCCTCCTATTGAAGATCGGGTGGCATTGCCTTATGAGTTACTTGTAATCATCCGGAAATTCAGAAATCCTTACCAAGTGCCAGAGTCGATTTGGAATTTCTTGAAGGATCAACTGATCAAGCCATGCATCCTGCGTAGTCCAAGCAAACTCAATAATCCGATTAACAATTTAGGGTTTTGATTTGTGTTATTTACAACTAAACTTAATCAAAAATTCGAAATATTCAAAAAAATATGGGGGTGTTGGGGGGGGGGGGGGGGTTAATAATCCTTTTAATTTGATTAGCAATAAATCAAATAAGAAAGTTTATCTAAAATTTATTTAAGTGTGTATCATCAAAGGACCATGCCACACGAACTAATTTTCTTTCAAAATAGTTGTAACACAATTTTTTAGTAAATATTTACGGACTATTTAATTTAATTATTATTCATTCTTATAAATTGGTTAATTGTTATTTAACTATTCTTTGTCATTTACACAATATATATACATTTTTTTTAATCAACATAGTTTTATTAAACAAATCTAGCTAGCAAGATGCTAGAGAGTACATGACCACATATATATAGTTCTATACGCATTCTAAATTTGAGCCCTAAAAATGTAGGAACTTTTGTATGATCACACACCCTCGAAGACGACCCAAAGGCGTTTGTTAATTATATACGATCAAAGTAAGTCTTACATAACTTTTGTTTAACATTGTTTCGCTATTAATTGTGAAAGTTTATATGGTTACTAGATAACATGATAATTAAGTTCATCATTATGGTATTAAGATCTTTTGATTTTACGTTTTTTATTAACAAAATTGAGTTGATCCTTAGTAGGATCTCTCGAGGCGTAGGATCTTAGTCAGTATATTAAGATCTCGATTCAATTCTATCATGTCTTCGCTTAAACTAACAGAAACTTAGTCAAATTTGTTAGATAAAAAGTAAGCATATATGTTTGTTATCTAATTTGGTCACCGTAGCAAATTTCATAGTCTTTGAGTTTAATACATTAAAATATAAAATTTTAATAATGTAATGGGTAAATTACTAAGAATAGTAAGAACTTTTCGATTTTTTATCATTAATAGCAACATTATTTATTTTTTGTCACTAATAGTATTACCTTTTGTATTTTTTATATGAATAATATCAACTTTTGTATTTTGTATCCTAAATAGTAATAACTTTTGTATTCTTTTTATCATTTATATCAACAACTTTTTGACAATCTGTATTGAACTATCAAATCCTTTTAGCAAATGCACAAAGTTGTTTTTACTTTTAGCAATTAGCGCTAGGGGTGAGCAACAGGTACCATTTCCCGAACCCGAATCGGTACCGAACCGGTACCGGTACCGACCGGTACTGAATTAATATATTCGGTTCGGTATTCGGTTTTTAAATTTGCTAAAATTCGGTATTCGGTACTTTCGGTTCGGTATTCGGTTCTTAAATTAGCTAAAATTCGGTATTCGGTACCGAACCGGCACCATATAAAATTATACGGTTCGGTATTCGGTTCTTCCAAAATTAATAATTCGGTTTCGGTATTTTCGGGATCGGTACCGGTTCGGTTCGGTACGGTACCGAGCTCACCCCTAATTAGCGCTAATGTAATTAAGTTATCAAATCCTTACGAGTTTATTGAACTATCATTATAACGTTTGAGTTTCTAATATTTTATTAATTTAGCGTAAATTTTATCTTTGATGTAATGTGTAGCATATAAAAAGACAGTGTGTTATCATATAGAATCTTTAATGTAATTATATCATATAAAAAAAATATAAAAACGATTCAAGGTAGGATGTTGATCTTAACAATCTGTATACGAAGAATATTTCTTTTTTTTTTTTCAAAATTAGATGATTATTGTTGCAATAATCTATCATGGAACTCACAAAGATACAACTATTTGTATTCAACAATTAAACTTATGAAAATATTTTTGGTATAGGCAGAATATATAAAAATATCCTTGTGTCACACATGTTATAATTGGTGCTTTCTTTGAAGCTACATTTGTCATGATTTCATATTCTTGTTGTCTCCTAACTTGTATGCAAATCTCTTTTACTTTCCTTTAAAGGGAGAATCACATTCTCTTTTTATATTTATATTTGAATTCATATCATATCACTAAGGTCACCATCATATTTTGTTCTTGTCAAGGTTAAACACAAAAGTTAATTCTAGAAGGAGTCCATAAAGTATAAAAGACAACTACCCATGGTTTTGATGTTTTTCCATTTCACAAATCAACTTTTGTAAAGGACTAAATCGTCAAATCGTTAACAATATATAAATTTCAAAGCACGATAAAAAGATCTGTAATAGGTTGTCGTTTTTGAGAAAAAGGGGTTGCCCCTTGTCGTTTTCATATCGATACATAAGTCTAGTATATGTCTTGGTCTAGCTTCTTTCAAAAAAGAAGGAGAAAGTTAGACCTGAAATTACTTATACATGCGTTATAATGATGAAACTCGAAAACAGGTCATTTTAGAAGTGCAAAGAAAGTACCTAAACCTATACCGAGTATATGCATAAGTCTAAGAGTTTCTTCCTACTTTCAACAATCTCATCAAAAAAATCATCAAGTTGAATGATTATATTCTCAACTCCACATTGCAACCCTCCAAAACAACTCTTTAAATTTTCAACCATCTCATTTATATCAAATTCGGTTTCAAATCCTCTAATTCTTTCCAACTTTGATTTCAACTCATCCATGGCTTGTCTTGTGCTTTGGAACTCATGGAGTAAAATACCAATTTGCCCATGATCTTCACTCTCTTTCACTCTATCGTTCAATCTTCTAGCGGAGACCATAAAACTTGATTCAAAAACCATATGACTTTCATTATAACCAGTAGTATACTCGTTGGATGAAGATGATGAAACCCTAGTTTCATTAGAGCAATAAACTAGACCATTAAACATGATCTTGAAAAGCAATGAGGTTATGTTCTTTATTGCATAAAGTACTCCTCTAAAGCCATTGAACCCATTAAACTTTGATTGAATTAACACACTTTCATCAAATTGAATCGTCAAGGGTTTGATTCTTGTTTCTGTTAAGCTCTTGTTTACTTCCTCCAATCTAACTCCTTCCCTTTGGCAACGATTGATTGCTCTAAGAACCTGAAATATTAGACAAGTTTTTTACTTAATTACATGATCCTTAATTCAAGTAGCAACAAGCTAGAATTTTATACGTCGACAAACCTGGTGTGAGAGTTGTGGATTCAAGTCATGGTTCTCAAGGATAGAGGAAATGTCAATACCCATTGAACAATACGTTTCCATGTTCAAAACACCTGATTTTAAGGCGTGACATACTTCCCAAAGATGCGAGCTCTCATCCATGTATTCATCAAGCCATTTTTCGCCAACGGGCAAGTGTAGTTTGTGAACCAAAAGGGTCAATTGGGAATGGAAAGACTTAAGGGATGAGATGACAAATTGTAAGAAATGGATCGACATTAAGTTATCAGAATGGAAAGAATCATAAATATCGTCGAGACTATTGGTGAGGAACTTGTAGAAGCCACTAATGGAGGATGTGGAGGATGAGGAAGAAGAAGAAGAATGGTACATCTTGATGTGGTAGAATTTGAAGAATAAAAAGTGAATAAAACATGAGATGTGAGGTTTAAATATGGTGAAAAGAGAAGGTAGTTTGAGTGCAATTATGGGTGTTTGTGTTTGGAGTGGAGGGGATGACAAGAAATCTAGCACTTTTATCGTTTAATGTGACCCAATGTATCACAACTTTGTGACACAATGTATGACAACTTTATATATGATTTTTTTTGTAAGAGTGGTCATTAAGTGGATTTATTTGTATAACCAATCGAATTGTATCTTATTTTATTTCGTAATTATTATGGGTTTCTGGTTAAAATTACTTTGAGATATAGTTTTTATTTGGTCCAACCATTTTATGAAAACATTACAGTTTAACTGTAAACTAAAATGCATAAAGACATACCGTAAAACCCAAATCCAAACTTTATTGAGTTGGGTTTACGAGAAATTTAAACAATATTCCAAAAGCTGAATAAATCGTATTGTAATACTTGCAAACCACTTAAACAACTTATTGAACATTACTAATAATATGCATTATGTTATTGTTTGATAAAGTTCAACTTTATTTGAGATGAATATTTTCAAGTATTATGACTAGTGTTTATTCTTTAAATAAACGATATCGTTTATTCATGTGTGGTTGGATTTTGTTTAACAAGCCAAGAGCTTGAAACGTATCTTTTGTTATTTCCACTTCTTGAAGTGAGTGAGGAACCATGAAGAATTAATGACCGTTTATCTGATTTTCTGTTGATAATGTTTTAGAAATTCTCATAGATAAAATCGTAATTTAGAAAGGATAATCGGGTTTTTTTTGGTTAAATTTTAATTAAAAATGACACCAACAACCATGCTTAAATTCAATCAAGGACTTTGAATTTTTTTAGTGGATTAAATGGACGAAAGTATCAAAGAATATTTAATTGATTGATTTTTTATAACAAAAATTCGAAAAAAAGTAAAAAAAAAAAAAAAAACAAGCATCAATTACTAATTAGGTATGAAATTCTACCTAATTACTTAGGTCAAACAAAAAATAAACATGCATAAACATACATATAAAGATAAAATTATCGTTGTTATTCTAATGTAATTTCGTTTACTTGTTAAGATTACGATTTGCACTTGAACGAGTTTTGACGATATAGAGTGCATATAAGTAGTATTGTAGTTTAGATCCAGATGCAATCCGATGATCAAGGGATACATAAAGTTGTTGTTAGTTTAATTTAATTTTGTTAATCTTTATATGAATAAAATTTAATTCATTAATTGAAATAAAAATCAGTTTAAGCATGTTAACTTTTTATTTTATTATGCATTTGTAAAGGATAAAGACAAATTATATCTACTTTACGACGTACCTATAAAATAAATGAAATTTGTTTAATTACTTGGCTTCATTTCAATGATGGCATCATGACATCCATTTATATAAGGGGATTTTGATACAGTGAAATCGCATAATAAAATCATGTGATGTTTACAAGGTTTTTTGTTATGTGATGAAAATCTTGATTCCCAAGGGTATAAAAAAATGAATTTATTATAAATTTCATTTCTCTTCTTCTTTTATTGATCAACATAAAGGGAACAAAAAATAAGAATATTGAATGAATATTTAATAGTTTTTAATTTGTTTTATACGACTATTATAGTATTATTGGTTGCACAAAACTTATAAACGTAAACGAGTCCATTTCTAACTATTCCACCGTACCAAATGCTCACTTAATTAAGATGCATAAGGGTATGTTTGGCATGACTAGCTGGAGCTTTTGAGAGCCGTAGTTTTTTGTTTTTATGAATGTGTTTGGTAAAAGTAGCTATAGCTGTATCGTTTAGTATTAAATGATATAAAAAGACATTGATATTGATTAAAAGTTTTTGTTTTCAATCTAGTCATCAGGCCCGGCCCTAGACATGTTCAATGTGGGCTTTTGCACAGGGCCCCCATTCTTTTTGGGCCTCAAAAAAAATCCGTTAGGATTTATTTAGTTTAGATTAGAAGCCCAAATTCTATTTTGTCTTTGCCCTTGGAATTGCAACTGCCCAGCGACACTTTGTTGGGAGAGGAAGCGACTATTTAATTATCACATTGAGTTATAGGTATTAAAACAGTGATATACGATGGTGTTTTTTTTCATTTTCTTTGCATAGCCGTTGACCGTTGTTATTTGGAAATGGAAAATTACTATGTGGTTCATCGGTTGAGAGTTGGAATAAAGGTAAGTTGTATTTGGCTATTTTCTATTTTGTATAAATGTTTTGAAATTTTTGTAATCAAAGGGTCTCTTTGTGATTTTAGCACAGGGCCCATGAAATCCATGACACGGCCCTGCTAGTCATCCAAATCTATGTTACAAAAGAGAGTGAAAAATAAAAACGTAAAAACTATATATAACAAATCTAAACACGTTCTCATATCTAAAATGTGTTTTATTAAAACTATCATTTTTTCAGTTCTATTAGAAACTGAAAACCAAAATTTTTCACTTGCTAAACAGTAAACGCACCCTAATCCTAATATCTATAACTCCAATAAAGCTAAAGAAAAAAAAGAAAAAGAAAAAAGCGATAGAAGAAATGGCAAAAGGGACACTCAAATGAGTGTGAAATTTCTTTGATTTATTCCAAATTTGTCTCTTCATTCTTTCATTTTACACTACTAATAATCTAAGATATACAGTGTTAGTAACAGCAATAAATGAGAGATATTTATATAAAATGACAACCTATTTGACAATTATTTTTAATTTTTTTAATTAAAAAAGGTAATCTGGTTATGACATTTTTTCAAAGGGTAAATTTGTCATTTGCAATACAAACAATATCACTAAAAAATTGATAAAAGTGTTAACACGGTCACTAAAAATAAGAAAATTATACTGTGCCGTTTAGTTAACATGTTTTTGACGAAAATTTTCGTTGAAAACATTGGTTTCTGGAAAACGCGTTTAGATCCATTGTTTTTAATGTTTGCACCTTTTAATTTTTAGTTTACAAGTAAACTTGAAAACACATTTTTGAGGTTTTCACATTTTGTTTTCAATCAAGTCACCCAAATCTATGTTATAAAGTGGAGTCACAAAAATTTATAACACATCTAAACACGTTCTCATCTTTAAAAGTTTGTTTTCTTAAAATCTATCATGTTTTCAGTTTTATTTACACCAAACGAAAATTCTCGCTTATTAAACGCACAATATTTCTAAAATTCTCTACAAGTATATTGCCTTTTTATGTATGAAAGCAAATTTAGTTGGTCAACGATTATCTCATAAATAAATAACAATCAAAGGCTAAAGTAATTATTACATAAAATAAAATTGTTTTAATTCATGATTAGGTCATATATTAACTTGTGTAAAAATAAAAAATGTGATAATATAAACAACCAATTAAGTTTATTTAGTAGGTTTTCATTTTTCAAAACATACTATCTTTATTAGATATTAATTAGGAAATTATAAAGAAGTATAACGTATTATATATCAGTTCTTATTTTTGATAAAATACATTTATATTTGTGTATAAATGGATATACTTTCAAATCATTTTGAGAAAGGTAATATGCAATATTTTATTGTCATTAAAAGTGTTAAGAGTCACTAAAAATCTCCAAAAATATGAAAAAAAATCGTTATTAATCTCAAAGAATAAACTAATTAGTAATAATATACTTCACAGCAATTCTAGTTAAAATAATATATATGTTTAGTTGTCAAATTTTATGTATTTATCAATATAAATCATGAATTAAAAATAAATATAAAATCTGGATCTTATCATATAGTTATGCGTACATGTAATTAAAAGAATTATTTTCTATGCTTATAAACTTATTAAAATATGTGAAAAATAAATACACACAGTGTAAAAATATTAAGAATTAATTATAAAATTATATTTCATAACAAATCTGACCAAAAATTATTTTATATGTTCATCTGTCAATTTTTATGTATTTATCTATATAAATCATCCATTAAAATTAAATCAAAATCAAAATAGTATCTCATCTACATTTATGTATACATAGAATTAAAAAGTATTTTATGTACTTTTAAATTTATTAAAATATGTTAAAAATAAATACACATTACGTAAAAAATATTAAAATTTAAAAAGTAAATAGTAACTGGTAAAAATATTTCATAATATTATGATGAAAATATCACGGTATATGTAAAATAAAATCTTAAATTATATCAATTAAAATATATTAATTTGTAAATGAAAAGCTTAGAAATTTCTTTAAAAAATCATTATTATTCATATCTATAAAGCTCAAAAGTAATAATTACAAACGACTAATATTAGTAGTTTTAACTTTGATTTTATTTACATTTTACACAAGTAAGTTTTATTTAAAAACATCCACGTAACAGATGTGTCAATATATTAATTTAAACATAAATTACTTGAAACAAAATTTATATAAAATACCTTATTTATATTTACGCTTTATCCATTTCAATAAACAAAATCAAATTAAAAGGTTGTTAATATAATTTTTTTTTAATAAAATACATACCATATGTTAAAAATAAAAAAATGCACCTACTTTTATAGTAGTCCACTCTTTTGGGTCCAACATATAATGATAATTAGCAAAGAAAATCTCTAAAGTTGTTTTCTTTAATTTATTTTATTGAATGATGTTAGATTATGTTCCTTGGGTTGTAATATGTCAAACCATAAAATTTGACTCTGATTCACATCTTTCCATTTTGATTTGCTTTTCCATTGGCATTGAGTGCTTTTCTTAGGTTATATATATACAATATTGTGTTCCGGTAAGAACCCTCAATTCTGTGAAAATGTGAGAACCACTTCAAAATGCACAAATTTGTACATCAAATACACAAATTTAAAAATTAAATTTATAACTTAAAATCATTATTGGTATTTAATATCAATAAATAGAGTTAATTACAAAAATGGTACTTGTGGTTTATATCAAAATTTGGATTTGGTACATGAACTTACAATTTTGCAAAATCGGTTATTATCATCAAGGTTTACTTTTAAAATTAGTTCATCATCCATTAATTTTAATTGAAATTCTCATTTTGTCCTGGTTTATATTTACACTTTTGATTGTTTTAATTACAAATCATTACCAACTCTTTATTTTAATAAAACAAATAAATATAAAAAATAATAAAATTATTAATTAACTTGAAACAAATACAACATTTCTTTTATTTTTTTCCAGTTTTTTTTTATTATTTTTAGTTTTAGCTTTTTCATGTTTTATATATATATATATATATATATATTATTGCTATAAATCTTTTAATCGGTTTGCGTCATTTTGTATATGTTATATATAGTTTTAATAAAATTTTAAATTTTAATCAGTTTTATAACTTTAATAAGCTTTTGCAATTTTATTTTTTGTTCCTAAAAATAAGTTTTTTTATTTGGTTTGCGTAATTATGTGTGTGTACTAAATAAATTGAAAATCTAAATGATTTGTTGTTCTATTCGTTCAAGAAAATTAAAAAGTGAAATAATTCATCAATTTTTGAATTGGAAAATTAAAAAGATGGATTGATTGTTTTTTACGTTTGGTTAAATTAAAAAATCGGAGTTCGTGTTTATTTCGGAGTGAAAACATTTAAAATTAAATCAGTTGGCGTTATTTTCAACTGTTAAATTTAATATCGAAATTTTTTGTCGTTATTTCCAAGCAAAAATATTTGAAATTAAACTGTTTGGCCATTTTTTTCGTTTGGTTAAATTATAAATCAAAAATTTTAATTGTTTTAATTGATAAAAAAAATATTAAAAAAGATTAAGTGGTTGTTTTTTTCCATTTAGTTAAATTGACGACCGAAATGGTTTGTCATTTTTCCCTAACAAAAACATTTAAAATTAAAAGTGATGAACCATTTCAATTTTTCGAACGAAATGGTTAATTAAATGGAAAAAAAGACCAATCAATCCAATTTTAAGTGCTTTCGATGGAAAAAACGAACAACCAATTCGATTTTTAATTTAATTAAACGTAATAAACAAACAATCTAATTTTTAATGTTTTTAGCAGAAAAATGACTAACAATTCCAATTTCCAATTTAACGAGAAAAATTATGAACCAATTTAATTCGAAATGTTTTCGTTGAAAAAAATGGTGTGTTTATATATACACCATAAAAATACAAAGTATAAAGTATAAAATTATGCAAACAAAATTAAAATTACGCGCACACACACACATACACACACACACACACACACACACACACACATATATATATATATATATATATATATATATATATATATATATATATATATATATATCTGTGTGTGTGTGTGTATAAGTGTAGATATTTTCTATTGTATTTGCTTTTTGTTTCTAATTGATTAATAACATTACTACTTTTATTATATTTTTATATCTATTCGTTTTATTATAAAAAGAATTGTTAATAATTTGTAACTAAAATGCTCATATATATAAATATAAGCAAGGACAAAATAGGTATTTTAATTAAAGTTAATGGATAAGTGACCAATCTTGAAAGTAAACATTGATGACAATGATCAATTTTGCAAAATTAAAAGTTCAGGGACCAAATCCAGAATTTGATACAAACCACGTGGACCATTTTTGTAATTAACTATAATAAATATGATAATATAACATTATAATTAGAGTAAATTACAAAAATGGTCCCTGTGGTTTGGTCGAAATTATGGATATGCTCCTTGATCTTTAAAAATTACATAAATGGTCACTCAAAACACTATTTACTTGCAAAAATGGTCCCTCTTTCTCTTAACTTTTTTTTTAAATGACGGTTTTGCCCTTTTTTCAATAACAATATGGTCCCTCAACAATGTCATTTATTTTCAATTTTAGTTCCTTTAATTTGATAAAATATCTATACATTTTATTTATTAAAAATTATTCCAATTATAATATTTAATTTACTTAATTTACATTTCTCTTATATGTTCAATTTAATTATTAAAAACTTATTTATCTTATGTTTCATTTGATAAAATATCTATACATTTTTATCTTTTTATATTATTATCTAACTATTTCATTACGTTAATATATTTTGATTTAATTATACTTTTTAAAAATATATATAAACTAAGGATTTAACATTTTGATTTAAATATTTTTATGTTAATATGTTTGGATTCAAATTTAGTATTTTATTTATTATTAAATATTTTGTAACATTAATACGTTTCAATTTAAACTTCGTATTTTATTCGTTTTGTTTTAATTATTTCGTTACTTACTACATCTCGATTTAATTGTATTTCTAATAAAAATATGTAGACTTAAAATTTTATTCATTTTCATTTATATATTTTTTTACGTTTTTAAGTTTTGACTTAATTTTGAAGAAAAATATATATACAAATTATTTTACTCATTTTTAACTTAAATATTTGTAACGTTAATACATTTCAAATTAATTATAAATTTGAAGTAAAAAATATATAAACATTTATATGTTTTGATTTAACGAAACATATACGTTTTGGATTGTATACTTTGATGGATGCATTTTGGTTTATACTTTGTAATTAAATCAAAGAATATTAATCTAACAAAATAATCAGAATAAAATGAATAAAGTTGTAGTGTAAACTAAAATTTATTATAACAAAAATAATTAAAATAAAATGAATTAAATCAAAAAATAATTAGAAGAAAACAGTAGCACGAGTGCCAATTAAATAAATTTAATATTCAAATTAGAATAATTCTAATAAAAAACAAATATATTTTAAGAAATAAAAATAATAATAATAATAATTAGTTTTCTAAATTAACATTTTTAAATTTAAACATAAAGTGAAATTTTATGTAAATGACTAAAGTTGAAATTAAATTTCATAGTTGAGGGACCAAATTGTTATTAAGAAAAGGGCAAAACCGTCATTAAAAAAAGTTAAGAGAAAGAGAGACCATTTTTGCAAGTAAATAGTGTTTTGAGGGACCATTTATGTAATTTTTAAAGACCAGAGACCATATCCATAATTTCGACCAAACCACAGGGACCATTTCTGTAATTTACTCTTATAATTACCTCTAAAACTTAAATTCATTAAATTATACATAAAATGCACAAACTTAAATATCAAATGCATAAATTTTATCAAACCCATAAATTTGTATATAAAGTGGACAAATATATCATTAGATGTGTAAATTTTTACATGAAATGTATAACTTTATCAAATGTAATAATTTAGTATCAAATGTACAATTTTATACATTAGATCCACAAATTTTAGAGTGGTTATCACGTTCTCACAAAATAGAGGGGTTCTCATATGAACCCAACCATATATATATATATATATATATATATATATATATATATATATATATATATATATATATATGTGTGTGTGTGTGTGTGTGTGTGTGTGTGTGTGTGTGTGTGTGTGTGTGTAGAGAGAGAGATATTTAGGTTCAAGTGAGTATCACTTATTATGTCGCGCACCAGAATATACACTCTTAAAAATTCTTTTTTTTTTTTTGAAAATTTAGTTTATAACATATTTTTATTAACATTACACAAATGATATATAAAATTCACGCACATTCACACATTTTAAGTGTATGAAATCATGCATCACGTAAATTCAAGTTCACAAATATGCAAAATTATGTAAGTGTACGTTAACATCATTTTTTAGGAGTTAGGAGATATGAATTATTATGAAATTCACATATTATTTTTTAAAATGTTATTTAATACATGTTTATGAAAAAAAATGAAATTTTTATGGATGATACCTTCTTATGCGCTGTATATTGAGTGGTATTCTCTCGAATTATATTCTACACACATGTATATATGAGAGTATTTAATATTTCAATGACACTATATTAATTTAAACATTTATTTTTACTTTTAAAACAAACAATTTTTTGTTGATCGAGATTTTATTAGTTCATAAACTCACGTCTTCTTGTACAAAATTTCGTCAAGTTTATGCACAAAGAAAATTTCATATATTATGCATCAACATATATGTAATCTTATGTATTTTAATATTTTATTATAAATTTTTATATACTTTTAATTGATATAATTTAGTTCATTTTATTTTATGGATATCATTTGAAGTTTATAGATAGATTTCATTATACAATTTAATATATTTATTTAGAAAAAATTTAGATATGGAGAATACCATGTCTTTGTGGAGTACCGGAGTACCGACCACCTTTAAACATATTTAAAATATTTTCATAATAATGTTAAAATTAACAATACAATATTACTTGAGAAAAATTACACACAAGCAACTAATAAAACTATGTAAGAAAAGTTCATGTTCACAATCAACTTATGGTTTTGAACTTATGTTACATATAATTTTTTTCTTTGTTAATATGAGTTTTAACAAGCTAGGAGTTATAAATGTTCGTGTTTATCTACAAGACTACAAGTAACTTTATATCGTTATATAAACATGAATATAATAAATTAAAAAAAAAAACTTTTGCACTACATGTTCACACCCGATTGAACGTGTGTTCACATGTGTATTTTTTACGAATAATTTTGTATCGTTTAAACATGATTTAAAAAAACCTTTAAATATATGTTTAAGGATGGTAGTATGGTACGTGATGGGTACCAATTCCAATCCCCAATCCAAAACCGGGTCGTTGTCATACCTATACGTGTGTATATTTTGGTATGTAACTATTGTATGATAAGTCATAATCCTAAACAAGGATGATTTACATTAAGGTCGATGGGGTTAACAGAGTCCTTCAAATTTGAACTTTGGGCAAATTGCACTAAATAAAACATGACTCTGCCTCTTTTATCGACTTTTAGTGCATATTTTTAATATATGTTTGTATTATTTTCGACTCGTATACTAAAAATTTATAATTTGAACCATGTTTTAACCCTTTTTCTGCAGAATAAAAAAAAAAAACTAAAAACGATTCATTCGAAGACTAATGCTATGATTATCCCAAACTCAAAGTTCAATACCCATTTAAAGTTTCCTTTAAATAAACAATTTGTCTATACAATTAAAAGAGTAACTATACTCATTTCTGGTGAAGCCACGTGTTGTCACCATGAATCGACACGTGACATTTATAGATTTTAAAAACAATAAAGAAATTTAAATCATATCTCTCCGAATATAATATAATCCACTTTTAAATTCAAATCAAATCAAATCAAACAAAATCTAATACTCTACTAACTTATTAATTAAATCCATCCAAATCTAATATAATCCACTTTTAAATTCAAATCAAATCAAATCAAACAAAATCTAATAATCTACTAACTTATTAATTATAAGATAATATAATAAAAGTTTAAAAATATATATAAGAAAATAATTCCTCTTCATATATATTTAGAAATATACAAAATTAATAGGTTATAATAAATAATAATATCATCTTATATACTTTTGTTTAAAAAATAATATTTATATCTTTATCTTTTTATTTATTATATTTTATATAAATTAAAAATATCCACGTAAGACGCGGGTAATAAACTAGTTACAATTTAAACTAATCAAGTTTAACTAATAACAAAAAAGCTTAAAAAATAGCTTTTGCTATTTTGTAGGGTTTGTAGTAAAAGAAGATAATTGTTGAATTGTTAGGGTTTATCATTTATTAATGTGGGTTAAATGTTCGATTAGTATATAGTTAAAATTTTATTGGAAAATTTTCACAAAAAAACCATCAAACTACACATTTTTTTATTGATTCCCGCATTCATTTTTTTGGTCTAATAAGTTCCTTAACCAATTAAAACTTACAAATTTGGTATGTTAAGGTTGCAACCGGTTAACGACCTTACGTGCCACACACGTGGCATCCATGTCTCAAAATGTGCTTAGGTGGCGCACATTTGGTAATATATATTTTTCGATTAAGTCCCTTAATCAAATTTTTTTCTTAGAAAACCATTATACTTCAAATATTTTTTAGTTAAGTCCCTCAATCAATTTTTTTTCTTCAAAAACCTTTTCAAAATTTAGGTAGACACAAAAATCCAATTTTTTGATAGAGAAACAAACAAAACATAAACAAATTTTGTGAGGATTAATGAACGACAGATCAAAACAATATTTTTTAAAATATTTAGTGTTTAGAATAAGAAATACGTTGACAAAATCATTAAAATAAGCAAGTGGGTTAACAAAAAACATAAACTGTTATAATTGAATTATTTTTTGTGTTGAAAATACATTAACATAAACTAATTAAATATATAAAAACATAAAACAAAATGGTAGTTTGAAAATAATTTTTTTAAAATATTTGGTGTTACGGATAACATAAGTTGATTTGATACAAAAACATAAATAATGATTATTGAGTTATTTCGATCCAACGTTTATCTAGAACTAATTTTTTTTTAAATATATTTACAATTTCATCTCAACTAACCTTTAAACACAATAAAATGATCGTTTTAATTTTTTTTTTTTTTGCATTCATGTATGTGTGACGTGTGTGTCAATCAAACAATTGCTTAAATTGATAAAACAATAAATATCATGAGTTTTATAAGGATAAAAGATTTATGAGATAAAAAATTGGTAGGGAGATTTTTGAGACAAAATAATTTGGTGGAGGTATTTAATCGAAAAAAGCTATAGATTTATAAAATACACGTCAGCAATTGTAACCCGTTCAACAGGTTACATGGAACTTTCTTGAAAAGAATACCAAATTCGTGAGTTTAATTTAGTTAAGGGACTTATCAGACAAAAAAAATGATTGAAGGACTTGATCAAAAAAATGTATAGTTTGATGGTTTTTTATAAAACTTTCTCAATTTTATTTGTTTAAGATTTTAGTTGCCAAACTGGACCGTCTTCACCCCTATTCAAAACTACCCCCACCAATGTCGTCCGCACCATCACGATCCTCAATGTTTATCTTGGTCTGTGGCAACCATCGTTGCTGCCGCCCCTGTTACCAACGTCGTTGCTACCGCCGACACCTCTTTGGTGCTCATAGTAGCAGGGGCGTAGCTATGTATGCCCAATGGTGGGCAATGGCCACCCCAACACAAACTATATATATAATAATAATAATCTAAAACAATTCAAAACAACTCAAAGTAAATTTTAACTTGTTATATTTCTAAATATGACTTTACGTTCGGTTACAATTGGTTAATGCTAAACATAATATTTTAAAGAATGAGTACGTTCTCAATTTTCTCATTATTAAGTATTCTCTATTCTTTTTTACTTTTACAGTTATCTTCTATATCATTAATTTGAATATGTTTATTTACTAACGCTCTGTTCTTTATTTTTAGAAGAAAGGAAAATAATGAGAAAGGAAATGAAGGAAAGAAACATAGAGGAAAGAAAGAGAAAGAAAAAGAATAAATTTTAGAAGAGCACAATTTTTTGATAAGTTGTGTTAAAGGACACGGTGTAAAGGTTACCCTTGATTTAACCATAAATTAGATGTGAATTCTACTTAATAATGTTCATTGTCGAGAATCGAGATGTTAATTCAATTATTTTTTGAGATGTAAAAGTATAGTATTCGTAAACAATTAAAACTTTTTATAGAGGAAATTAATAGTAACCAAAATTTGTAGTATTATATTTTTTTTCCGTACTTATTGATTTGAACTAATATAATTGGTCCATCCTAAAATGAAATTCTGGCTACCCACTTGGTTGCCATGTCGATGGTGGTGGGTTAAGATGACGGTGTTAGTGATTAAAGATTGAATAAAAAATCAAAACCAGGTTTAGTTCTATTCCTTCCTTTCAAATACATTAATTAATTATATTATATTTCACTTCCTTTCTTCCATTTGGATTCTCCATTACTACGTATATACATCCATAATTTCAACCAATACAATATTCACTTTTATTAAATAAGTTATAAATGCAAAAAAAAATTTATCTATAAACTGTGTTCTTGAATCTTGACACCTGAGTTATAAAAAATAAAAAGGTTAATATTGAAAGAGACTCATGGACTTTCATGAATCTATTGATTAATTCACTGAACTTTTTTTTAGAGTGTTCAAGCTCCTGGATAAATTTTGTATTATTCAAAGGGTTAATATTGAAAAAACTCTATTATCTTTCTTCATTTTCATGATTAAGTCCTTAAACTTTTTTTCTTATAATTTAAGTCCGTAAACTATTTTTGTCTTATTCAAAAGTGTATATTTGACCTGTTTGACAGGTTATCAAACAAGTTACCTTATATGTTTTACTTGATTAATGTTGGAAAAAAACCCACAATCTTTTCATATCTTAGCGATTAAGTCCTTAAACTTTTTATTTTTTCAGTTGTGTTTACCGGCTAATCCGGTAGCCGGTCAAAAATATATAATTTTGAAAAAGACAAACATAGTTTAGGGATTCAAACAATTGTAAAAAAAGTTGGGTGACTTAATTGAGAATTTAAAAAAAGTTAATTGGGTTTTTTCAACATAACCCTTATTTTGAATCATATATATTTTAAAGTTGGTATCTGTTTAACCAATAAAACAATTAGTTTTAGAATGGTTTAATGATGAAAAAAAAACAATTTTCTTTTTCTATTTTGATGATTAAGTCACTGGACTTTTTTATTATTTTTAAATCACTGTACCTTTTGGTCGTTTAATGGTTAATGACCTGCTAAAAAGTCAAATATATAGTTTTGAATAAGAAAAAAATTATCTAGGAACTTAACACTAAAAAAAAAAAAATACAATCGGTCGATAAAAATAATTGAAAATTAGGCCTTAACTGGTCTTTAGTTCTTAATAGGCTCGGCCATTGTCACCTAATTGGGCCGTAACGATAAAAATAACACTACATAACAAAACAAACACAAATTGAATAGAATGAAACAAAAAACATTTTTATTTAATGGAATTTAGAAATAAACTTTGATATATATATATATATATATATATATATATATATATATATATATATATATATATATATATATATATATATATATATATATATATATATATATATATATATATATATATATATATATATATATACATATATATATATATATACATATATATATATACATATATATACATATATATATATGGATATGTATACATATATATGTATATATAGATATGTATACATATATATGTATATATAGATATGTATACATATATATGTATATATAGATATGTATACATATATATGTATATATAGATATGTATACATATATATGTATATATAGATATGTATACATATATATGTATATATAGATATGTATACATATATATGTATACATATATATGTATATATATATGTATACATATATATGTATATATATATATATATATGTATACATATATATGTATATATATATATGTATACATATATATGTATATATATATATGTATACATATATATCTATATATATATATGTATACATATATATCTATATATATATATATATATATATATATATGGGCTAATTGCTGAAAATAGTAATAACTTTTGTTATTTTTATCATTACTAGTAACATTTTTTAATTTTGTTCATTAATAATAACAACTTTTGATTTTTTTAGCAATAATAGTAATTGTTTACCTTCTGTTCAAGTTATCCGGTTACCAAGTGATGACCTGGCATTTTGAGCTGAGTTGGAAGCCTAGTTGGAAGCTGAGTTTCAGAATCATTTTATTTATTAACCCAAAACACAGAAAGTAGGTCATTTCTCTTTCTTTATATCGAGCGGGAAGCAGAGGCAGGAAACGAAGGCCTTTGGGTCTGCTCCCTCAAACTGTAAAGGAACCCTGCACACCGAGATGTCTTCTTCAATTTCTTCAAAAGGAGATGTTCATCATAGACACAAGAAAGTAGCGTATGAAGTGGGCGATGCTCCTTTATGTTTTTGTACCGAAGAATCAGTTCTGAAAACCTCAAGGACTTGGAAAAACCCTAATAGGAGATTTTGGGGTTGCAAGAAATTCGATGTAAGTATGAAATTTGTCTTACATAGTCTGCGTAAATTCTTTTTTAGTAATCGTCTATCCTTGGTATGGTGATTTTAGGGTGTTGGTGCTTGTGGCTTCTTTCAATGGATTGACCCAAGTCTACCTAATGAATGGTATAAGGATCAAATGTATGAGTTATTTTGGAGTAATAATGCAAGTAATGGACAAAGGTCAAAAGAGTTGGACAAAGATGAAATGGAAAGGGTGCAACTGATTGAAGATGTGAACAATCTGGAGGATGAAATGAACAAGACCAGGGCAAAAATGAAGTACTATGATAGGTGTTTGGCGATTATAGTACTTGTTATTTTAATTTTAGCATATGTGGTTTTTGTGTTGGTTTATCAGCTAGGTGTGAAAATTTGTGTAAAGGCTTTGCCATAGGTCACTGGATTTAACATTCTGGTAGCTGTTAGCATTTTAGTACCTGTATGTTGTATTAGCATTTGTGTTGGTTTATCAATGGATTTATCATTTTGGTAACTGTTATGTAATTCTGTTATTCTGTAATTACATTTTGGCATTTTACATTCTGTTATGTTAAAGCAATGGATGAGTTTTGCATTGTTTTGTAATCTTTGATACACAAGTTAAACAGAATATCAGAGATATACTTTAACTTTTCATAATGTACTTCAACACAGAGTTTCACCGTACTGTCTGGGTTTGTCCTAAAGATCTCCTCTCCATAGTCTCTTAACTTTTCATAATGTACTTTTAATTCCTTGTTCAAACTCATTGATAGCATAAGCCCTAGCCCTACTGGCCTGACAAGAAGTGATTTGGCAGTTGTATTTTTTCACAAAAGCCTCTTGCAAAAGTTTCAACTTAATCTTTGGGTTCTGTCTTATTTTTGCACCAAACTTCTCTGCAATCCATCTTGAATTCACCAAAGGACATCTTTTGAAACTCCTTGAACATCTATGTTCATCATTCAATGTCTTCACCTGAAACGAATCTTCCATTCTCATTTTTGTAGCCCATAACCTCCATGGGCAATGCCTTTTCCCAAATTGATCAGCTTTACCACAATATGCTAATAATTTAGCATGATCATTTAGATCAAAATTGATCTCATAACCGTTAGCTAAGGCATAATATGTGAGGCAATCTTTGAGTTGCTTTGGATTTTCATACCTCTCACGCTTCACTGGTTTCATTAACCTCCAGTTAATCCGAGGGTTATGCCTAGGACCTCTCCGTTCATCCTCTTCTTGCCCAGAATCATCACTCTCAGCATGTGTTTCAACATCATCTTTTTGCCCTTTCAAATAACATTGAAGGTCATTCAAAAACGCTTCATGTTCCTCAACAACTTCTCCTCTTTCTGTATATCTATGTGATTCAAAGTTAGGACTTTTTTCAACACCTTTTTTCTTTCTAAAATTACTGACTTCATCTTCTCCCTCCGAAAGATGATCTAGCGATGCTTTAGATTCCTCTTCTTCACTGCCTTCTTTTTCTTCACCACTTGTTTCATCGTCAGATTTATCCTCCTCACTACCTGTTATCTGATCAACAACATTATCAGCTAACTCACCCACATCCCCATCAAGTTCATGGACATCATTCTTTGCTAACTCACCCATGTCCTCATCTACTTCAGGGACAACATTGTCACCTAAGTCACCTACATCCTCATCTACTTCAGGAAAACCAGTCCTCTCATTAGCTAGATATCCAAGCATAAACTGATTTGGGTCATCTCCCAATTCAACAAACTTCGCGAAATCAGTCCCAAATAATTCAACATACAGTTTAATAGGCCTATCACTTACCATCGCATGATTGATAAAATCTTCCAAGTCAGAATCATTTTTTAAATCCCTAAAACCATTATTCAATTCCTTTCCTGGAACACAATAGTATATACATTGAAACACAGTTTCCGTAATCTCTTCCAAAAACTCACATAGAGTATCGAAATCAATGTCCTTAAAATCTACACGAACCCTTTGCATAGCTCCACCGGCATATTGAAGAGGATGTTTCATAAACATTCCGTTATAGTTCACGTCCATTGTAATGCATTTTGGTTCACGAGAAGAGGATGCCATTCTGAAAAAAGAAAGAAAAAAAAGAGCAAGAAAAAACCCTAATTTAATCAAGAAAAAACCCTAGTTCTACCAACATAAAGTTAAAATCATGTATAAAACTCAGATTACCTTCGATTTACATATGAAATTGATGGAGATGATGGTCACTTTTTACTTCGTTCCTTCGATTCCTGCTCTTCCCTGCTCTTCGTTCCTTTGCTTTCCTCGAACCACCCAGCGTAGTCAAAGAAATATGACTGTGTTGGGTTTTAAACTCAGATATAAATGAAATGCCCACCATGTCAGCTTCCAATTCAGCTCAAAATGCCAGGTCATCACTTGGTAACCGGATAACTTGAACAGAAGGTAAACAATTACTATTATTGCTAAAAAAATCAAAAGTTGTTATTATTAATGAACAAAATTAAAAATGTTACTATTAATGATAAAAATAACAAAAATTATTACTATTTTCAGCAATTAGCCCTATATATATGTGTGTGTGTACGATATAAATTGATAAAAACAGTTGTAACTTCATTTACTTTATCGTCGTTTCTATTATGAACATGCATAAAAAAATAATGTTGTTATTTAAAATTGATAGATAGAAGTAACAAAATTATTTTTTATTCTAAGTTAAAAGTAAAAATAAAAAATAAAAAAGAATTCACTCTTTAAACATACCAAAAAATGAATCTTAAAAAAAATAAGTAACATGCAAATATCCATAAAAATCACACAACTTGTTGGGTTTAATACATAGATTCTATGATAATCATTTGTTTTATGATAGCCACTTTAAAATACAAAGATTTAAAAAAAAATTGTATAATATAAAAGCATTATAGTTACTTTTAACCATTTACAAAAATGCCATAACCTCATACTAAGTTAAGATGTGATATCTAAATTTTATCATTTCTATATTGAATGCAGAAATTTAAGCATAAAGTCATAAATTTCAGAAAATACATAAGTTGATGTATAAAATGCATGCATTTTTACGAAAAATGTATAAATTTATACATCAACTAGATTAATAACCATGTATTACATGGATTAATATAAAAGATTTGTTATAAATTAAATATTAATAAAGAGGTGGGATCCCTTAAAAACCTTCAAATAAAAATTTTAAAATTAAGATACAATAAAAACCAATAAAAAGATGACATACATGCAAAATCATTGAGTCAATGGTAAAAAATGATGACTCTAAGTCAATATTTAAGTCAAAGAAGACGACTAAAATATGATTCAAAATATTTAAATTATTGATTTAATTGTATAAAATGATGACTCTAAGTCAATCTTTTAAAATTTTTTATTATAAAACTAAATTTTTTATTTACCGATTTTTTTAAAATTATTTACTTTTTAAGACATTTAAACATGAAATTTATGATTTTATTGATTTTTAAAAAAATTTATTTTAGCTTGTTATTCTTGAAAACTTTTAATGAATATTAATTGTAGTTTGAATTATTTTAGGTAACAAAAATAATAGGTTTCAACAATAAAGTTTAAATTAAATCAATTAAATAATAAGAATATTACTTAAATTAATGTCTATTTTTATTTTTGGAAAAAAAAGCGGGAAAATGAAAAAGTGAGGTATTAGAATGGTGACACGTGGCAGGAATTGTTCTCAATTATTATAACATATAGATTATCAATTGTTCGCATATGTGTGTGTGTGTGCACGTGCGTGTGAGCATGGCCGCACACTAGTGATTATGTGGGTTTACTTTTTGGATTAACCTGAATGTCCGACTCCTTTTGCTAACCGAAAATTCTAGTTTAACGCAAAAAAAATAAAGCTAAAATCCCAATCAAAACCAGATACAAACATATAACTATTGGCCATATAATCTTAGGTTCAAAACCCATATAACTATTGGCCCAAAACTCAATCCATACATACACATACGTTTACTTTTGACCTAAAATCATCTTAATTCAACATGAATTTCGATAATCAAGCCAATTTCTTGAGTTTCCAACCTTGATTAATAACTTGCCTCCTCTCTTTCTTCCGTACGCACTCTAGTGCATGCACACACACGAGAATGAGATGTTTTTTACTGATTTAAACTACTGTTAACCCCTAATGTTTAATAGTTTGGGATAACGACGTATACAACCCCTGAACCTGATTTAATGGAGTTGTAACTTTCAACATATGACATATACAACACACTTAAGATCCATCATA
Organism: Centrapalus pauciflorus; assembly: GCA_020465985.1. Lineage (NCBI taxonomy): Eukaryota > Viridiplantae > Streptophyta > Magnoliopsida > Asterales > Asteraceae > Centrapalus > Centrapalus pauciflorus. Next base: position 465,138 of record JAANYP010000163.1, read on the forward strand.
AGCTCTATTAGCATAATAAAGTTCCATACCCACATAACTAAAATGAATTTTTATTTTGTTAAAGTCTAACAAAACCAACTTTGACTTTTGAGAAGTCAAACGTAAACCAAATCTCCAAAACTTTTAATTACAAGGTTTAAGATACTAATATGCTATTACAATTAATCCCAAACGGTGGAATGTTACACAATGCGTGATCAACAACACAACGAATGTTACCTCTTATTTCTTCTTATGAGATTTTGAAAAAACAACCGTAATAGACTAATAGTGGTTTATTTAATAAACCACCATGCCACGTGATAAGGTTTATTAAATAAACCATTAATAACGTGAGTTCGAGTCTGTTTGACGAACTTGCTTATGAGATAAACGTTTGGGTATCTACGTTTATGAGAGATACCACGATGATTTCAACCAATTAATTTTCTTACGTTTTCATTTTGTCTAATCAAATTTGTTTCTTATTTATTATTTAATTATCTATTAAAATTAATATATTTATTATTAAAAGATTTAATGAGGTATGTAATAATATTTATAATTTGGATTCTTTAAAAACCGTATGAGTGTGTATGTCCTTTTGATGTGATCGTTGTACATCAAATTTTAATAAAATTACAAAAATATGACTTAAATAATTCTAGTTATTAAAAAAAAAAAGTAGCCTGTTATTAGTTCTTACCGTTATTATTATAATAAATATTCTTATTTTATCGACTCCTTATGAATATGAATGTGTATGTCAACTATAATAGGATGTTTGGTTCGTAAATTCCCCAAGACTCAGTGATATTTGCATTTAAAATACTGTGTTTTGTAAATTTAGTAAAGATTTTTTTAAATCTCATCAATCTTTGTTATTTAAAAACCCTCCCCCATAGAATTTTATATCTCAATTACCTTACGTTTTCCAGATTAGCAAATTTTCCGTAAAAATTAATGGGATTTCTTTGATAAAATCCTGCTAAATGAAATGCTGCATAATGCAAATCTTTTGACAGAATGCATATACCTGAAAAAAAATCTGCGAAACAAACGTTCCCTGATTATATGATTTATTTACTAATGGCCGGCCATTTGTTTGCATAAGCATAGTTTGCCATGTGATTATAACTTTTAACACACATAATCAGACAATAACTAAATATTAATCCCACGCAATATTAAATATTATTAATATTTTCTTAATTATTTTTATTATATTATTTTGTTCACAAAAAGTCGTCCCTTTGCTTGTTATTTATTTATTTATTATTTTTCGATTTTAAAATTTACGTAAAATCTGCCTCTGATCGAATCAGCGAAAAGTTAACATATATATTTTCGTCATTAAATTTCTAAACGTGGACATTTTTTTATAACAAATATTGTAATTACTATTTAATTAATATAGTTATAAAATATACAAAAACGTGGTTTTTTAAATTTAGTTATATTTTATAAATTGTGATTATAAAAAATAATACCCACACATCACAAAGCATTGCCATTTGCTACGTAATTTACGTTGTCATGTCATGTATGATTCATTAATTTTTAAATAAGTTCGTTATAAAACAAACTAATATATTTTCATGGTTTTTTGTTTTACTCTTTCATGTTATTTTCTTTTTGATTTTGTGAAATTTGACAATTAGCCCGGTTATAATTAGTATTCGAGTTTTCTAAAAACTGAAAACCGATTTATATATATGTATGTATAAAGATTTAGGGTTAATATTTAAAATACTCAATCAAGTTTTTTTATTTTTTCAATTAAGTCCTTCAACTTTATTTCAATTGTTTAAGTCGTTAAACTATATTTGTCTTATTCAAAAGTATATGTTGCGTTTAGTTAACGAAAACTAGTCATTTTTCAATTTCAGTTTTCAAGTTGTAGTTTAAAAAAAACAAGGCTTTCTATGAAAAGTGAAAATTTGTTTAGATGATGAAGTTTTAGTTTTAAAAAAATAGGTGATTATAAAATAAGAAAAATAATATAGATGATAGAAAAGTAAGAGAGAAAAATAGAATATTATAAAGAGATATAGGGTATGTAATAGAAAAGTAAGAGAGAGAATATGAAAAGTAGTATTTTAAAAAGTGAAATGAAAACTTATGAAATTGTTGTTAACTAAACAAATTTTCATTTTGTTTGAAAAGTTATATGAAAATTTTTAAAATTTTCGGTAATTAAAAGCACCCATATATTTTTTGATCAGCTACCGGATTAGCCGGTAAAACACAACTGATAAAAAAAGTTTACTGACTTAATCGTTAAAATATGAAAAGATGGAGAGTTTTTTCAAACATTTATCAATTAAAAAAACTAAAGTTACTTATTTGGTAAACTGTCAAACATACAATTTTAAATAAGACAAAAATAGTTTAATAACTTAAACAATAAAAAAATTAAAAAAATTCAATCATGAAAACGTAAAAAACGGATAGATTTAATTATCCTTTCTAACTCCCAGAAATAATCATCTTGTTTTTCTTATCATTGAAAAAATAATTTGAAAATAAAATATTATATTTAAATTCCATGTCAATAATGAAATCTCATGTGCCAAAAAATCAACATATGTTAGGGGTGAGCTCGGTACCGTACCGAACTGAACCGGTACCGATCCAGAAAATACCGAAACCGAATTATTAGTTTTAGAAGAACCGAATACCGAACCGTATAATTTTATATGGTGCCGGTTCGGTACCGAATACCGAATTTTAGTTAATTTAAGAACCGAATACCGAACCGAAAGTACCGAATACCGAATTTTAGCTAATTTAAAAACCGAATACCGAACCGAATATATTAATTCGGTATCGGTCGGTACCGGTACCGGTTCGGTACCGGTTCGGGTTCGGGAAATGGTACCCGTCGCTCACCCCTAACATATGTTAGGTGAGGGCACATATATAATAAAATACGTTATATTTTAAACATATTTGTTATAAATAATCGAACATTTCATTGTTAAGTATAAACATATGAATATTCATAGCAGTAACGCTGTGTTCTCGAAACTTTTTAACGGTGAAAAAGAATGGAAATAGAAGGAAACCAAAAGAAGTAAAATTAGTTTGTGTTCTTTTTCGTTTTTTAGGAAGGAAAAGAAATGAAAAGGAAAGAAATTATAGTGTCTTTGTCTCTAAAACATTTCCACTGTGTTCCAAAACTTCATCAAAGGAAGGAAATGAATGAAAATAGGAGAGATCTGCTAAAATCTATGTTACATAAAATTTGTTGGGGGAAGAAAAGGATGGAAAACTATTTGATTTTAACTCACATTGTTTCCTCCCAAATCTGGGAAGAAAAGGAAAGAAACAAATTACAAACATTTCTTCTCTATTCTTTTCCTCTCTATCCTTTGTTTTCTCTCAAATGGAACATATCGTTCATTCCAAAAATGGAGAGAAACCAAAGGAAAGAAATTATCTATCTTCTTTCTCTTCATTTCTTTTATTTTCTTTCCACTCTCGAGAACACAACGTAAATAAAATTAGGATTTTGATAGTATAATATTATAAGCATGGTTGTTAACAATTCAATCCTCTGAATTTCTTCATACCAAACGCAAGGGTTGTCGGTATCAAATCTTTTATAAAACAGTAATAAGCATAAAATTGATTGGAAAACAAAATTACAAAAAATATATATCACTTTTTTGCATTTTGTTTTTTTTTTAATATCCAAAACATAAAAACTCAGGAAAGTAACAAAGCATCTTGTACAACACACATAAATAAACAGAAAAAGACAAATAATAAAAAACAAACACCCTGAATTTCATGTTAAAAAGATTGTTGTATAAAAAATAAATAAATAATTCATGCATGTGCCAACTGCCAAAGAGTTGATTGATTGCATATATGTAAGAGTTGGTTATACATAATTGATTGTCTTTATGTAATTAAACTAGCCACATTACATAAAGTTTGTTGCTTAGAATAATATATAAAATATTATATGTTAGATAAAAAAAGCTTGTTATAAAACAAAAAAATTATCAAGAATGATAATATAAAATATAAATTTGACAATAAATGTATTGTAAAATATTTTAGGTTGAGAAATATAACGTAAAATATTATTATGGCCAAGAAAGGACATGAAATTCAAATTTTAGGCAAATAAAGATAATCAAAATTATTATTTTAACAGAAATAGGATTATAAAATTAAATTTACCTTCTTAATTGGTTTTTAATACCTTTTTTTGTCAAAAGTAAATTTTTTAAAACCTTTTTTAGCCTAAAAAATTTCACATTACCATTATTGTCAATTTTTGTATTTTATGTTTTTTTTTTTTGGTAAATTTCTCTTATAAAATCACTCACAGTTTGAGAAAACTACTATTATTAGGTTTTATTAGGATTGATAGAATTAAATCACTATACTTTTATATTTTTATTGGTTTGATTTATTATCTTTTTTATTACAGTTTTAATGTTACTTTGTTTTAATTAAACCGTGAATTATGTTATATATAATCAGATTATGAAAAATGTTACGACATATCATTATATTAGTTTAAGGTTGATATTTAACATAGAAAATTTGTGCAAAAAAAATCTTTGAGTTTATAATTTTTGTGATTTAACATACAATCATTTTTCATTGCATAAAAAACGTACAACCGACTAAAACTTATTAAAATGAGGTTTTTAAAAAAAAAATAAAAATAAAACTTGCAACCTGATGAACCGTTTACAATATGCTAACCAATATTCCTCTCCGATAAACCTTCCTCTGCGAACTCAATTGTCCGACGAACCCTCTTGTCCGACTAACCACATCTCCAATAACCAAATCATGTAGAAAATCCAAAGATTATAAATATGAATAAGACGATATATAAATCAATGAATACAAATCATATAGAAAAATCCACATTTCTTGTTGATTTCTTTGTTCAAATCTTTGTTATTTTGTTGGAATTTACTTTTTCGACGAAATTTATCGATGGTTGTCAGTGAATTTCAACTGGATGTAACCGATAATATCCTATTTATTGAGATTTTACTGGTTGAAAATTTTTATGCAATGAAAATTAATTGAAGGTTTTAATCGTAAAAATGATCAAACTTAAAGATTTTTTTACATAAACATCCTTTTAAAAAACTATTGTATTACATTTTACAGTATACAACGGTCCAGTTTTGATCCGGTTCGTTATTTATAAATAAGTACATACAAACTATATAAATAATTTACAGGTAATGTCATGAGTTGCTTTCATGAATATCAGCCATTTATGGCTTACCAAAACAACAAAAATTTAAAACCCTAATAATTAAACTCCTAATGCTGCAACAAAATTCCCATGGGAAATTTGCAAATTTCATACCCATTTTTACATTTTTATTTTGTTTCCTAATTATCCCAATTCATGATCTAAAAATTAGAAACCAAATCACTATAAAGTTTTCTTCATCTTTATAACCTACCTGAGCATGTCTGCTGCTTGCAATTGCAGCCCACTTAACACCGGCGAAATACTGAAAGTACTGCCGTCTCCGGTGAACGTCGGGTGGCCTAGCGGCGTTGGCCGATCGGGAATCGTCGGCACCTCGATATCGCCTTCTAACATCTTCAATGCATCCAATATTGTAGGCCTTAAAGCCACCATTACATGAGCACACAAAATGCCCACAAGCACAAACCTTTCCATGATCCCTTTCGGGTTCATAGGGTCAGTACCCGAGCCACGTCCCAACAACGAATGATCCAAGACTTGCCCGATTTTTCGTTCTTTTATAAGAGACCAAGCCCAATCCGTAATCAAGAAACTACGAGGCGAATCTGAGCATGACAAGTCGAGAGCTTTTCTCCCGCACATGATCTCAAGAATCACAACCCCGAAGCTATAAACATCGCTTTTTTCAGTTAGTTGACCGTAAAGGGCGTATTCCGGGGCTAAATATCCATGGGTTCCGGCTACTCTAGTTGTAAGATGAGACTGGCCTTCTCTACTTTGTTTGGCTAATCCGAAATCGGCTACTCGAGCTCGCATATTTTCATCGAGAAGTATATTCGTCGCCTTGATATCTCTATGATAGATAGATGGCTTCACTCCATAGTGAAGATAAGCTAAACCTTTTGCTACATCTAAAATTATGTTCTTTCTTTGAGGCCAAGACAATGGCGGTTTTCGACTCATCGATGGAAACAAATAATCCTCAAGATTCCCATTCGACATATACTCGTAAACAAGGAATCGTTCGTCGTCTCTCCTCTCGTAATCTTCATCTACGCCATGAATACAACACCCTATAAGCGGAACAAGATTCCGATGCCTTAAGTTACTAATAATCTCAACCTCATTACAAAACTCGTCGTTTCCTTCAAACTCCGAATCTATGATCTTTTTAACAGCAACCATCGATCCATCGGACAAAACACCCTTGTAAACGACCCCGAATCCACCTCGACCGATGAAGTTTTTCGGCGAGAAGTTATCGGTTGCCTTCTCAAGGTCATGAATCTTGAACCAAATAGAACCAGTATTCGGTCGTCTTCTTGGCCTACTCGATTCGAATTCATCGGTACCCAATTCATCAATTTTTACCCTTTTTCTATTCCTATCCCACCAAAAGTATAATCCCACAAAACAAGACATTACAATCACAGCTACAAGTCCACCAATCAATCCAAAAGTTAAAGAAGAACGATTGTTTTTATGTGATTTTGGTAGAATATTAATCCCAAAAGTACAAGCTATAGCACCATTACTTTCAGGTCCAATTTTATCAACAATTCCAGCAACATAAAGAACAACAAAGTAGAAACATCCTTTGGAATGAGAAGGATTACCATCTATAGAAGTCAACTGGCTTTGAACTCTTAATCCGGCATTAAGACAATCATCACAAGCAGTAAGATCAGTTAGATCATTACGACATGAGGTGTCAAGAAGCGTATTATTCCCCAATTTCCGGTGCCAATCTTCAAGGGTTCCAATTGCAGCACAGGTGTTCGACGAAATGACAAACTGAAAAGGGTCAAAACAAACGGAAGCGAGATTATTAGGGAGTGAAAGGGAGTTGAGTCTCGTTTGAAAATCGGAGAGACAAGCGGAAGAAGTTTCGAGATCAGGGAGATGAAATTCAGACGTTGATTTGAGGTGTTGAGCTAAGCTGATTCCATAAACACTAAGCAAAGTCTGACAACAGCTTGTGGAGTTGTTGATCGTCTTCGTTGAGTCGCCGGAATGACGACAGTCGGCGGTCGGCCATGAAATTCGAGTGACGTAGTTGAAATCCATGGGACAAGAGGTGGAATTAGAAGATAGAACTAGCGATGAAAATGAAAGAATCGAGAAGAAGAATACGACAGAAGCTAAAAAGGGATGGTAATGATGATGATTCATTGTTGGTTGATTATGGGGTTTTGGAATCAGATGAACAAACTTCAAATTCATGGAGGTGGGATTAGGATTAATCTACAACAGAAAAAGAAAAGGAGAAATGGAAGTGAAATTAGGGAGTTTCATGGAGGTTTCGTAAATGGTGGGGCTGAGAAACATCGTAGAAAAGACCGGAAAACAGCGAATTGACGATTTTGATGATTGGAAGACTGATGAATGGTGATGGTGATGGCGATGGCGATGAAGATGAAGGAAAATGGTGATGGTGATGTTCCCAAAACGATAAATAGATTTAGTCAAAACTCAAAAAGGCTAAAACTTGGTATTTCTTGTAGTATGTAGCCATGATAATTAATGAGGTATTATCATAAATTTTTTTTTATTTTTTTTTAGAAGAATAACTAACTATGGTTTATTAACGGGAGGTGATTTGTACATAACAATATTTTTATTATACTGAATAATTACATATACGATGTCAATATTTTTTTTATTAACTTTTGTTTATCATAGAAGTACTTTTAAGGATAAGCTGATCATTTTATAATCATTTGTTTTTTTGTTTGCAGGTATATACGGTTATTTTTTTTTTAAATATATAAGTTGTAAAAAAAGTCTTTTTCCCACTTCCAAAGAGAAGTGAAGTGATGGGGCCTTCGTGAGAGCTCCAAGAAAAAACCCTAACCGTCATTTGATGTTTTTCTGTCGCTTCCCTTAGGTCATTGACTATCAGGTTGTCGCTTCTCCCTCCCTGATTGTCCCTTGGTCTCATTGGCGCACTTGTCCATCGATGACTAGGTGAATTTTCTCCATTCTCTCATGTCTTATAGCTTCATGTTGTTGACTCTCTTCATTCTCTCATGATTTCACCATGTGAAATGTGTATGTTGAACAAACTTTTTTTTTATATTTTAATTGTCATCAGATGATGATTCGATTTTAGTTTTCTAGTTGTTGATGGTTACGAATTTGTATAAGTAACAAACATTGGCTTGATTTTGGTTTTCATTATTATTGCCATTGTGATTTTCTATATGATTATGGATATGATTCTAGTATATCAGTACTTGCTGGTCGTTTTGTGAAGGTCAATCTATTTTTAAGACTAGTTTGTTTTTACTTTTGTGACATTCTATCTTGATCTGTAGAAGGTTTTGTGATTAAACATATATCAAATTTATTCAAGACATATGGATCATACTAATTTAATTTTCTCATATTCTTCATTGATTTTATCATGTGTTATCACTACAAATATATTTTTAAATATGTGATTTAAGAATACCAACCATTTTGTACAAGATGTAATATTTTACGAATATATGTAACACCCTCGAACTAATCCACAATGCCACACAAATACCACATCAGCAACGATATAATATAATAATCTCTACGCTATTCCCAATACATACATGCAGAAACCTGATAATTTAAAACATTAATTACACAACAACAGCCACGGAAATCTCTGAATAAACTACAACCTATCCGAAGTATACACAACAACCCCCAAAATATAACTACCTCTATGTAAGGTAGCTAACTCCTCGATCACAGATAGTGTAAACCTACTTTGGTGCAGCAGGCCTACTAACAGTCCTGTCACCTGGAACACACACAACAACACACACAGGTCAGCTAAAGCTGGTGAGAATGCAAGGGTTAGTGTACGATTATAAAGCTCAGTAAATAAATAACTCAACAATAAAACGTTCAGCGTTCTCTACTGAACAAGTATATGAGATCCCACAAGATAGCTCAATAGGTACTCAACTCGCGTGGATAGGTCCACGTACCCAAATCCCTAGACCGCACAAAGCAGTCATCAGGAACTCAAAAGGGAATTGGGAGCGACCCAACCCCTGCCCAGCCGTACGGTTTAGTATCTCAACAGCTCAAGTGTCCCAAATCTCATATTTAAAATAAAGTTCACAATAGCTCAGTAATACAAGCATGATAGTATCTCAATAAAAACTCGTAAGAAAACTCATGATATCTCATAAGAAAAGCTCGATAAAAGATCATGCGAGTATCAGTAAAATAATCGTACAAGTATCTCAACAAAAACATGCAAACTCACCTGCTCAGCTAGATCAACTAAGTCTCGGTTCCCTGCCCTTTTCCCTACCCTATCAACACGAGACCCTGAAAATACAATAACACAATCTCAATATTACAAACTCAACCCAACAACTCTATACACAATTCTTAACAACTCACAAGACCCCAAAGACCCGAATACACGACTCACAGAACCCAAAAACCCAACCCGAAAACCTAGCCGCATCGCGGCCGCACCCAGCCAATCGCGGCCGCACTGACCCTATCGCGGTCGCGGTCGCGATGGCCTCATTCTCGGCCGCGCTCACATCGCGGCCCGAGCTCGGACGCCAACCGCCTGCGATCATCTCAAGAACATCGCGGCCCACGATCACGGGATCGCGGCCGCGCTCACGGACGAACAGTAGCAGTTATGCTCTGTTTTCTGCACAGCTCGGGAATTACCCAAAATCATCATTTCACTCGATTTTAATCACAAATACAGACTCGAATTTACTCAGAAATATATATAAACCCAATTCAATTACATATTCACAATCCACAACAATTAATCCACGAATTCAACTCGAAATTACCTCTAATATGGTTCCAATCTCAAAAGAAGGAGTTAAGGCTGAATTTGGAGGCCTGAATCACAATCTGGAGCTTTAATCTTGATTAAGGATACTGAATTTACAAACACACACACATATATCTCAGCTCTGGCTTTGGAAAATGATTTGGAGAATAAAGAAGCCACAATATATATACGTTTTGGGTTTAGCTCGGTCCGATACCCAAAAATCCGATCCCGATACCCCAAAATACAAATTTATATTCTCGGGTCCCAAATCAAATAATTAATCCAATGAAATAATCCCACGTACCTATCTCAAAATCGGGATGTTACAATATAAACAATAATTTTTTTTTTTTTTGCTTTTTGCATTTTAGAGAGAAATTGAAGTTTTTGAAAACATAGATATCCATGTTTTTCAAAAAATACAGAAAATTCTTTCTTTCAAACGTAGTAAAACGTAATTCCAAACATGTAATAGAAATGTGAAACATGTGATAGGTTAAAAATAAGTTTGGTTAAAAAATTTGATTAAATTTTGTTACAATACATACACATAGTATGCACTAAGAATAGTAAAATACAATGTAGATGACTTTCTCCTCTTTAAACCATTGATAATAAAACATAGCTAAACATAACTAATTTATAAGTAGTTGTATTGAAAGTATCATTTAATCATTTATAGTTGTTAACTTATTATCTTACTAAAGACCTCATGTAGTGTTATTAGACTTGGACTTGAAACGAATAAATGAATGAGAGAAAAGGTATTGCTCTTAATTTTTTATTTTTTTTTTCATGTTTTTGAGTTACGAAGAAGATATGTCTTTCAAATTCTATGTTCTTGAAATAGATTTCAAAACGAAGGAGACATTTTTGTTCATAGAATGTTTTCGAAAAGAATAAACTCCATCAACCGAAGGAAATTAAAATTCTTTTTTTTTTTTTTTTTTTTTTTTTTTTTTTTAGTTAGTTTCTAAATCTCTATTTAATGAATATAATATGATTACAACAAAGTCCGTTTAAGGTAAGTGTGAGATAGGAATAGGAAAGAGGTGTGTGGGATAAAGTAGATAGGATATGCGGGTAGGGTAGAGTGTGGATGAGTATGTATAGTGTAGGGATGAGATGGGATGGGATAGAGTGGAGTTGAGTTGGGTAGGTGACGAGTAAGGTGAGATAAGAATGTATGAATGGATGGATGTAGGGTAGGTGGGGTGGCGTGGGTGTGGTCTAGGATGGGTGGATGTAGTTTACGGTGGGGTGGGATGGAGTGGACGATTGAGGTATAGTGATCAAGTTTAAGGGTGGGATGGGATGTGGTGTGGTGCGGGGCAGTGGGGATAAAGGTCAGCTTAGGGATATGATAATATGGGATAAGGTAAGGTTAGGTACTTAGGTCGGGTAGGTATAATATACGGTGAGATAAGCTGGGGTAAGGTAGGTTAAGGATGGGTGAAGATATGTGAGTTTAGGTAGTCTCGATGGGTAGGTATATTGTAGGGAGTAAGCTGTGTAGCAATGTAGGTGGGGTCGGGTGGATGGGATTGAGTCAATAAGGTAGGTAGGATCAACAGGGAAATCATGTTATCTGAATGAAATGTTCATTCTTTTTAGGGAAAATTTCACAAAAAACATCAAACTACAAGTTTTTTTCGATTAAGTCACTCAATAAATTTTTTTGTCTGATAAGTCCCTTAACTAAATAAAAATCACGAATTTGGTATTTTTTTCGAGAAAAATTACCGGTAACCTGTTAAGCGGGTTGCAATTGCTGACGTGGATTTTATAAATCTATGATTTTTTTCGATTAAGTCCCCCAACTAAATAATTTTGTCTTATAAATCCATTAACTAAATTATTTTGTCTTATAAATCCCTCAACTAATTTTTTTTGCCACATAAATCTCTTATCTTGATGAAACTCATGTTATTTGTTGTTTTATCAATTTAAGTGATTGTTCAATTGACACTCACGTAACACATATGTGGATGCAAAAAAAATAAAACAAAATGATGAATCAAAACGATCATTTTTATTGTTTAAAGTTTAGTCGAGATGAACTAGCTAAATATATTTAAAAATTGTGGTCTAGACAAACATATCATCATTTATGTTATTATATCAAACCAACTTATATTATCCGGAATAATGGACTTTTAACAAAAATTATTATTTTCAAACAACCATCGCGTTTTGAAAATATATTGTTTTCAACCCAACTTATTTTGGTCTAGACAAACATGACATGCTCTGTCATCGTAATAAACATCGTCGTTTTTAAAAGTTTAAAAAAAAATCGTTTTATGTTATCGAAAAGTTGAAAGGTTTAATTAGTTCGGGGACTTATAAGGGAAAAAAAAATAAAATGGGGACTTAATCGAAAAATTTTTATACTTTGATGGTTTTTGCAAAATAGGTTTAAGCATGTTAACCTGTTATAACAGGTCAACGGACCAATATAAAAGGTTTAAGCAGTTTGGGGACTTATCAGAAATAAAAAATGAAATGGGGACTTAATCGAAAAAATTTTATACTTTGATGGTTTTTTGCATAATTTTCCCTTCTTTTTATTCACATTCCTTTAGAACCTATGAAAAAAACAGTTTTTGAAAATGTTTTATTTTTTTTTATAGCTACGAAATGAAGACAATAAGGTGGTTTTTTTAAGGGTTAATATTGAAAAAACCCAACCATCTTTCCTCATTTTATCGATTAAGTCCCTAAACTTTTTTTTCGATTGTTTAAATCCCTATACAAACTTTGTCTTATCTAAACCTATATATTTGACTGGTTCATCAGGTAACACCAGTAACCCTTTATCCCTATACACTTTTTATTTCTCCAGAGAGGTTTCTTCTTCCTTCTTCATCGTCACACACACACACCAGGTGTTCATGTCTTCTTCATCAAACTTCAAGTTTAGATCGAGCAACACAAGTGATGATACAATAATATGTTGGTTTTGATGCTTTGCATTTTGATCGTAATCAGAAGAAATTAGAACTTCAAGCATACTCACCCTTACCCTGTTTTATTAAAACTAATCATTTGATTATGATTATCCAATTTCACAACCACTCTTGTAACACAAATTTTAGATATGCAAAAGCTCTTTATAGTGGGAATTTATACTTGATTTAAAGGTTTGGGGACCCAAGGATGGAACATACGGATCTGAAATGGATCAGGAAAACAATTCTCGTAGAGCAACAACAAACACAAGTAATTGGGTGTGTGTTGACTGGCATTAAGTTACACCGATCAATCGGCTATAGTAGCAGCAGGCAGCAGCAGAAGCCAAAAAAAACTCTATCTTAGTTGGGTTACATTAGCCACAGTAGAAACAGATCAACACACTACAGTAGTAAGCATATTTGGCCGCAAAAAAAACAGGCCGTCACCCTTACCCTGATCTGGGCTTCCCCTTCTTTTGCCTGTGCATAAAAGGAATTAGAAGGGAGATAAACGCGTATTTGAGTTGAGAGATTCGTAAGAGGGACGGACAAAACTGACCAGAAAGAATCTTTTTTCTCCTGAGCTAATAGCTCCTCAAAAGATATGTCAGAATCAGTGTCTTCCATTGCTTCAACAGATTTAGCCTTCGACTCCATGTAAGCACCAATTTCAAGCATCTATGAGACAGAGATGTAAGTTCATCACATCACCTATGAAACTTACTGAAATTGTTGGAAACTTCGACGATGGAGGGAATGAAAAGGGTTTTACAACTTCAGTAAACCTTCAGTGAATTTCCGTAAACCTTCATTGAACTTTCGTAATGAACTTGGGGTTAATCGTTCGAACGTTCGAACTTATTGTAACCTTCGACGCTAAATTAGGGTAAAAAATGAAAAGGAAAGGGTTAAACAGAAAAGAAATGAAGGGGTTAAAAATCGGTGACCACTTCTCCCGGTTGCAGGTAAGAAATATATAGGTTTAGATAAGACAAAGTTTGTATAGGGATTTAAACAATCGAAAAAAAAGTTTAGGGACTTAATCGATAAAATGAGGAAAGATGGTTGGGTTTTTTCAATATTAACCTTTTTTTTAATTTTATTTTCACCTATGTGACTCTTTAGCTTTCGCTATTTCAGTTACCTAACTACTATTATTTTAGTCGTACAATGGTATTTCAAACTATTGGAACATTCATTAAGGTGATTTTATCAAACATAAAAAATGATATCCTCCAATCATATTAATAAATTTGTGATGTAACTTTTGTTATTTAACATGACAAATCAATACTTAATAAATGATAATATTAATAATATAAAACATTCTTTATTACAGTTTGTAATCGCTAATTCAAATTACAGATTTAAAAGCCTAATTTTTTTTACATCTATCACGTGTAAATCCAAATACCCAATACCCCTTAATCCTTTGATTCTTTCCTAAACCCATGTACATACCTCCCTAAATCATGAGACTCTATCGTAATAGACCAAAGCAAAGACGAGAACGAGAGAATAGAGTTATAGAGACCAAATCAGATGTGTACCGTCTCACTGTCCAATAATTATAAGACTTAATTTTTAAGTTTCTTGATTAATCGTAATTTTATCCATTTCTTTTCAATTTAGTAGAATTTTTTATACTACTTTAAATCATTTATTATGATTTTTATTTCAACTCGAACAATCTAATCAATAAAATAAATAAACCGTAATGTCAACACCACTTAAATTTATGCAACCTGCTAACAAAATGAGATAATTACAAAAATAGCCATAATTGTAACCCATTTATCAAGTTTCACCCAAAAAAATCTACCTAACCAAAAATACCCACGATTTACGTTACCATATTTACGTTATACCCAACATTTCGTGATTTGTACTTTTTAATAATATTTTAATGCATTACGTGACAAAAGGTGAATGGTAACGTAAAGTACCTTACTTTTACGTTACCCAAATCAAGTTTTGCTCCTTTTCAAGGTAAGGTACTTGATTTGACATCTTACAAACAATTTCTTCAAAATTCAATACTGTATACATGTTTTAGAGAGTGTTTGAATTTGCGTTTGAAAAAGTGCTGCAGCATTTTAAAAACTAATAATCAGATAATAGTTGTAACAAAGTATGCTGCTGAAAATTTAATGTTTGGTTTATCTTCTGCTGTTTGCTATCACAATTATCAAATAATCAATTTTTAATTTGTTTGGATTTATGTTTTAACATGTAAAATGAGCAAATAATCACTTTAATCAAATAAGCTACAAATTTTAATTTATAAAAAAATATGGTATGATTAATTATAAACGGAAACAATCAATTATTAATGAATGCTAATTATTTATGTTATTGTAACATAATAATCTAATAATCTCTATCATAACATAAAACCAAACACCCACTCATTGATCACATTAGTTAAGTTAGGGTTGTAATTAAATAAATATATTTTGTGTATAATGAAAACTCCTGGCTGTATTAAATATTAGTTATGGAATTGTTATGGTTAGGTTAGGTAGTTGCTTTTCTTGTCATCATCAATTATCATTTTCATGAAATGACCAATACAAAAGTTAAGATTTATTTCTAATTTTAAATAACACTCATTTCGTTTAGAATATTTTAATTGAAAATATGTCCCGAGCATTGCTACATTGTCCTTTTAATTTTTACTAATAATATATAATTTCTCACATAAACTTTTTATTAATGATGTGATACTCAATAATTAAATTTAATCTCCTACTCACATTAAGAATAAAAGGGGGATGTATAATGAGCAAATGTAGGTGCACGTATAGAATTGCATGTATCTTATGTTTTTAATTGGGTCGGATTCGTCCGACTTGTTTGAAATAGAATGTTTTGGCTTATGAAGTATTTTATTTTTCACACATAATGTTTCGGTTTAGAAATGAGAACTAGTTTATAAATAATTACCATTGACACTTGCACTAATAACATGATTAACAAGATCTAGAATTAACAATTGATTTGTAGCGAAAATTTTACTTTTTAATTATAATCGTTAATTGTATGTTTTATAATAACTATTTACGGAAAGATTTTCAAAAGAAAAGAACCGGTGGAAAGTTTTTATTATTTTTTAAGCTAATTTGATATTCTTCGAGTATTTGTGTTATTTTCAATTAAATATATCTATTTGTCGGCCCGACCCTACAACTCTAATAAATTGAATTTTCAAACCGGAAACACGATGGTAACACGTCAAAAATTTGTTCAACGGTTGATTTCATAACCTAGTTCGGAAACTAGCAATGTTTAGATATATATATAGTCATTCAAATGTGTCGACGAGTACACTATAACTCAAAAAAACCATACTAACAAAAATAATCAACTAAATCAGCTCAACATGACATGTCTCTACTAGTGCCGTCAAAATTTCTATGGCTAACCAGAGTACTTGAGATGCACAACTTAAAAACAAACGTTAGCTTGATGAGCTGGTGAGTATATGAATAAAACTACGTAAAAACCACTTAATAAAATCTCTTGCAATAAGGTTAACACATCTAATTTGCCACACGTCGATGCCTCATTTAATTCGTCACGTATCAAGACTCCAATCTGCCACATGTCATTTGTAAATACGATTAAATGAGTAACAAAATTTCCACGTGTCGACCCCTCATTTAATTCGTCACGTATCAAAACTTCAATCTGTCACATGTCATTACTAAAATTAAACTTGAACTAAAACCAAATTCAATTCAATCTATTATAGTGTAATCTGAGTAATCAAATATATAATTAACTAAAATCTAATAAATTCAATTTTTTTATAATTATTTCATGTATTTTTATAAATATTTGTTCATAATTTTTTTTAAATCCAACCCATGTAGTACATGGGTATATAACCTAGTATACAATATAATAACTAGTTGAATACCCGTGCGTTGCTCGGGTGATTTATTTCAAAATTAATACTTTTTTAATTAAACAATTACACAAAAAAAATATTTAATTTTGAAAGACTATACATATATATTCTCTTATACATTGTTTGTTAAGAAAAAAAAAATATTTAACTCTATCATGAAAATTGCTACACGTAATTATGTTTGAGGTTTGTTTGTTTAAAATTTTATTATCTCCATTATTGTCAGTTTTATTGGTATAAGAAATTATAAGTTTTCTATTTTAATTTTTTTTTAATAATTTATGTTGGAAAATCTAAAGATATTGTTAAGTTTGCTTTATTTTTTATATATTCTAATAAAAACGCATTATAATCACACATATATATTGGTTGTCAGATTATTTTATTTACATTCCAGTAATAGTTTTAATACAACATCAAATATATTTCATATTGTACTTGCTATATCTAAACTTAGTTTTATCTATCGTAAATATCAGTGTTAATATTGAAAAAAATCATTATATTTTCATGTTATATAAATTTGGTCTCTTAATATTATTATTTTTAATCATTTTAATCCTTACATTATATTTTATTGAAACTGTTATATTTTGTTCGGTAAAAGTCAACATATCGTTATGATATCTCCTTTCTATGTTTAAAATTAGAAATATACATCAAACTAATTCAAAACATAAAAAAGAAACAATGAAATTCAAATACAAGAAAGACACTTATTACATGAACAAAATTGTTGACCTTGCTATTTTGTTAAATGTTTTTCTCAAGTATTTTCCATCATTTTAAATCATTGCTTGTGGCCAATCTGGAATTCATAATTATCCTGGAGTGTTTGTTGACCATTTGTGTGTCTAAATCGTCCTTTATATATTTGATTTTGCTGCTTGAATTAGATAAAATACAGAATGTTTAAGTCTTTGTGTTGTGCGTGAATTACATATGTGTATGTTAGCTTTCGTTTTTGTTGAGAATGGCTGACCAATAAGCCCAATTGTCCTTCGGCCTAACCTTTATTTGATTTCTATGTGGTTTGTTGATTCAAATGCAAATATTAATTGTTATTAACCTTTGCATTTTTTTTGCTCGAAAATAAGATCAAAACAGAAAATAAGTGCAGTATTAGTGTGCTGTCCAGTTGTGTTTAGCTTAAGTTTTGTCCGTAAAAATGGGCAAGAAGGTCAAATGGCCTTCGACCTTGGCAACTTAATAGCAAGGATGTTTATTGATCAATTTTATGTATCAATCGTCATTTATCCTACCTTATGTTGCTGCTGAAAAAGTTAAAAACAAAAAGATATGAGTTGTGAGTGTGTGCAGTGTGCGATTATGTGTTTGAATATGTGTGTTTGCATGTTAATGTCAAATAGTCTCGGAGTGTTGTGTGTGTCTCGTAACCTCTGTGTGTGTTCATTGAATTGATACATAAATAAATGAAGAAACATCAGCAACATAAGTATCAAACATATATATGTTATATGTATTATAGTATATATGTACATTATTTTCAAAATATTTAAAGAATACTAAAGAAGATACTGTCGATCAATTTTTCTACAGGAGTTGAAAACATCTTCGACTCTTCATTTGGTTGATTAGCATACGTGAAGTTCATCTTAAAACGATATAGTTTTCTTCACGCAAACACTGCTGATGTAGTTTTTTTATCAATATCGATTATGGCTACTGACTCTGTGTGTGTGTGTGTGTATGTATGTATGTGTGTGTCTATATATATATATATATATATATATATATATATATATATATATATATATATATATATATATATAGAATATGGTTCGAGAGAGTACCATCCAAATGCAGCGCACCAGAAGGTACCACCTTTAAAAAAACTTTTTAATTTTTTTTTTTCATAAACATGTTTTAATTAACGTTATGAAGATCGTATGTAAATTTCACATACATTCACATCTCCTAGCTCCTAAAAAATGATGTGAACACACACTTACATAATTTTGAAGACATGTGAACATGCATTTATGTGATGCGTGTTTTCATGCACTTAGAGTGTTCGGATTTGCGTGAAATTCACATATGATCTGTGTAATGTTAATTAGAACATGTTCATGAAAAAAAAATTTCAAAAAAATTACTTTTAAGGGTGGTACCTTCTGGTGCGCTGCATTAGAGGTGATACTCACTTGAACCTAAATCTATATATATATATATATATATATATATATATATATATATATAGGATTGGGTTCACATAAGAACCCCTCTATTTCATGAGAACGTGAGAACCACTCTAAAATTTGTGCATCCACTGTATAAAATTGTGCATTAGATACTAAAATTAAATGTTTTCGATAAATTTATGCATTTCATGTAAAAATTTACGAATCTCATGCTATAATTTATCCATTTTATGTACGAATTATGCATTTAAGAAAATTTGTGCATTTGATGTTCAAATTTGTGCATTTAGTTTATAATTTAATGAATATAATTTATGAATGTAATTTTAGTGTTAGATTATGATATTTATTAATATTTAAGACTAATAATGGATTTAAGTAAAAGTTTTAATTTTTAAATTTGTGCATTTGATGTACAAATTTGTGCATTTTGGAGTGGTTCTCACGTTCTCACGGTAATGAGGGTTCTTACCGGAACCCAACCCTATATATATATATATATATATATATATATATATATATATATATATATATATATATATATATATATATATATATATATATAGAGGGAGGTTCAATTGAGAACTTTTGTGCATTGAGGTACAAAAGTACTTATATCATCCATTAGATCAAAAAATTGTATGGATTAGATTAAATGACAAAAGGGTAAATAATTGGACAATTTTATGCATCTTGTGCATTACAAAAAAACATGGAAGGGCATTTTGGGTATTGTGCATACCTCATTAAATTTAATATTTTAACAAATAACTAAATAATAAATTTTAAAATAAATTCAATTGATCACTTCCAAATTTAACAAAAGTCACACAAATTCAAAAAGAATGATGGAGATATTGATGCATTTCATATTAATCGTTCAATTTGTGATGCATACGATTTTATCTATACAAAATCTATACAATTCGTGATGCATAACTCTTAATCATCATCATCATATTCATTGTTTATCATCATCGTTTAGTATCTTCGTATTCATCGTTTATCATCATCGTTCATCTATGTATAGTGTTCATCATGGTGCATCGTTGTTAATCATCAACATCATTGTTCCAATGGATGCATCAACGTGTTCATCATCTTCTTCGTTCATCGTGTTCTTCGTGTTCATCGTATTGTTTATCATCGGTTGCATCTCTTGTTCATCATGTTCATCGTCATCGCGGTGGCGGCGGCGGTAGTGGTTGGCGGGGTTCCTCGATGCATACGGTGGAGAGAGAGAGAAAGAGATACGGTGGAGAGGTGGTTACAACAAAGATGATGGTGGTGGTGGTGTTGTGGTGGATACGGTGGGGGGAGAGAGAGAGAGAGAGAGAGAGAGAGAGAGAGAGAGAGAGAGAGAGAGAGAGAGAGAGAGAAATAAAGAAAGAGAGATAAATGAAGAGGTGGTTACTTTTTTTGAATATTTATTCTTTATTTAATTCTAATTTACCTATTATAATTAATTCCATATATTTAATTTTACACATTCAGTATTCCAGGAATACTCTTGGTACACCATTATTTGATTCTTTGGTGCACAAAAGTTCCTAAAGGTGCCTCGGTGCATAAAAGTTCTCAATTGAATCTCAATCTATATATATATATATATATATATATATATATATATATATATATATATATATTAGTACGTAACTTCAATAAAGCATGTGTTATCTCTAACTTGGTTACATTTAACTCGTTATATAAACATCTAATAATTATAAGGTTTCAAATTATATAAAGAATTGATAACTTGATAAATATGCAGCTGGAAATATTTATTATTCAAGTTTGGATCTTTTTTCTGCATATTCAGTTATGATATTATCCAATGTTTTTCTATATATCTTAATATTTCGGTCATACTATAGCCGATTAAATTTGATTTCTTATTTTTATTTAACTTGATAAATCAGATTGCATCTATTTCTAGCAGTGCAAATTTGAAATTTTCTAGCGGATTAAATCTGATTTGTTATTTTTATTTAACTTGATAAACCAAATTACAACTATTTCCAATAGTGAAAATTTGAAATTTTATTGTCATTTTTTATTTCTTTCCGGAAAATCTACATATTTTAATTGCAGAAACATTAAAATATGTTATAAAAATCTTGATAATTATGTGGAATCTTATCAAGCTAAATTAGTGGGGGGGGGGGGGGTGAATTCCATTATTTTTGGAATTTGTAACCAATTATATTGCGTCAAATAAGTAGCCATGATTTTCTGATTTTTAACCAACTATATTGCGCCAACTAAGCCTTAATATTCTGAATTTTTACCGGTAACATTGCGCCACGTGAGCATTTTTTCTCTCTGCTCCGTCGGCAATATATATATATATAATATAATCAACAAGTCAACAGCAGGGAGTCACAACTCGGTGTGTCATCCACCGACTCAGAATAAGCCGGAGTAAGACACTACCACAAGTAGTGACTATTTAAGACCTATAGGTTGAAAACTACCCAACAAACCTATGCTCTACATACAATTATACAACTTATCATCACACTCAATATGTGCTTATAAATGAAATCAACTATTATAACAATTATATTAACTACTAAAAACCTACTTTATCTCCATCTTAAATTGGAGCAAGAATATGATGATGAATGGTGGGTGGCAAGAAAGAAACTTCAACTTCAACTATGCCTTGTTAAATTTGTACACTCTCACTTCATTTATCTATATGAAGTTCACACACATATTTGGTTTAGATCTCAAAGTGAAGACCTAAGCAAGCACCACACCTTATATATAGGTTTCCACGTATTTAAGTTATAACGTCGAGTATTTATACGCAAAACCTAATAAATTATCAACTTTAAATCGTTAATTCTCTATCATTTGCAACTAAGTTCCCAACATATTCAACAACGTAAATAGATCTCCGAGCTTAAATCAAAGTCAATCCAATAACTATTTTTACTGTTAAGGATACCCATGTAACAGACACATACGTAACCCATGTAAGCTTAAAACAATGAATTAAAGCATAGCAACTCAAGAACCTCATATGAGTGGCTTAGTGGTTGAGTCTTGAAACCCTTGAAATGAGGTTCTGATTTTGACTCCCACAGGTTGCAGTTAAAACTTCTTGCGGTTAACTTGTGTTTCTGAAAAAAAAAAAAAAACATAGCAACTCAATAATTCAAATGTAACAACTAATGATATAATTACACGTATCGACGACTAGTTTTCGGTTGTTATACAAACATGCAAACATACTTACTAGTTTTGTAGATTCTAAATAATTGTTGAAGTTTATTGATAAATCTTTTTGAATTCAAGCATCTCATCCTATATTCAACATTTATCATTATAAAAAGGGTTTCTTATGAAGAATATCAACATTTTTTTTGGTTTATTCATCCGTGTTAATTTTCACTAACAAAATCGTCAAGTTATTTAAATATGGTTTTAAAAAATTTGCGTATTAAACCCGGTTATAATAGGCAAACTTGGGTTCAAGAAAACAAATAAAAAATCGAGTTCTAATAGCAAAAATTTCGAAAACAGAAAAAATAAAAAAACTTAAGAATTATATTGGTAAAAATAATATGAATGGATTAACTTGTAAAAAAGTGAAAAACATGTTAGATTTTTTTCATAATAAACTTTAAAGCTATTAATAAACATTTAAAATGTAAAGTTGCCTATTTACCTGTTAGACATTGTTACATAAATATTGACAAATTTAATCATGGTCCATAAAAACTTTCAACGTGTGTTATATTAAAAACGAGGTCTTAAATATTTATTTTCGAATTTGAGAAGGTAGTTTTTCACAACCCAATTATACTAACGACACTCATTTGCATGTCATATCAATCCTATTAACCAATCATAATTCAAAGAAAATATTAAAGAAGTCAAATCAAGATGATGTATGTCAAATCATAGAGGAGGGAATGCGAATAGAAATTCTCATTTTGAAAACAGTTAAACATTAGTCATTCCTTTCTGCTTTATTGTGATTTACCCATAACTATCAGCGACAAGGATTATGAAAGAAGCCAAACCAATCCAGCTACACTACGTTTAGATACCAAGATTTTGTTTGATAAAATATACTTAATGATGATTTTTTCTATAACATTGTTATATATACACCTCACCTTAATTTTTACTAAGTATACACTTCCTCTCCCATCTTTATGTTAATTACAATGAACTTATTGATTAAACTTAATTCATCCTCTCACTTTAAGCGAGTGTGTACGATTAATCGTAAAACCCCAATCTAATCTAATCTAATTAAGTACAACATATTAAATAGGGATAATGATTCAGAGGCTACCAAAATTATTAGGCCCAAAGTGGCCGATAGCAAGGATGCCAAGCAAAAATATAGTCATATCAGTGTCACGCCAGTTTTGTCATTTGAATGTCATACAAAGTGTGTGTGATGTATGAAATATAAAATAAAGTGATTGACTTATCCTATCTTATCTTATGATCATAAATGAGACTAATTCATCTGTACCAAACACACCCCAGATTACGGTCCCTTCCAGTGCTAACTCGACATTTATGATTGTTGCTACCAATAATCGCCACACGAACACAATCCGTCTCTAAAATTATGAAACCGGCTTAAGTCTCTCACGACAATCTCCCGACTATAAATCCGCGAAATGAACTTCATCACCGCGTGACAATCTCCACAGATCCTAAGGTTCTTCGTCACACGAACAACAGTACCCGAACTAGTACTAAGAATCCCAAAAGCCATAGCCAACTTCTCGCTATGAGCTGCTAGGCTTTGTTCCCTCTCCTCTTCACTAACATCATGTAATGCAAAATTCGTATCCGTTACATAACCTAACGCTCTCATCTTCTCCGGTAATGCCTCTAAAAACTCGTAAATCTCCTTCGTCATCGAGTGTGATGTGTCCCCTCCAAGAAACATATGTAACTTTCCGTCGATTTCAATCCAACTACAACCAGGGTTCTTCTTTACGCCTCGAGTCTTTAACAAATCTCTTAGATCGTTTACTTTTATCCACATCCCAGCTTCAGCATACATATTCGAAAGAACCACATAGTTCCCACTGTTGTCGGGTTCCAAAACGAACAAGTTTTTAGCCGATATCTCTGCAATCTCGAGATTTCTATGGTTTTTGCTAGCTGATAACAGTGCACCCCATATGCTTGCTCCTGGTGACATTGGCATTTTTGAAGTGAGTTCGTATGCTTCTTTTAATCGTCCTGATCGTCCCAAAAGATCTACGATACAAGCGTAATGTTCGTGTGTGGGTTCAAGGTTGTATTGCATCCTCATCGAGTTGAAATAGTTTAAGCCAATATCAACAAGACCCGAATGGCTGCATCCTGATAATAATCCTGTAAACGTGATTGCGTCTGGTTGAACCTGGGCTCGTATCATGTCATTGAATGTGGACACAGCTTCGATGCCATACCCGTGAGAAGCATATGCACTGATCATCGTATTCCAAGAAACCAAGTTTTTTCGATTTGGAGGGATTGTTTCGAAACAAAAACGAGCATCTGAGAGAGACCCACATTTAGCATACATAGCAGCAAGTGCTGTACGGACAGATGAGTTATGATCAAGACCGATGCCAGTCGCATAATCATGAATCTTTCTGCCTCGGTTAAGTGCAGACGACTGCGAACAAGCAGGGAGAATGCTCATTATCGTTACCCAGTTCGGTTTTACGTCTGAGAAATCATTAGTCATCTCATCAAACAACTTGAAAGCTCGATTTGGTAACCCGTTTTGCGTGTACCCTGAAATCATCGCAGTCCACGACACAATGTTCTTGTTCGACATCTTTGAAAACAGATCTTCAGCAACTTGCACCATCCCATTTTTCATGTACCCAGCAATCAAAGCGTTCCAAGACGAAACATCTCTCACAGGCATTTCATCGAACACCTTCCGTGCATCACCTAATTCGCTACATTTTACATAAAAATCAATCAAAGACGTCCCTACATAAAAATCAGAATCCAATCCACTTCTCAAACCCTTCCCATGAACACATCTACCAAACCAAACATCACACAAATCCGCACAACTCTTTAACACAAACGGAAACGTAAAATAATCACCACGAACACCAGCCGAATCCATCTCCAAATAAATACCAACACTCCTCTCCGAAAGACCGTAAAGCGAACAAGCTCTTATAATCGAATTATACAAAAGATTCGATGCCTTTCGACGAATGCAATCAAATAAAACTATAGCAGAATCGATGTCACCTGAGCTAGCGTACATTGCAACCATCTTTGCACCAAGGAAAGAATTAGGAATAAGCCCACGAAGAATCAAATGAGCGTGAATCTGGCGGCCTAATTTGAGCAAGTTTAAGCCAGTCAAAAACTGGAAAATTGGAGCGTATGAAGATGATGATAGCGATGGTGGAAGTTGAAAACGAAGTGGGTGTAATAAAGCCATCAAGATTGAATTTTGAGAGGTTAAATTCCTCCATTTCATTGACAGTTAGTATTGAAGATCCCAAAATACAAACTGTGTTTCAAAAAAATTGTAAATTAGGGTACTTGAAGTTGAAGAACACACATAAATTTGAGAGAATCAATGAAATAAAACAAAGAAATTCATAAAGAAAATTTCAAATGCGCATCCGGGGAATCGAACCCCGGTCAGTACCGTGGGAGGGTACTATGATACCACTACACTAGATGCGCTTGTTGAGAATAGATGTATCAAAAATACTTCAAATATAAGTTGAATGATCATTTCAGACTCATAAAATTATAAATTTATTCTTACGGTTAAGTATCATTTTGACCATCCGAATATCAGATTTGTCTCGATTTAGCCAGTAAATATTGGTTTACTATTCTAATTTAGGGAAAATGAACAAAACTAATGGTTAAATCGGTGCAAAATATGATAGTTGAGGAGCCAAATTGAGACAATTTTTAATGGTTAAATCAGTAGAAAAAATTTTTTTTAATGTCTAAATGTGTATAGAATAAGGGATAATTACTAAAATAGTCAAATCTCACACCTTTATTCACTTTTTAGCCATTTTATATACATTTTACCAAAATAGCCACAATTTACGTGACCACATTTACGTGATAGTCACAATTTACGTGATTTGTACTTTTTTCATTTTTTCAATGCATTACGTTACAAAAGGTGTTTGGTCACGTAAATTGTTGTACTTGGTCACGTAAAGTGTGACAAGACATCCCACCAAACATTCATGGGAAAAAGCAAAAATGGTCACGTAAAGTACAATATGCATTAAAAAATGAAAAAAAGTACAAATCACGTAAATTGTGGCTATCACGTAAATGTGGTAACGTAAAGTGTGGCTATTTTGGTAAAATGTATATAAAGTGGCTAAAAAGTGAATAAAGATGTGAGATTTGACTATTTTAGTAATTATCCCATAGAAAAAATAGTATAGTGGTTACATCATGACAAAAAATAATTTAGTGGTTAAATCGAAAAAAATCTGAAAGTTGAATAGTTAAAATGATATTTAACCCTTATTCTTACTACTTAAATGTTTAGGTCATACGATAACATTCCTTTTAAAATGTCTCAATATGGTATATGAACCTTTTTTTCTTACACAAATGATATATATATATATATATATATATATATATATATTAGTTTTCTGTTCCAATTTGATATATTTCTACATCGAGTCCGGTTTAAAATTCAGACCCTATTGGCTTAAAAAACCAAGTTACGTGTAGAAATGTATTATATTAAAATGAATACTATAGTTCATGCAAAAAAAAAAAAAGTTCATATAATGTATTGGTACACTTTGAAAATTATGTTAGCATTCTGCGATATTAACCCATTATTTAATTAATGGGAATTTACTATTTCTACTAATGAATGAATTAATTGATAATGGAAGTTGTTTTAGTGTTTGTATAATATTGAACAATTGTCGTATGTGGCTACTTGACGACATGTAATGGCTATTTAGGTTTTATTATTATTATTTTTTGGTTATTTTAGTGAATACTTAAACGGTTAAACCTTTAATATAGACACACGCTTTCTGTAGTTCTCTTAATTCAGTTTATTGCAAGTCTAACATAAGCATCTCACAAGTCACATAATAATTATTCAATCTCACAGAGTTACGGTTAAACTATGTGTTAGAGATTATTATGTCTGTTGGACCTAAAATATTTTCCTTGCCTGCATTTTGTTAATATTTAATGTATATCCATTACATCTCATCTAGCAGATATGAATATAAATGAATGAAAATAAGTTAAATAGATATGAATGAGGAGAAAATAAATAGACATGGACCTTCCACCATTCGATCCATTAGCATCCCTAGCTATATGTTACTCCGGTTATGACTGTTCAAATAATAATTACATTTCTATTCTGAGCCGAGTGACATAAGTTCCCTAGCTATATGTATCAGTTTCAGGATGGACTCATCTTGGTTTTTATAATAAGAAAACAGACTACATCGAAACCGAAGTATATTCAAGACGTTTGGTACAATTTCGAATTCTATGCAACCCTGATTAGAAAAACCTTTGAACGACCATATGACATAAGAATGTGGGCTTTTGGTGCATTTGTGGAATTGTGGTGCATCGATAGCTTGGTAATATATATTATAAACATGTGGAAACTTTGTTCTTATCCATAACTACCAGAGATTGTCAATTTTGACCCAACGAGGCAAATATGTTGGACAGTTAAATTGACCCGTAGTAAAAAATTAAGCTAGAACGTAACTTTTTTTGAAATGAAAATTTATAAAATGGTGTATTAAACAAATTGTTTTTTGAAAAAAAATCAAAAATATGTAAAATTTATGACTTTTAGTCGTCAACCCGTTTAACTCGTTTGTTTGAATAAACCGAAATTGTCACCCTTACAGCTACTATCATCTTGTCTTGTTGTTTATTAAACAAATTAGGTGTTAACCTTGTGGTCTGAGTAATTTTTTTTTTCTAGTTTCTTTTATCTAGATTTCTTTAATGTTTTACTTAAACGGATTATATATATATATATATATATATATATATATATATATATATATATATATATATATATATATATATATATATATATATATATATCCATTGGATCAGGTGATGCATCACGCGAGAATTTGATGCATCGCGCGAGAATTTGGTGCACCACGTGGGAATTTGATGCATCACGCGGGAAATTTGATGCATTACGCGGGAATTGTGATGCATTTGTGGTGGTGCATGGAGGTTTTCCAGAGTTTTCCGATGCATGTTGGTTTTCCATTGAACCCCTATATATATATATATATATATATATATATATATATATATATATATATATATATATATATATATATATATATATATATATATATATATATATATAGGGGTTCAATGGAAAACCACCATGCACCGGAAAACTTGTGAAAACCACACTGCACCATCACAAATGCATCAAATTCCCCGCGTGATGCATCAAATTTCCCGCATGATGCATCAAATTCCCTCGTGATGCATCACCTTATTTACGATAATGCCACCGCGTTTTTCATGAAATGCATCAAATCGGACGGTATGCGTAGGTTTCCATAGTTTTCACGTGCATTGTGGTTTTCCATTGAACTCACCCCTATATATATATATATATATATAGAATATGGTTCGTGTGAGTACCTAAAAAATGCAGAGTACTGTGAGTACCTGTGAACACACGGGTTTCAGATGTGAACTTACTCCGAAAAAAAGTTTTTTTTTTGAATTTTTTTTCATATTCATTTAGATACAAATAATATAAGGCTATTCGTAAAATATTATATACATTTACACTTTCTATCATCTTAAAAGTCATGTGAACGTGAAAAAATTCATGTGAACATGCTTAGTTGTGAACACACGTTCACAACAGTAACGTTCATGTGAACACACACGTTTCACATAGTTCTAGTGTGTGTTTATGTGTGATTTTTTTGCAAGTAGTCTTATATTATTAATTTAAAATGATTATGAAAAAAAATTTCAAAAAAAATGAATTTAAGCGAGGTAGCTCCGGTACTCCACAAAACTAGTGGTACTCATTTGAACCCAAATCTATATATATATATATATATATATATATATATATATATATATATATATATATATATATATATATATATATATATATATATATATATATATATATATATATATATATATATATATATATTATTTTGTTATCCTTACTATGTTTACCTTAAAATGAAACATATTATACAATTTTACTTTTATTGTTTTTTTAGTTAAAAGAATATTTGATACTTTATATTTTTATAGTTTTCTCTCATTTTTATGTTTCTATTAATATTTAAAAATTGATTTTTTATAATTTTTTTCGTTTCTATATTCATCATACTTTATACATTTTTAACATTTAGATCCATCCATTACTATGAACATTACGACCCTCACATACTCCTTACTTTCCATATTATTTGTCCAGATTTCTTTTTTAATTTGTCCCACAATAACTGTTAATATCTATAATTAGTTTGGTAAAATTTATTGGAGTTTCTAATTATATCCTTGATTATGTGAATAAATATTGACAGTTTAAAAATAACTAATAACTAGGGGTAAGTTTGTCAATTCGTTAATTGAATATTGTAATAATTATGAATTCTTAAAACTATGTGTTTTTATCCGGTAGACAAATAATTTGAGACAAAAAAGATACTAACTTATTTGTCAAAAAGTATTTCGCGGGCTTTTATTTAGGTGTGTAATCCAAAATTACAACATTAAAATATATTTTTTGGGTGATTTCTCATGTCCATTATTATTCACTTTTTTCCCATTAATGTATGAGTTGGTAGTAATGTCAAATTTCTATGAACAAAGAAATTGATGACAAATAACTACACTTCAACTCTCCACCTTTGTTATTAAAGTTCAAAACAATTTAAATTTAAATTCCAACTGCTTCGACTTCTATTTTGTTAACCAAACGTTATCTTAGACTTTGATACCTAGTATAATAACAAAAACCATGTAGTTATATTATAGAATACAAGAGATACAAAAAACCATAATAAACACTAGACCCATTAATACAATGAGTTATGTTTTCTTTTGAATCTTACCTATATCAGTTACAAATGATATCTAATTTAATTAAATTGTATTATATAAATATTTACATAAACGAACTATCTCTTAAATATTTATATTATGCATACGGTGTAACATATATAATGACACACTTAAACCTTTGGGGCGTTTGGTTCGTTGATTTATTATTATTTACTTTTTTTGGAATTTACATTTTTATCAAAACATTTATATTTCATAGGATTTTCATTTGGATTTCAATCCGTGTTTTGTTCGTATTAAACACATCGGGGTTCTGGGTTAGGATTTTTAGCAGAGGCGCAGAGCTGGCGCAAAGGGCACAACCACATAGTTGCCCAACATCATCCCAATAAATCCACGAACCGAATGCACCCTTAGATACGTGTACATTACATTACCTAATTAATTTAATCGGAAAGACTATTTATAGTAAATAATATAAAGGGATAATTGCGCAAAAAACTACAAACTTGTCAGCTTTATGTGATTAAAACCTCAAACCATTTTTCGTTGCATTATAAACCCCTAACTAACAAAAATTCAATAAATTAAGGTTTTATCAACGAGTAACCAGTTGAAATCGGTTATTAATCCTACGTGGACCGGTAAATAACCTACGTGGAATTGTTGAAACCGATTGCCAAGTATTACACATCATTTAAACACTTGTAGATGATGTAATCTCGTTTAAAAATTACAATTAAAATTTATCAACAGATGTTTAAATGATGTGTAGTACTTGACAACCGGTTTCAACAATTAAAATTTATTCAACGTAGGTTATTTACCGGTCCCTGTAGCATTAATAACCGGTTTTAACCGCTTACCCATTGATAAAACCTTGATTTACTAGTTTTTAGTTTGTTCAGGGTTTTGTACGCAACGAAAAATGGTTTGAGGTTTTAATCACAAAAAACTGACAAGTTGAATGTTTTTTCCGCAATTATCCCTAATATAAAATATATATACACACACAATAATACAAATTTGGTAATACATAATAAAATTCGAAAATGTTCTTGATTGACCTTCATCATAGATGAATTATTTCACATGTGAGTGAATTGTGGAGTGAGATCGAATCAGTCATATTGATTTGAAATATATCCACAAACATATCCTATTTATGTGTTGTTGACTTCATATGCTCCAACATACACCTACAAATTAGGGTTTGAATGTTTGTATGTTTGCACAAATATTGGGTCTCAACTTTGTTTCTTTTTATAGTTTAACCAACATCTTAGTATAAATTCCGTTTCAGTATCATATCTGATACTTAAAAACTTTCTTTATCACAGTTGTTACCGATTTCACAAACTGATAGTGTTTTAAGTTGTTGCTACTGAAGTTGTATGCAAAATAAGCGTCGTTTTGTTTTTCTGTTCAGTATTTAAAGTTTTTTTTTATTGATCTTTGTTTAAATTATTTTCGAGTGGTTTAATTGATTTAATATTGAAATTAATATTTCCAAGTTTGTGAAGAAAAATGGGCTTAAACCTTCATGCAATATGGTTGGTTTTGGTATTGGTTGTTATGTTTGTAAACTACTCTTCATGTTCTCACCCTAAGTTGCTTGCTAAAACAAGCAATTTAGATGGTTTTTCACCAGCTTTGGCAACATGGTATGGAGATCCAAATGGTGCAGGAAGTGGTAATTACATCTCTTTAGCTATAAAAACTTCAGGGTTTTTGTTTACTTCTTAATAGAATCATTAAGAAGTTATTCAAATGTAAACAAACATGGCTTTAGTATACTTGTTTTTATATAACACACACACACAAAGAGACCATTCTTAGAAAAATACACACATATATACCCAGAGAAATACACATTTATAGTTAGAGACATTTACGCTATCGTTCCTGATCGTATCATATTTTGGTTCATGTCGATATGTTCTTTTGAAAGATAAAGTGACCCAAGAAGTTGAAACATACCGCAGTCAAATTCACAACTACATCCTTTGGAGTAGGGATGTTAAAAAAATATCTAAACCTGATATTCTGATCCAAAAATCCAATCTGAATTTTTCGATATCCAAAATATGGATAGTCCGAAATTCTGGATTCGGATACGGATTTTGCATACTTTCGGATTTATTCGAAAATCTGAAATCCTATTTTTTAATTATTTTTTCTATTATTCTAAACTTTTTTGCCAAAGATTATTTGACTAACAATAGTTATATTCTTTAATTTTAAGTGTATAATGTAGTTTTAACTTATTCATAACTTGTTTAAATACATTTTAAGTTGTTTTGACGTGTTTTTTTTTTTATTTTTTTAAGTTTAAAAAGTAATATATATTTTAGTTGACACTATTACATTTTTATATTTTTAGTAGATATATAGATTTGTATATTTGAATTCATTTAATAATTTAATTTAAAATTTTAATTTTCGGATAATCTATATCCGAAAACCAGATACGGATTCGGACAGTAAAATTAATGTATCATGTCAACTTATTTATTTCATGTTTTTGTTAATTTTTTTGTGGAGTTTGTTTTAGCCCATTTTGAATTTTAGGAAATTCGGCTATGGGATTTTGATATATGAATTCGGTTCTCGTTTCGATTTGTGTTTTCTAGTTTGTATTATTACTTTTGGTTATTTTAATTTAAAAATATAAATTTTCGGATCGAAATATTTTCATGCAAATTTTATTGTTGATAATTTTCGATCCAATCTGGGTTCATGTGGGTTTATCAGGTCGTGTTAAAAATCGTCAATTTAATCTACACATCGATTTTGAATTTCGAATGCAGGAGGAGCTTGCGGATGGGCTAACGATGTTCAATCACCACCATTTTCGTCGATGATTGCAGCAGGAAATGCCAAGTTTTACTTACAAGGCAAAGGGTGTGGGACTTGTTATGAGGTACTATATAGATGAAGAAAACTTTAAAGTTTTCAATATTCGACTAAATGATTCTTTCGTTTAACACGATATTTGCAATAACTAGTGTTCAATCGGTTAAATGTTACAGGTTCTATGCACTCGAGAGCCGTATTGCTCAAAAAAACCTATAACAGTAACCATAACTGACGAGTGCCCTGGTGCGTGTAATGACCATCCGTATGCTTTAGATTTAAGCGGAACTGCTTTTGGTGCAATGTCTAGTCCAGGCAAAGCGGACGATCTACGTAATCTAGGTCAAGTTAATATTCAATATCGAAGGTAATATACTTGTAAATAAACTTAAACTAAGGGTACACTTATAAAAAAAAGTGGAATCAAAATAAATGAAACTGAAGAAATTTAACATTGAATTTCATTCCCTTTTTCTTATTTTTAGCGTTGACTCGAGTATATCAAAAGAAATGAACTTTTAATATTCATTTGATTTTGATTTTTTGCTACCAACTTGAGATCAAAATAATGGTTATTAAAAGACATAAGTGATATAATTATTTAAAACATCTATTTTCTCGTATTCGTTTCTTACGATTTCACTGTATCATACACATCCTGATTAATCACACATTTCCCTAATTTTGTTTTGTACCTATGTCAGGGTGAAATGCAACTATGGAAAAACGACTATCGCGTTCAAAACAGACGCAATGACAAACCCATACTGGTTTGCGACTGCAATAGAGTTTTGTGAGGGAGATGGCGGTGTAAGCTCGATCGAGATTGCACAAAATGGTTCACAACATTTCAAACGGATGCAGAACATATGGGGTGCGGTTTGGGCTGCAGACATTGACCCGTCTTTTCAAGGCCCGTTTACGTTTCGGCTAGTATCTCGAAAGAACGAAACAATTGTGGCGTCGAATGCAGTTCCAGATGGTTTTGTTCCGGGTAACACTTATTACTCTCGAATCAATTTTAGAATTTAGAATCGAACCGACTGAGTCTTCAGCTTATATCATTGAGGTCTATTGATTTCATGAAAGTTACCGAGGTTGGTTTTGCAATTGATTCATTTAATCAAGAACACTTAGATAATCAAGATTTTGCCAAAGCAAGTTTTTTTAGTACTAGGAGAGAATGAAATTTGTAGCTTTGTTACAAATTATTTATTCTAGTTTTATTAATTGCAATTATGTATATATTAAATCATGCTAGAATAAGTGAAACCTAAGAGGTTGTACTAGCAATTGTTTTTTGTTACAAAATAAATAGCGAAAGTTCATCTTTTTGTTTTTGTTATATATAAAAGTGACAAAAATTGCTTCAAATTTGGGTGATAAAAATTAAGTGACGTTAATGCCTCGTTTGACTTGTGTAATGAAAATTGACGAAATTGTAATTTCTTTTTAATTCATCACTTTGCATTCCAATGTACCAAGAGGGTGTTTGTTATGCGTTATAATTGAAATTATTAGATTATTACGTTACAATAATGTAAATAACTGGTTCAAAGTGTTCGGATTGCATTCATTTATAAGTGCTTATCTGCGTTTAAAATTAATCCTATCATACTTTTTTCATAAGTTAAAAATGTAGTTTATTTGCTTTATAAGTGATTATTTGGTCATTTTACAAGTTAAAACGCAAATCCAAACACTTTAAAAACTAATTATTTGATAACTGTGATAGCAAGCTGCAGAATCTTAACCAAACACTAAATTTTTGACAAACTTTTTATCATGCATATATTCTCCTAAACCTTTAAACTCTCGTATGTGTCTCAATATTTAATTAATTATTAGTAAATCAATTAAAAATTCAAAACATTATCCTTTTAATCGTCGTGTTTATTAAATATCTTCAAAGTATCCCTCTTAAACCCAGACAAAAGGAAAATCTTTTAGTCTCTCAAGCCAAAAAACAATCGGTCTCTTCTTTCTCCTTGAATCGACTTCCTCCTGTTCGATTTAATCAATTCTCTTTTATGTGTACTGGTTGTTTGATTCATATAAGTATGATTTAATCCTTCTTACTCTTTGTTCGATTCAGATATGTATGATTCAATCAATTGTCTTCTTTTTCTATTACAATTGAAACTGCCATGTAAAAATGAGTAGTAAATTCATGTCATTGTTTGATTTTTGTTGCAATCAAACATGTGTAAGGAAAAAAATTATGCAAAAAACCATCAATGTATAAAAAATTTCGAAAAAGTACTCCTTTCATTTTTTTTTCTGATAAGTCCATAAACCAATCAAAACTCATAAAATCAGTCCAAATGTAAATTGTACCGTGATTAATATATTTTATAAAAAACCATCAAAGTATAAATTTTTTTCGATTAAGTCCCCATGCATTTTATTATTATTATTATAAATTATTATTATTTTTATTGGATACTTTTTAATTACATTCAAATTATTTATTTGCGATTTAAAATTTTCGTATGATCTGAATTACTTTTTATATTTATTTTAGATAATTAGTTTACTTTTATATTGCGATATTTATTAATAATTATATATCATATCATTGTTTATTTAGTATTATTCTATTAACTTTTTTGAGTTTTTAATTTTCAATAAAAGAAGATGATCTATTCCGATTTTTTTCAGTCGG
Source organism: Centrapalus pauciflorus (assembly GCA_020465985.1). NCBI lineage: Eukaryota > Viridiplantae > Streptophyta > Magnoliopsida > Asterales > Asteraceae > Centrapalus > Centrapalus pauciflorus. The sequence goes on from JAANYP010000163.1 coordinate 500,717, forward strand.
TTCCAATTCAATTTTTTAATTTTTCGAACGAAAAAAACTTCAATTAAATTTTAATTATTTCGAATGGAGAATTGTATGATTCTTTCTGATTTTTAAGTTCTCGAGTGTATAAAAATACAACTCATTTCATTTATACAAACGAAAAATGATACAATTAATTATTTACAGTCCAAAAATACGAGAAACCTTTAACTAAAATAGCTATAGTTATTCCGATTTTTATTAATTCTGATCAGAAAAAGACGAACCCGTCCACTTTTAAGTTGTGATCGTAAATAAATGATGTAGTAATTTTTGTTTGAAAAACAGAATGGATTATCATAATTTTTTAATATTTCCGAACTTAAAAGCTATGACCGATAGATTTTTAATTTTTTCGAATGCAACATTCTATAACTATTTATTTAATATTGAAAAATTAAATTGGAAGACATCATTGTTTTTAAAAGTTTGAAAAAAATAAAAACAGAATTGTTCGTTTTGTTTTATTTGAAAATTTTAAAATCAAAAGATTTCATATTATAATTATAAATAAACAGTGATATATCATATAATCGTAATATATATATAAATAAATATCCAAAGTAAATATAAAATAAATACTTTTAAATCTTAAGAAAAAAATAAAATCGTAAATAAATATTTTTATTAAAATTAGGATACTTAATCGAAAATTTTTATACTTTGATGGTTTTACAAAATAGGTTTAACTATATTAACCTATTATAACAGGTTAAAGGGTGAATATAAAAGATTTAAGCAGCTTGGAACTTATCAGAAAAAAAAAAAAAGAAATCGTGACTTAATAAAAAAAATTTATACTTCGATGGTTTTGTGTATAATTTTTCCTATGTATAATGGTTGTTTGACCATGGAAATAATGTTTGACTTTTTGTTGCTATCGAAATTGCTTATCAAATATGTGTACTACCATGTGCTAATATTATCATGAGAATATTGAAAAATGGAATATGTGTACTGCGATAATGTTCATCGAAATTGCTTGAGAATATTGAATAATATTCTCTCTAAATTATTCTCTTTTAACAAGACTAGTTTGAAATTACTTTTTGCAATGAGTTATCGGTGATTTATCACCAATATTATTTAAGTGTAATGGGATGGACTTGTTTGACCAAAATAATCTTATTATATAATGTACAAGTTGGGTTGCGGAGTGCACACCTGTTCAAAAGTGTTTAAGATTAATTACCGGGGGTTCGGGGGCAGCGCCCCCGATAGCAGGGTTCCAGGGCAAAAATGGCTCTCAGATTACCGATTGGGATTTCGATCGTACCGTCGAAATACTTCAATCTGAAAGTGTATCATGACTCTCTAATTATCCGAGCATTTTTGCAACCCGTATTTTCTACAACGATTGAAGTATTCTGCAAAAATGGCGCACGCAGAATCTGTGAAGGATATGACGAGCAAGTTTGATAAATTGGCGAAGTTTGAAGGGCAAGATTTTAGACGTTTGCATTTTTTGTTGACTACCCTGAAAGTGGTGTACGTTTTGAGTACCCCCATGCCTGAATTCGCTGAAGATGAAACCATGGAAAACACGAGGAAGAGATCAAAGTGGGAAAACGATGATTACATATGCCATCACTACTACAAATTGAAGCTAATGCAACACTTTTGATGCAACACATTTTAAAACTGTTGCTTTTTTATTTAAGTTCGCTCTAAAGCAACACATTGATAATAAGTGTTGCATATAATGATTTAATGCAACACTTTTTTTAAAGTGTTGCCATTTTTATCAAAAAAATGCAACAATTTTTAAAAGTGTTGCATATTTCAATAGAAAATGCAACACATTTTTAGAGTGTTACATTAATAATGGAAAAAATGCAACACATTTTTGGAGTGTTGCATATCACTAATATATAAATCCCATTTTCTAAACCTAAACTGAAACCTAATAACTCTTCCCTTTCCAATTCCATCCGCCGTTTCCTACTTTCACTACAAGAAATCTAATATTAGAAGACAAATATTTCAGGGAGAACATATTGTTGTCTTTAAAGATATACCTTTTGAGACCACAACTGGTCCCTATATTTATTTTCAAGATATTTAACTTTTTTCAAGTTTTAGAAATGATAAGTTGTTTCTAAAAGTTTAGCGGGAATTTTCCATCGTCTACGGTGCAAGCACCATTTTTTTTTTTAAAACTCTTTAGAGACCAAAAGTTGTTTCTAATTTTAAATGAGTTTTATTAAAAAAAATATTTGAAATGACATGTCCTTCCTAAAAGTAAAACCTATTTAATTAAAGAATTTATATATACATTAATATTAATTTCTAACTATTATATATATATATATATATATATATATATATATATATATATATATATATATATATATATATATATATATATATATATATATATATATATATATGATTTTCTCCCTTCTCCCTCCAGAGACCAGCTATGGCGCCAAAGCAATCAAGCAAATGCCCTAATCGCACCTGATTGTTGATATGCCAAAATCGATTGATCACCTGATCGGCCCCAAAGCCAAAACCCAACGATCTGACTCTGATTTCAACATATAATCGTGATTGTTGGTATCCTTGATCGCACCTGATCGTTGGCAGAACAGAACCGCCAACCGGCGGCACACAATCGACAGCACAGTGGTATCGTCATCACTCTCGGTATAGTCGGTTCTTAACCTTTTCCAGGTTTGATTTTAATTTGGTTTAGTCTTATTATTTGATGGTATGAATTTGTACAAATCTGGTTTCATTGTTCATTGTGCAGTTCACGATATCAGCAGTGTGCAGTTCACGATATCAGCAGTGTGCATTTTTTATCGACGAGAGCATTCCCAAACATAAGGTACACGAATTCGACCCTACATGTTTGTTCAGGGGAGGCTTGTTCATTTAGCACTACTGATTGATCCTCAAACACTAGTGCTAGTAACAGTAACAAATTCTCAAACGAGACAAAGTTTGGTTTAAATAGATAGATAGATAGATAGATGAATGCAAGGATTACCAGAAATATATGTTACAGTTGCCATGGAGCTTTCTGCTGTGTATTCTCATAGTAAACAAAAGCACAATTGAAAATTGAATGGCTATAGTTCTTTTCATGACTTTGAATGATGTGTTATTCTAATTTTAAGTCGATTGCCTTTCAAGATCCACCAGTAAAGCAAACAGTATCCCCGGTCTGCTTTTCCAATTAATTGACGATCTGGATGATGTCGATGGTGAATTGGTGATCATGAAGTCCAATATTGTTATAGTGATGGTCCTGATTGATAAATTGTAAGGCTTTGTTGAGATTATGCATTGTTCTTAGTTCCAATGTAGTTTCAAGTTGTTTTACATGTTGGTTTTTTATAATTAATTATTGAACGTATCCGTCTTTGTTAAGTTTTAGCTTACATGTTCTTTATTTTTGATTTGCTGTTGAGGTGAGTATAAATTTATCAGCCTTTTGAATTAAAAGTATGCTCATTTTATGCAACATTCAAACTGAAATTACAAGAACAGGGACTGCTACTGTTTCATATAATGCAATATTCAAGCTGTTGTTGTTGTTGTTTTGAATTAAAAGACACACATCTCTATATGCAACATTCAAGCACATATATAGTACATATGACTACTAGTGTTTCATTTTAAAGCACACACATTGGATTTAATTAAACATAGACAAAGGTTGCTACCTGATTTTATGTCCCATTTACACACACACATGACTGAAACTTAAAAATCGAAAAGCTAACTCACCATGACCAGTCAATACACACATTCATTTGCTTTATCCGCCTTTTGGGTTCTAGAAACTTCAAGTCTGCTCATTTTATGCTTGCGATTTGAGTTGAAAATGAGTATATGACTGCTACTGTTTCATTTTAAAGCACACACACTAGGTTCAACTAAACACACATTCAAGCACATAGGACAGAAACTTAAAAATCAGGAACAGGTTGCTGTTGATTTTATGTCAAGGACATCAGAAACAACAACATTCAAGCACATATATGATAGAAACTGAAATTACAGGACAGAAACTTAGAAATCAGAAACAGCAACATTCAAGCACATATATGACAGAACTGAAATTACAGGAACAGGTTGCTGTTGTAGGTTCCAAAATAGAAAGTTGCTAGATCCACTTCCAAGAAAAAAAGGTATATTACACGTAACCATGTTATTTGAAATTAAATGAATTACCAAAATAGAAAGTTGCTAGATCCACTTCCATAGAAAGTTGCACATGAAACCATGTTATTTGAAATTAAATGAATTACCTGAAAGTGCTGCTAGATCTTCCAAGGACAGACCTCTTTGAGAAAAACTTTGTTGAAGTAGAGTTATGTTGAAGGTAGGAGCTGGTAGTTGTGTGGTTTCACTAGCCTTAAAGTCCCCACTGCATTGTGGTTCTTGTAAAGCCATTATGTGAAGACCTCCCCTTCCGGGTCAGTCCTCAGAGTCTAGGTCCCACATCATGCAATACGATATCAACCATACTAAGATAGGGTAATTAAATTGCGGAATAATAAAATTACAAGTACATTACAAAATTAGGATTTACTTTACATATTTCAAAATAAAGTTATAAAAGGGTAACATCTAATCTAATCATAATATCATAGATTACATCAAGTCTACCCAGAACCACCACATTTGTTGTCTTCCAATCAGTACCAGAAAGTGTGTTGAGTAGTGGTCTAAGAAAGCTTCAAAACTTGGATCTTGAATGACCTAAGTACTAGGTCCTGCAGGTGATTTTCCTTTGGCTTTTCCTGTAAAATATTAATGCAACATCTGTAAGCAAAGCTTAGTGAGTTTATAGATTTTCAATATCAACATGCGTGTCAAGCGGAGTCATTAATCTTAGCGTGATATGTCTTGGCTGCCGCTACAGCCCTCATGATTGAGATATAGTATCATAAGATCGGATGATGTTCAAGCCACACTCATGCTTAAATCGTGAGGATCAGCCACATACTGGGCTAGCTACCAGTAAGTCAATATGGCGGAACATCGGAGGTCATTACCAAGTTCATAAGAACTGGTGAATTAGCCGGGTCTAGAACAATAGACCATAAGGGCTAGTCTAGCTGAATCAATCTATCAAATGTCTGATCAATGATGTAAGCATATGTCTTAGAAGTCATGATAGCAATGAATCATAAAGCAAAGTCTGAAGCAATATTAAATGCAATATGAAAAGATAATCAAATAGCTATCATGATTCACTGGGCAACACCTAACCATGGTGTGCTCAGGTCTCAATCCAGCTGATAAATGAATGTCAATAAATCTAACAGCATCAATATATCTCAACCGGATCTATGCATGTTCAATCTGAATATCTATAACTCACAGGTCTGGGTCTTGGTCAAACAGATATATGAATCTGCCACCTGAGTTATCTCAGGATTTTGTCAATCTGTAATCTGTCAATTCTTTTCAAATCAGAGACCCGCTTTCAAGTCTTTAAGTCTTTAAATCTTTGTTCAGAATATACTGAACCTGTTCAAATTCATTCATGATAATATCATGTCAATTTTCATCATCTTTATCATCATCATTAAAATCTGTAATTCTATCTGATTCTGATAACTGATAATCTTTTCAATCTTTCATTTGTTTATTTTCTTTGTTCCTTCAAAATATTAAATATTTCATGTGATTTCAGACCTATCAATTTCGGACCATCCGGATTGGCCATCCGAATTCGGACCAATCCGGATCTGTCATGCGAATTCGGTTCACCCTTTCAAAATAGATAACCAAATTCGGACCATGCTGGATCCGAAACAACCATCCGAATTTAGAATATTTTGGGAACCGAACTAGGATTATTAAAATTCATAAGATCCGAAATATACTTAATGTCCGAAATAGAATTCGTCCGAAATAAACATCTGAATTCGGAAATATCCGAATTGGGATCCGAAGATCCGGATTCGGATCAAGTAAGGTCCGGACTATTATATAGGAACCGAATTTTAAGCATAAGTCCGAATTAGGATCAATATAGGTACCAAATTCGGATCCTTCAAGATCCGAGATGCTATATCCGAAATTGGGACCAAGCCAGATCCGAATTTAGAACTCGAATTGACACATCATCCGAATTCGATTCTAACCGAATTCGGACCCATGACTTGTAAAAATTCCCAGAATTGTTCTTGGTGTTCTTGGTGTTTTTCATACGGATTTTTCATATTAATTCCCAAAAACACTTTTTAGTAACATGCAACTTAATATTATGATTTATTATCATATTTGGGTTGATTTTATACATTTTTCCCTATCATAAACACACTAACTAGATCAAGATCGTCCAAAATTGAACATTTTGTCAAGAACACAATTTTTATAAAAATTTCGATTTCTTCTTATTTTGGACAATCTAATCACTGATTTTTTTTTTGTTTCTGTTACATATACTATCATTAATTCATCATTATCTATCATTATTTTAAACATGCAACAGGATTTTCAGATCATCAATTCGGTTTTATAAAAACCGAACATAAACTCAAACATTTCATAATTTTAAGTAATCCTTACCTTAAATCCTTGTAGATCCTTGTTGATTGTTGCTAATTGTAACTTCCTTTGAGTTAAATCTTCAATAAATTGCAATTTAAATGTGAATTCTTGAATCTTTTGTGAAGTTGCCGAGAGATTAGAGAGATATTAGAGAGAGAGAGAGTAAAATTGAAATTAATGATCTTAATTGATCATAATTTCGGTTTTTATACCTTATTTAATTTTAACCCACTTCTATTTTTGTATAATACATCTCTTTTATTTTAAACAAATTAATTATATCATAAATATAATTTAAATTATATTTACTTAATAAATTTTCATTCTTGATTAATATTTATAACATAAATAATATAACAAAATTATATTATCATCTCAAAATGAATTAGTACATGACTGATAAAAGTTAGGTTGTTACAGAATGGGCTCCACCACGCACAAATTAACTTCGTCCCCGAAGTTAGCTACGTTCGAACAGACTGGGATATGTTGCTTTCATGACATCTCTGGATTCCCAAGACTGATGCGAACCTTTGTGGTGTTTCCACTGGACGAGCACCATCTGTATCTCTTTGTTTTGTAGCTTCTTAGTCTTCGAGTCCAGAATACATTCTGGCTCTTCAACCACGCGAAGCTTCTCATCAATCTGCAAGTTAACGTGTGGTATTTTAACTTCTCTTTCGTCAGCTAAACTCTTTCTCAAATGACTAACATGGAATACAGGATGTATTCCAGCTAAGTCCGCTGGTAGATCAAGACGATAAGACTGATTCCCAATCTTTTCAACGATCTTGAACGGACCAATGAATCTCGGAGCTAGCTTGTTTCTTTTAATGAACCGCACCACATTCTTCATTGGGGATACTTTCAGCATCACCCAATCGTTAACTGCAAAACTGATTGATTTATGCTGGTTATCATAGTATGACTTCTGCCTGCTTTGAGCTTCAAGTATGTTTATTCTAACGAGTTGAATCTTTTCGTGAGTCAACTGTAGAAGGGCAGGTCCTGCTATTGGCGATTCACCTGTTTCATGCCAACAAGTAGGAGTTCTGCACTTTCTTCCGTATAGAGCTTCAAAAGGAGCCATCTTGATTGTTGAATGATAACTGTTATTGTATGAGAATTCGACCAACGGCAAGTGGTCATCCCAGTTACCACCTAAATCAAGAACGCAGGCACGAAGCATATCTTCAAGAGTTAAGATAGTACGCTCACTCTGGCCATCTGCACTTGGATGATAAGCAGTACTCATAGAAATCCGAGTACCCATCCCATCTTGTAATGCTTGCCAGAATCTGGATGTGAAACGACTATCACGATCAGAAACGATAGACTTTGGCACACCGTGGCGAGAAATTATTTCTGTGATGTACAACTGTGCCAATCTATCGAGAGAATAAGTTTCTTTCATCGGGATAAAATGTGCTGATTTCGTTAAACGATCCACGACTACCCAAATGGAGTCGTGTTGTCATTTAGTTTTCGGCAGCTTTGTGATGAAATCCATTGTTATATGCTCCCACTTCCATTCAGGAACTGGTAGTGGTTGCATATCCCCGAAGGGTTTCTGGTATTCTGCCTTAACCATCTGACAGACTTTGCAGCTTTCAACATATTTTCCGATGTCTTTCTTCATTCCTGGCCACCAGTAATCAGCTTTCAGATCAAAGTACATCTTTGAACTGCCAGGATGAACAGATAACTTGGACTGATGAGCTTCGGACAGAAGAGTGCTGCGGATTGAACCATACTTAGGAACCCAAATTCGGTTTCCCTTGAGACAGTGAAGTCCCAAATGGTTCAGAGTTAGAAATTGTAACTGCCCTTTAAGATTTTCAAAATCTATGTTCTCTTCTTTCAGCGCTTCAGTTTGAGCAACTCGAATATCTTCAATAAGATCAGAAGAGAATATAACTGGAGTTAGGGCATAACAGCACTTTTCTGGGTATACTTTTCTACTCAACGCATCCGCGACAACATTTGCTTTGCCGGGATGATATAAGATCTCGCAATCATAATCCTTGATAAGCTCCAAGGATCGACGCTGTTTCATATTCAGATCTTTTTGAGTGAAAAGGTATTTGAGACTCTTATGATCGGTGTAGAGCTGACACCGAGTCCCATATAGATAGTGACGCCAGATCTTCAGTGCAAAGGTAACATCAGCCAACTCAAGATCATGAGTTGGTGCACTTTTCTCATAGTCTTTTAATTGCCTTGAAGCGTAAGCAATAACTTTCCCCCTTTGCCTCAGAACACATCCTAAGCCAGTACCAGATGCGTCACTATAAACAACGAAATCATCATTACCTATTGGCAAGGCTAGGATCGGCGCTTGAATCAACTTTTGCTTCAGAATATCGAATGCCTCTTGCTGTTTATCGGTCCAAACGAAAGGAGTATTCTTTCGTGTTAGCATTGTAAGCGGCACAGCAATCTTTGAGAAGTCCTTTATGAATCGCCGATAATAACCGGCCAATCCAAGGAAACTTCTTATCTCGGAGGCATTGCGAGGTGTTTGCCACTTCTGAACAGCCTCGACTTTTGACGGATCAACGGATATTCCTTCGCCAGAAACGACATGGCCAAGGAATTGAATCTATAAGAATCATATCAGGATATCAAATTTTGAAGTGTTAAGAATACTTAATGAATTTAGCTCAAGACTTATATAATAAAATTTATACCTGTCTGAGCCAAAATTCACATTTAGAAAATTTTGCGTAGAGTCTTTCTTTTCTTAACAACTGTAGCAACTGTCGCAGATGAACGGAATGATCAGCCTCCGTTTTGGAGTAAATCAGAATATCGTCTATGAACACGATAACGGAGTTATCCAACATTGGTCTGCACACGCGATTCATGAGATCCATGAATGCCGCTGGTGCATTTGTTAAGCCGAATGGCATCACGAGAAATTCGTAATGACCGTATCTTGTACGGAAAGCTGTCTTCGGAATATCCTCATCTCTAACTTTCAGCTGATGATACCCAGAACGGAGATCTATTTTTGAGAAATAGCTGGCTCCTTGTAGCTGATCAAACAGATCATCGATCCTGGGCAAAGGATATTTATTCTTTATGGTGACTTTGTTCAACTCGCGGTAGTCGATGCACATACGGAAGCTTCCGTCTTTCTTTTTAACAAATAGAACTGGTGCACCCCACGGAGAAGAACTCGGTCGGATAAACCCTTTCTCTAACAGCTCTTGCAATTGCTTTGACATTTCCTGCATTTCTGCAGGTGCAAGTCTGTATGGAGCTTTTGCAATAGGAGCCGCACCAGGAACCAAGTCAATACTAAACTCGACTTGACGTTCCGGTGGCACTCCGGAAATATCGTCAAGGAATACGTCTGGGAACTCACAGACGATAGGAATATCGGACAACGATTTCTTTTCAGAGTTGGATTCAGATAAAACGTAGCACAGATAGGATTCGCGACCCTTGGATAGATACTTATAAGCTTTATCAACAGAAATGAAGCAGTGATCACCTTTTCGCTTCTCGCCCTTGATCTCAAGTACTCGGCCGTCTGAAGACTTGATTCTGATGACTCGCCGGTTGCAGATAATTGTAGCCTCGTTGTTCATTAGCCAATCCATGCCGATGATGACGTCAGATTCTTTTAACGGAATCGGGATGAGGTCGAGATTGAATACGATATTATCAACAAGTAGTGTGCAATTACGATAAACGGAATCAGCCATAACGAAATTGTTACTGGCTGTCTCAATGTCTAGTATCACAGATAGCTTTGATGGAGACTTATGTAATCTTTGTGCAAAAGATGTTGATATGAAAGAACGACTCGCGCCGGAATCAAATAGTACTTGGGCAGGAATAGAGTTAAGTAAAAACATACCCGTAACTACATCAGGTGTTTCTTTTGCTTCCTCGGCTGTTATTTGAAAAGCTCGAGTCTTTGGAGTCGGCGTAGCAGCAGAACTCTTAACTGTAGATCCCCCAGCTGATGACTGTGGCTGATAACGCGATCCACTACGACACTGGTACATAAAATGTCCTCTTTTCCCGCACTTTGCACATCCACGTCCCTGCTGTGGACATTCTTCACTACTGTGACCGATCATGTTGCACGCAAAACAAGTAACATCATCCGGATTACATAGTCCCATGTGTGATCTTCTGCATCTCTTGCAGAATCGTGGTTCATTCGTTAGGGAATAAGCTTGTGCTTTCTGTTGTGAGCTATGCTGATGGGTTTGCTGAGATTGCGACTTATTTGGCTTGAAAAATCTGCCAAACCGCTGTTTCTTTGGAGGAGACGGATTCATCGGGTTAGTAGACGGAGCATAAAGCTGATCGCCGTACTCTAAGTATCCTCGCTCGATCTGTCTTGCTGCTTCTACCATTTCCAGATAACTCTTATATTTGATAGCGCTCATCGGATGCCTGTATCTTGGATTAAGTCCTACATGAAATCTATTCATCTTTCTTTCCTCGGTAGCTACTTGATAGGAAGAGTAGCCGCATAGTCTTGAGAATTCGTGCTCATATTCATCAACAGTCTTTGTCCCCTGAGTCAGCTGCATCAATTGGACTTCCATCTTATCTTGTTGATCGACTGAACAGTACTTTGCGTTGAACATGTCGAGAAATTGGTTCCATTCTAGAGTCTGAATTATTTCTTCGCCATATATGCTTCTCTGGGTTTTCCACCAGGCACGTGCAGCACCGACAAATAACGCGGATGCATAACTTACTTTCTTGGAGTCTAAGCAGTCAGAGATTCTAAAGATCTCTTCGGTATGACTAATCCAATCCATCGCCTGAATTGGATTTACTGTTCCTTCAAAATTCAATGCACCGCTAGCTTTAAAATCCTTAAATTTGCAGCCTTTTGGCTGAGCAGTTTGGGTTTCAGGATTAGATTTATCAGAATCAGATTCATTAGTCTGGACTTGCTTTTCTTTTCTCTTATTTTTCTTTTCTTTGCGTCTTTTAGCTTCGGCCTCATCTCTGGCCTGAAACTGTTCTTGCATTATTTTGTTCTGTTGTTCTGAGTGTTGGGCTAGAAGTTGTTGCATCATTTCAAACATTTGTTGTGGATTCATGTTGCTGGGAATATCACCTGATCCTGATCCTGACATCTTCTACTGAAAATTAAAATCAATTAACCATCAGTTTATAGACTTAGATCTATGTACCCTTTTTCCCATCCTAACAGTCTGTACATCCTATCTCAGTTCAAACCACCTAAATGATTGATACATATGTATTGCTTCAGTTTGAGATCAAGTATACTCACGTAATACTTGATTCACTCAAACTAGTGCTCTGATACCATCCTGTGAAGACCTCCCCTTCCGGGTCAGTCCTCAGAGTCTAGGTCCCACATCATGCAATACGATATCAACCATACTAAGATAGGGTAATTAAATTGCGGAATAATAAAATTACAAGTACATTACAAATTTAGGATTTACTTTACATATTTCAAAATAAAGTTATAAAAGGGTAACATCTAATCTAATCATAATATCATACATTACATCAAGTCTACCCAGAACCACCACATTTGTTGTCTTCCAATCAGTACCAGAAAGTGTGTTGAGTAGTGGTCTAAGAAAGCTTCAAAACTTGGATCTTGAATGACCTAAGTACTAGGTCCTTGTAACAACCTAGTTTTTTGATCCAAGTCAAATCTTTGTATTTTGAGAAATTAATGTAATTTTATTACATTAATTATTTTGAATATGAAAAATATTAATTAAATTGTGTTTATGAATTATTTGTTAAAAGATGATTAAAAATAAAGAGATGTAATATACAAAAGTTTAGTGGGTTAAAATTTCAAAATAACAAAATGGATATAAAAATCAATTAATGATCAATTTAAGATCATTAATCTTAACAACTCTCTCTCTCTACTCTCTCACTAAGTATACGGCTATTTCAACAAATCCACAAGAAATTCATCATAAATAGCAAGTAATTGAAGATTAAAGTCAAGAAGAAGTTACAATTATCATCAAACAATTGGAATCTACAAGATTTGAGGTAAAAATCTCTTTAATTTCAATATTTATGTATGTTTTGGTACGGTTTTGTGTAAAACCGAAAATAAGAATTCAAAACATGAATTTTGATATTGCATGTACAAAATTTTGAAAGATTATGATGAATTGAAACTAATAAATGAATTAGAAACTAAATTTATTGCTTGGATCATCCAAAATTATGAAGAAATCGGAATTTTTATAAAAAAATAATGTTCTTGGCAAAAATATCATATTTTGGATGATCTTGATCAAATAAGTGTGTTTTTGATCAAAGAAATTACATAAAAACACTCAAATAATGTTAATACAACTTTATATAACATTGCATGTCGATAAAAATGAAAATCTGATAATTATTGATAAAATCCGTATGAATGTGACCAAGAACACCAAGAACAAAAATCTGGGAAAATTACTAAGTATGGGGTCCGAATTCGGTTAAGACCGAATTCGGATGGTGCCCATTTCGGACCTATGATTCGGATCGGATGATTGATTTGGGCATTATTGGTCCGAATTCTGATCCTAATTCGGATATATGCTCAATTCGGATAGCACCAATTTCGGACCTAAGTTAAAACCGGATGATGGTTTGGTCCGAAATCCGGATCTCCACTTCGGATGTGTCCGAATTCGGATCCCAATCCGGGCTAATCCGAAATTAATGGTCCGAAATGCAATTATTATATTTTAATATTTTAGTTAAAATAAATGTCCATATGAATATATATAAATTGTTATATTTATATATATTTAGAGAACTATTGACAAATTTAAAGGAATAAAGAATATGATCGAACAAAACATTGATGAACTGAAAGTTATCAGAATCAGATAGAATTAAAGATCTAACGACCAAGAGATGATGAAATTTCATGATAATGATGATGATATTGACATGAGATTTATATAATATGACTCTGAACAGGTTCAGTATATTCTGAACAAAGATTTAAAGACTTAAAGACTTAAATGCGGGTCAGAGATTTGATTTGACAGCAAACAAGATTGACAAGATAAAATCCTGAGATAACTCAGGTGGCAGATTCTTAAATCTGTTTGACCAAGACCCAAACTGTGAGTTATAGATATTCAAATTGAACATGCAAAGATCCGTTTGAGATATATTGATGCTGTTACATTATTTGACATTCATTTATCAGCTGGATTGAGACCTGTGCACACCATGGATGGGTGTTGCCCAGTGAATCATGATAGCTATTTGCTTATCATTTCATATTACATTTATTAGCACTTCAGACTTTGCTTTATGATTCGTTGCTATCATGACTTCTAAGACTTATGCTTACTTCATTGATCAGACTTGATAAGATTTATTCAGCTTGACTAGCCCTTATGGTCTATTGTTCTAGACCTGGCTATTCCACCAGTTCTCACGAACTTGGTAATGACCTCCGATGTTCGGCCATGTTGACCTACTGGTAGCTAGCCCAGTATGTGGCTGATCCCCACGATATAAGCGTGAGTGTGGTTTGAACATCATCCGATCTTAAGATACTATATCTAAATCATGATGAGGGCTGTAGCGGCAGCCAAGACTTATCACGCTTAGACTGATGACTCCGCTTGACACGCATGTTAATATTGAAAATCTATAAACTCACTAAGCTTTGCTTACAGATGTTGCTTTAAAATTTTACAGGAAAAGCCAAAGGAAAATCACCTGCAGGACCTAGTGCTTAGGTCATCAAGAAATCCAAGTTTTGAAGCTTTCCTAGACCACTTCTCAACAAACTTTCTGGTACTGATTGGAAGACAGCTAATGTGGTGGTTCTGGGTAGACTTGATGTGATGATTGATGTTATGATTAGATTAGATATTACCCTTTTATAACTTTAATTTGAAATATGTAATCTGTATCCTAATATGTAATGTACATGTAATTTTATTTTTCCGCAATTTAATTACCCTATCTTAGTATGGTTGATATCGTATTGCATATTATGGGACCTAGACTGGTGAGCACTGCCCCGTAAGGGGTGGTCTTCACAGTCCTGCAGGTGATTTTCCTTTGGCTTTTCCTGTAAAATATTAATGCAACATCTGTAAGCAAAGCTTAGTGAGTTTATAGATTTTCAATATCAGCATGCGTGTCAAGCGGAGTCATTAATCTTAGCGTGATATGTCTTGGCTGCCGCTACAGCCCTCATGATTGAGATATAGTATCATAAGATCGGATGATGTTCAAGCCACACTCACGCTTAAATCGTGGGGATCAGCCACATACTGGGCTAGCTACCAGTAAGTCAATATGGCGGAACATCGGAGGTCATTACCAAGTTCATAAGAACTGGTGAATTAGCCGGGTCTAGAACAATAGACCATAAGGGCTAGTCAAGCTGAATCAATCTATCAAATGTCTGATCAATGATGTAAGCATATGTCTTAGAAGTCATGATAGCAATGAATCATAAAGCAAAGTCTGAAGCAATATTAAATGCAATATGAAAAGATAATCAAATAGCTATCATGATCCACTGGGCAACACCCATCCATGGTGTGCACAGGTCTCATTCCAGCTGATAAATGAATGTCAATAAATCTATCAGCAGCAATATATCTCAACCGGATCTATGCATGTTCAATCTGAATATCTATAACTCACAGGTCTGGGTCTTGGTCAAACAGATATATGAATCTGCCACCTGAGTTATCTCAGGATTTTGTCAATCTGTAATCTGTCAATTCTTTTCAAATCAGAGACCCGCTTTCAAGTCTTTAAGTCTTTAAATCTTTGTTCAGAATATACTGAACCTGTTCAAATTCATTCATGATAATATCATGTCAATTTTCATCATCTTTATCATCATCATTAAAATCTGTAATTCTATCTGATTCTGATAACTGATAATCTTTTCAATCTTTCATTTGTTTATTTTCTTTGTTCCTTCAAAATATTAAATATTTCATGTGATTTCAGACCTATCAATTTCGGACCATCCGGATTGGCCATCCGAATTCGGACCAATCCGGATCTGTCATGCGAATTCGGTTCACCCTTTCAAAATAGATAACCAAATTCGGACCATGCTGGATCCGAAACAACCATCCGAATTTAGAATATTTTGGGAACCGAACTAGGATTATTAAAATTCATAAGATCCGAAATATACTTAATGTCCGAAATAGAATTCGTCCGAAATAAACATCTGAATTCGGAAATATCCGAATTGGGATCCGAAGATCCGGATTCGGATCAAGTAAGGTCCGGACTATTATATAGGAACCGAATTTTAAGCATAAGTCCGAATTAGGATCAATATAGGTACCAAATTCGGATCCTTCAAGATCCGAGATGCTATATCCGAAATTGGGACCAAGCCAGATCCGAATTTAGAACTCGAATTGACACATCATCCGAATTCGGTTCTAACCGAATTCGGACCCATGACTTGTAAAAATTCCCAGAATTGTTCTTGGTGTTTTTCATACGGATTTTTCATATTAATTCCCAAAAACACTTTTTAGTAACATGCAACTTAATATTATGATTTATTATCATATTTGGGTTGATTTTATACATTTTTCCCTATCATAAACACACTAACTAGATCAAGATCGTCCAAAATTGAACATTTTGTCAAGAACACAATTTTTATAAAAATTTCGATTTCTTCTTATTTTGGACAATCTAATCACTGATTTTTTTTTTTGTTTCTGTTACATATACTATCATTAATTCATCATTATCTATCATTATTTTAAACATGCAACAGGATTTTCAGATCATCAATTCGGTTTTATAAAAACCGAACATAAACTCAAACATTTCATAATTTTAAGTAATCCTTACCTTAAATCCTTGTAGATCCTTGTTGATTGTTGCTAATTGTAACTTCATTTGAGTTAAATCTTCAATCAATTGCAATTTAAATGTGAATTCTTGAATCTTTTGTGAAGTTGCCGAGAGATTAGAGAGATATTAGAGAGAGAGAGTAAAATTGAAATTAATGATCTTAATTGATCATGATTTCGGTTTTTATACCTTATTTAATTTTAACCCACTTCCATTTCTGTATAATACATCTCTTTTATTTTAAACAAATTAATTATATCATAAATATAATTTAAATTATATTTACTTAATAAATTTTCATTCTTGATTAATATTTATAACATAAATAATATAACAAAATTATATTATCATCTCAAAATGAATTAGTACATGACTGATAAAAGTTAGGTTGTTACACATTATTCAACTTGAAGCGTTTGCCTCGGTCAGGATCAGTGTCATCATGCTGCAAAACCCATCCTACTAAACCCACTAAGTCCTTACAGTAAGAAAGAGGATGAAGCTGATGAGAGTGCCAAATTAAGTCTATATCATAAGTTGGAACATAAAAGTTATCTGACTTCATCTCCTTGTTTTTCCTAACCAAATGTAGAAATCCCTTGTATCTCTGAACTGATCCCTCAAGATAAACATCATGCTTCATAAAAGGCCTTGGTACCTGCATGTGTTATAATTTTAAACAGAAGTTCATATCCCAAAGCAGCATTCAGCATAATTTCTTATTATTTGATCAAATCTTGAACCATTTTCTCACCTGGTAATAGAAAGAACTTTATCTCTTAACGACTGAAGTCAGATCATAATTTGTGCTTGTTAAAGTTGACAATATGCTTTGCTCAGTAGCATTCTTGGAGTGATCAGTGAAATTGAGTTCGTAAGGTTCTTCTGGATTGTCTTTCTTCCATAAGAATGGTGGCCTGCTCCTCCTATCTCCACTCGATCTGTCGAGCTGCGATGCCTTTAGCCGGCTAACCGGCTTTTCCTGTTTCGACTGGCGACTGCCTTGGCCCTTGTTGGTGGCAGCTCCTGACCTCCTTGGCTTCTCCTGCTCCGTCTCTGTCTCTCACTTTCTCTCTCTGTAAGTTTCTTTCAATTTCGTAAAGTTTATAAGACTGAAATTGTAATAGAGTATAGTACTATCGTCTATGTGAATGAATTCACTATATAATCTATGTCACAGTTCCTTGCCACTTTAAATTTTAATAGTTTTAATGTTATGTTATTGACACCTTATTTATTTATTATTTTATTTAGATTATGTATTGATTTAGAAGATAAGGATGATGGTTTTATAATATAGTATTATTGTTAAATAGTTAAATTTAATAAAATTAGGGTTAGTTAATGATTTTGATGCAGTGGATATTTTTTTAGATATATAGCTTTCTACACATGTCAAATTGGCTTAGATAAGTTGTTTTTAGGAGCAAGGTTAATATCTATGTCTGGGAGTCTGGACAGACTTCTGAAGTGATATTATCAAGGGTTGTTTGACAATGCTTTAAATCTGCTAACAAACCATACACATGGTATAAGTTGGGAGCCATTGTTTAGCCCTATAGATGAGATCATTCAGACATTCATATCATTATTTATTACTTTCTTTCCCAAATCCCAATCATTCAGTAGATGTATTATTCATGTATTCTGCAGTTAATGCAAAATTGTAGGAGCAGAGGAATACCCACAACTAGCATAGTTGATTTGAAGCCCCCACCAAAAAAAAGAGTAAACATTTGAGCGACAGAACAACGGATCTATAAAAAGGCTGATGATACCCCATGTCCAACCTAGAGGTGCCAATTATATCTTATTCAATCACACACATCCTAAATGTTTTTTTTCGAAGTAGTGTACATGTATTTTTCCTTTCTTGGTTATCCTGCGCTGTGTCCACCTATGTTTCGGAGTTCCATGGGGGCTGGGTCTCGCAGTTACCAGCAGGGGTGTGGAAATTCTCGGAGTCTAGCAAGGGAGTGCAGGTCTCAGAGTCTACTAGGGGCTAGGGGCTGCTGTCCAGTTGAGTTCCCTACTCCGAGACTTACAAGTCTCGGAGTTGCTATCCCACCTCACAGCAGCAACAATGAGAAACCAATACCTATATATTCCAACAAAAACATGGCCAAAAGGGAGGATAATGGGTGAATTAATACCAACGAATGGCACCCCACACATATGTGTGAAACACTCCGAGACTTGATGAGTCTTGGAGTCTTATTCTAAACCAACAGCAGTACCCATGGTTATATATGTATTGCTGGACAGAATTCCCAAGGAGTAAGGAGAGCAAAGGAAGTGTGCAAGACATACATACTACACCCACACCTGGTGAGTCTTGGACATCACTGCACACTGAGACTAGGTCTCTTGGTGTGCAGTTTGTTTGCTAATTTCAGCCTTCAGGCTGCTACGAAAGTCGATACAAACACTAGACCCATGCATACAATTAATTTAGACCAAATTCCCAGCAAGTTTAGAGTGTCAATTTGAGGTTTGGAGGTTGTTCGAATGCGAAACCCATCCTGGTGTCGTGAGGATACACGCAGCAACACGCACATATGAGAGTTTTATGATTTAGAGTAAAATTACGTGGTTCCTTTCTTGGTTATCGTAAGTTTGATGACTATTGGTGCAGCATGTGTCATTCTCTTCGTTGCTCAACTACCCTCAACTATATGGAGTTACCGCCTATACAGATTCTACTAATTTATATGAATCTGTCTTTCAATTCTGCTGAGTTAGATGATCATATATATATATATATATATATATATATATATATATATATATATATATATATATATACTGTTGATCTTTTATAGTTTATATATAGCTCGATTTCCGTTAAACACAATGTTTTGCAGTGCTCTCCTGCTTGCAATCGTCTTCGTGTTCCGTATATCATCTTGCAACGGTAAGTCCATCGTCTGGTTTTGCATGCTAATTAAATTGTAATTAACTTGATTTCCTTGCTCGATTATTGCTTCTTGTTGCTGTATTTGTTGACGCTAAGCTTCAATTTCACTTCAATCTTTACAGAGAGTGGTGAGAAGTTAACAAGGTGTTGTTGTGTGTGTAAGAATGAGTTTTGTCCACGTGTATTATAAGGTATGATTTCTGAACAGCGCACTTAGATTGTTTCTTTACAAGACGCACTTCAAAAGCTTGTGCAAAAACTTCCTCCTGATTTTCAACGGATTTTGGCATGAGTTATCTTCCAAATATAATACCAGGTACGAAACAAATTATATTTGGCATATGTCATGATCATTGTTTTAATTGGAGTTTTTTACTTGATGGGTGTTTTTCTAAAACATATTTACCAAAGGGGTGTTCTTTGAAACATAATTACCAAATGGGTGTATTTGTCAATCTAAGCTATTTTTTACTTTTTTTTACTGCATCTTAAACTGATTTTTTTATTGCTTTTTTAATCTGTTTTTTAATTACTTTTTTACTGTTTTTTTTAAAATTTATTTTTACTGTTTCATAATGTTTTTGTTATCATTTATAATTTAGAAAACACACTAATGATATGGTATATATTGTACGTGTTTTCATGTGTTGCAGGTTAGTTACTTTCTTTTGACATATGCAAAGTGATCGACAGAAGGAGAGTTGTGCATAATAAGCGTCGGTTTCGTATGAAAGAAATTACAAGAAGAGGATGATGATGACAAGCTTTCCAACAAAAAGCCTAAATTTGCATGTTGGAAATGTGGTAAAACTTGTTATTTTAAGAAGGATTGTCGTGTTAAGAAAGTGAACAAAGGTGCTGGTCCTAGTGGGACTAAGGCTGGTCCAAGTGGATCTAAGGATCCAGGAAAGCAACTAGGTCAGAATTGTGATTTATTATCATATTGCAAATCTGTTCAGAATTATGTTTCAATAATTTCTGAGGCATTTTATGTGCAGGATGATGATGTTGCTTGGTGGGTTGATTCGGGAGAAACAAGTCATGTTTGTAAAGATCTTCGTTGGTTTAAAGATTGTCAACCAATTGAAGATGGATCTGTTGTGAAGATGGGAAATGTTGCTGCTGAACCAATTAAAGGAATAGGATGCATAACTATTATGTTTACTTCTGGAAAATGTGTAACCTTAGACAATGTATTGTATGTACCTGGGATTCGAAAGAATCTCATATCTGAAATTGTATTAAGTAAGTCTGGATACAGACAAGTACTTGAAAGTGACAATCTTGTCAAGACATGGTACCTTTATTGGATTTGGCTATGTATGTAATGGAATGATTAGGTTAAATCTTGATTATCCTTCTTTTATTACTTCGAATTGCATGATGATATCTAATACTGCAAGTAACTCAAAGAAGTCAGAATTATGGCAAGCTAGACTAGGACATGTTAATTATAAACGATTAAAAGACATGTCTAAAATGAGTTTAATACCTGCTTTTGATATGTATGTTTAAAAGTGTAAAAATTGCATGTTAACTAAGATAACTAGACAACCTTTTAAGAATGTTAACAGAAAAAAGCAAAGTATTAGAACTCATTCATAGTGATATATGTGATTTTCATGCAACACCTTCACTTGGAAATAAGAAGTATGTCATTACTTTTATCGACGATGCATCAAGATATTGTTATGTGTATTTATTGCACTCAAAAGATGAAGCTCTTGATAAATTTAAAATTTATAAACAAGAAGTAGAGCTACATAAAAATGAGTTGATAAAAGTTTTACGTACTGATAGAGGTGGTGAGTATTATGATCCAGTTTATTTTCAATCAACTGTTATAATACATCAAACCACGGCTCCTTATACGCCACAACAAAATGGTGTGGCAGAAAGGAAGAATATGACATTGAAAGAAATGGTTAATTCCACGGCTCCTTATTCTGTCGTTTTGGTCATTTGACAGGTACAAGAAAATCAGGAACATTTTTCATATTCTCTGTTCGTTTCCTTTGAGTTTTATCCGATTGGGATTTCGATCGTACCGTCGAAATACTTCAATCTGAAAGTGTATCACGACTCTCAGATTATCCGAGCATTTTTGCAACCCGTATTTTCTACATGAGTTGAGGTTTAGGAGACCGATTGTAACACCCGTAAAATTCAAGAAATTCTAATTTTCAATATGCGAATATTTCGTACTAGTTAAAGAAATGATCAATTACTAAAAAATAATAACAATTTTTTGATTTTTTATCATTTATAGTAACATTATTTATCTTTTATCATTAATAGCATCAACTTTTGTATTTTTCATATGAATCGCATCAACTTTTGTATTTTGTATCCTTAATAGCATTAACTTTTGTATTTTTTTTTATCATTTATAGCAACAATTTTTTAAAGATTTGCTATAAATGATAAAAAAAATAATGTTGCTGAAAATGCATAAAATTGTTTCTATTTTTTTAACAATTTACCCTTAAAGAAAATGTTATAAAAATCAAAATTATTAAATTTAGATTTTTTCTCTCCTCATAAGTTCTTGATGGGGGTGGTGCAAGTTTGTGTATAGCCATCAAAGTTTTACTTCAAATGAGACTTCAATCTTTGGTAAATCTCTTTCAAATTCGTCGTGCTCCATTTGACTATGTTAAAATTCGATTTTAATCTCCAAACATGTTCATAGCTAGTATTTATGAGCTATATTGTGGCTCTAAATTAACTTCATCTTTTTCATTTTTCAAGTTTTGAGTTTCAAGCTCCATTAATATTGATTTTGTCAAACAATGATTTCAAGGCATGAAATGCTCGAGTAATGTTAAAAATATGTTCACAATTCACAAACATTTTTACAAAGTTATTTCATAGTTACAAATTAATAAAATTTGGTGTTAACTGGTGTACGCTTTATGATTTCATGAAAATTATGTTCTTAAGTAAACATGTGAATTAAACGGTGTTTTTGGTGTTTTGAGTTAGATATGCTATAAATGTGTTTGGGAATGATTTTGTGGATGTTTTATATGTATAATCTAGAGTCTGGATTATATAGAGCTCAATGTTTATAGAGGTAACGGGTTCAACTCACGCTGGAGCCAAGTTGAAATTTAAGTGATGAAAGTAAGTTATGAATTCCCTATTTGAGGCAAAAGAAGTCGTTTAAGAGTAAGACTGGAGTAGGTTAGTTTGCCGTATATTAGAATCTTTCAGACGTACAAATTTTGAAAATTTGTGGTATATTAGAATCTTTCGGTGACTAAAACCATATATCCATATAACCACATTGACCATTTGTATAGTTTACGTACTTATCATTTAATAAAAGTTAACAGCCAATTGATATACGAATGACCAAATTGCAAGTAAACAGTATTTTAAAAGACTTTTTACATAATTTTTAGAAGTTAAAAGACCATATACATAATTTTACAAAACGACAACGGCCGTTTTCTAATTTACTCTTATTATTTATACATTTATTCGACTTATTAGAAATATGGTTTATTAAAAAATATTATATATTTCACTTAGGGTGCGTTTGGTTTGAAGGATTTGAAACCTCCATTTAGGATTTGGATTTCAAAATCCTTATACATCATGTTTGGTTGAAAAAAGAGTGAGGAATCTAATTTCATTTAGCATTTGGTATTCCCCCAACCTCATCTTTTCATCATCCTCCTTCTACCCTTGTTATATAATCCCTTAAACTATGCTTTCTATAATCCTTTCATTTTTTGGTTCTATCATTTTTAAATCTTATCATATCAAAATCCTGTCATTTTTAAATCTTGTCATGTAACATTCCAACAATTCAAAATTTTGTTTGAGAATATTTTATTGGAAAAACCAAAAAACCGATTTATATACCAATTCAAGCAAATCAAAAAGTTGAAAATGCTGACAAGAAACATAATATGAAAAAGAAAAAGTTGAACCAGACATAATTATATGTTGGTAAATACGAAATTAACACATTTACCAATCAAGCCAAAGTTGTCAGTCCGACACAATGATCACTTGTATTTAAAAACTAAAAAAAAATTATGTTTTTTTTTAACAAAACAAAAGGTAAAATTAACTGGGAGATTCAGCAATGTTATCACCCCTGTCTAGAACACCGAATGCATTAATATAATAACAGGGGCGGATCTACTATTTTACTATGGGTGTCACTCGACACCGATAAATTTTTAAAATACTGAGTTATGTATGTATAAAAATTCGAGTGACACCTAGGAATTTTTTGAGTGACACCGACGAAAAATATACAAAAAGAATTATACAAAAATATAATTTAAATTTGTTGTTTTTATTACCCAAATTTATTAAAATATTACTGATTTTTAGTCATAAAAACTTTAAAGAAAAAAAATCTCAATAAGATTTTAAAAAAAGAAGAAAGTAGAAACAAATAATCAACACAAAACATTAAAAAAAACCTCAAAAATCTTGTTATTTATTAATTTTGTGTTGACAATCCGTTTCGGTGACCCAATTCGTTTTAGAAAAATTGAATTATTAAATTTACTCTAAAAAAGTGACACCGATAATAAAAATTTCTGAATCTGCCCCTGTATAATAAAAGGAAGATAACATAAGCTAGCAAGAAACTAGCAAACAATACAACAAGATCAAAAAATGAACAAGGACAAACAACCTATAACGACCAGGTTAAAGAACAAAAATTGGCCCTATACTTTAACCAAGAAAAAATATTAGCTAAAAACTCCTCCTTAATCATCGAAGCCGATACTTTTCCTTTGTTGAACACCTTTGTATTTCTTGCATTCCAAACCGTCCAAATTAACCCGCCCACCACTGTTTCCAAAAAAAAAATTATGTAGGATTTCTCAAGAAAGTTATTTCATAAAATGTGTTTCCATAAATATCGTTCAACGTAAAAAACGTTTTTGTAAAAATCACCACACATAAAAAAGTTTACATAAAAATCTTTTAACTTGATAAATTTACTTATTAAAATCTCACAAAACAATAAAATTCGTAAAAAATTTCAAGTTAAAAAACTTTTATAGACACGTTTTTGGTAAATGACTTAATCAAAAAATATAAAAAATATGATGCTTTTTGGCATAATTTTCCAAATTTAAAACATATTGATTTAATTTTGATGGCTCATGTTGGGCTTTTTTCTCAAAGTCTCTTATTCGGTGAGAGAATGACCTCATGAGAGCATATGCTTTCGATAATGGATAAGAGTCAAAAATTTTCTCACCGCATCTGATTAAATTAGGGAGAAAATCAACTCTCATCTCCTCTCATCAATCATCACAATGCTTGCTCTCTCTGTTCATCAAACCATCGACGCGACCATGGGCAAAGCCCACGCCAACCCCACAGCCCCTCATTGAACCATCGACGTCTCTACAGTCATTGTCAACGACCTCACGCTGTCACCATCAGTGTCACCATATCAATTATATTAGATTTTTTCCTCTATATTTTTTTTTTCAGTTTGCATGTTCCAAACTTCCGGTCATTGAAACAATGAAGTGTCAATAAAAGTTACAGCAATTGGCTAACTACAACTGTTATTAGTGATTCATATTTTTTATTGTACATTTGTAAATTTGTAACACCATTAGAATCATGAACTTGAAATTGCAATGTTAAATTATTAAATTTATAGCCATCGGGGCTAATTAAACTTGTTAATAGTGATTATCTTCTTTTGTGTTCGATCATTACATGTTTGCATAGCCAATCCCCGTCAAGAAGCACCACCAATCCACCTCGATTTGCCATTGTTCTTTCTAGCCCCATCTTAACACTCTGAAATCGGTATTAACTTGTTAATTTTGTTCTTCCAATTAATCTCTAGTTGTAATGGTTTGATTTTTTCTACAATGGTGTCATTAAGCATTTAAAATGACAAATTTTATGGGTGATTTTGTTCGGATTTCAATTTATAATTAATGATATTTCATATTTGCATGAAAATGGGATGATTCTTTGTTTATGAGTGTTGATTTATTAGTGGACATATTTGGTATTTATGAACATCTTGAGCCATGGAACAATTAATGGTGTTTTGCACGTTTTGTTTACTTTGGTATTGTAATTATTTAATAATTAATGGTTTTTTGATCATTTCTTCATGTAAAGACATGGAACCTGATGTCAAAAAGCAAGCCTTATGCTCAATCAGCTATGGTGCTAATGAAACAAACCAAAGGTTCTGTTGACTCCTTCACATCCACATTGGAGTTTCTAAAGATTTGATTTGCAAATTCGTTATTGCAATGTGTTAATAACTTGAATTTTTGTTTTCGACCAATGTATTTGCAGAAGGTTGAGTATATTTTTGTAGTTAACTGTTCAAATGACATATGACCCTCTAAAAAACAAGAGTTCTACTCTTTCACATAATCTATCTCATCCACTTTGTCCTCTTTCATGGTTTATATTTCTGACCGTTTCACCAATTTTGGATATTTAGCTGACTCTTTTATTGAACTTTACTTTCAACTTATATAGAATGCATTTTAATTGGCAATCTTTGCATGGTTTATAGTAAACCCAAAAATCTTTAATTGTTCAACTCAAGATTTATGAAGTTTTGCCATTAACGTTATGATTTTTTTTCCTCAATTTTTAGTGTCTCCGGTATGAATTTGGGTCATACTCATGCTTCCATAAGAACAAAGCAGACCTTGGTATCAAGATTTCAATGGGTGAATGTTCGTATATGAACTTTACACCACAAGGCGAAGAAACAAATGAAAGTAAACCAAAATTTGAACTCTACAAACCCGGGCTATACAAGACTTAACATGCCAAATCACTGGCCATCTAGTAGCACAAGTAACCATCTGTCTCAATGAGTGTCCCAGTTGTGTGACATAATTTTTGAACCCGAGGCCGGGTGTGGTTGGTCTGCTACATAGTGCCAAGAGTGTAGCGGGAGAATTGAATATGGTCATAGAATGGTTTATCAACATAACATTAATGTTGAGTATCAAAGCGGAGCCACATGGAGAAAAGCGGGGGAAAATGCCCCCAATGATTTGCTTAAATTTGATGAATTTTAACACGACGAATACCTTATCCAACCTCATGCCCCCAACGAAAAAATATTCTAGATCCGCCACTATTGAGTATGGAAAATTCTCATTTGACGATTACATTATTTAGAGGTGCAAATTCGTGTATTTAATATGTATTATAGATTATGTCTTATATGTAAATAAATGCTTACCCTAAATTCTTCTTTAAAAAAATCATATTATAAGTATTTTATGTTAGGGAAAATTGCGCAAAAAACCTCTAAGTTGAATCGTTTTTGCGATTAAAACCCCCAACCATTTTTCATTGCACAAAAAACCTCAAACCGGTTAAAACTTTGTAAATTTGGGTTTTTATCGAAAAATCTGACTTGCCGGTTGCAACTTCATGACGTGTAAAATTTTTAAATAGATTTTTGCGTAAAAAACCTCCAACTTGTTTAGTTTTTTCAATTAAAACCCCAAATCATTTTTCATTTGATAAAAAACCTCCAACCAACAAAGATAATTAAAATTGAGTCTTCACTGATTGCATTTTGATGACATGGATATTTATTAAAATTTTATTTATCAAACAAATAATTCGTTTCCCAATGAAAGCTCCACCCTCTAGGCTAGCAACCTCACTGCTCTTGCTGATCATATTCAGAAGCTAAAATGGAATATAAATAAACGAAATTGAACATAAAGCTGAACCTAAAAATACAACTCGTGAACACAAAATGAAACCGATTCCATCGGCACAATTGAAGTTAAAATTCAAGATTAAACGGCAAAAGTTAATCGAACATACATACATAAAATAAACAACACTAAACATAAAGAGAGGATAGAGTAATCGGAGTTGCCGGAGGTAGAGAAGAAGAGAAAAGTTAAATATTATTGTTAGTTAGAGGTGAGAAAGATATAGTTAAGGGTTTTAATTGAAAAAGTCACCAATTTCGGGGTTTTTTATGCAAAAATCCAGTTTAAGAATTATACATGTAGTGCCACGTCGGCGCCACATAAGTCGGGTTTGCCATGTGGACGCCACGTGTGTGCCATGTAAGCATATCAACCTATTATAACTGGTCAAGTCCTAATTTCAAAAGTTTTTATAGGTTAGAGGTTTTTTGTGCAACAAAAAATGGTTAGGGGTTTTAATTACAAAAATAGTCCAACTTTAAGGTTTTTTACGCAATTATCCCTTTATGTTATTAATTTTGATTCTTATATAAAAAATCAGTTTTGATGGTAAAAATATGTGTTTTTTAAAAATAAATTTTACAATATGATTTCATGTAATTAATGAAAAAAAATACATAATAAGACGTTATGAATTTGCAAAACAAACGTTTTTATTAAACTCTTTTATCAAACTTAATACAATTTTTATCGATAAGAAATAATAATAAGACATAAGAATTTTTAGCTCTTATCAGTTATCAATCAATCGTATCCTAAGTATGACTTATGTTTTATAATTTTCTCCTCGAAATAACAAAGCATGACAAAACTAGACCACTCTAACATAAAAGGGAAAAGGAGCTCTATTACTTTAGGATGATTGATTACAAAGAAGATGAAATAACATATTTATACTTGAGACCATTTTCATGAAAGACTATTTAGAAGCATCTACAATTAGTATTTTTACTTACAAATATTTTATAACAACACTATGTGTGATATAGTACCTAATAAATTAGTTTGTTTAAAAACAAATATATAACCGTATACCATATTGTTTATTTAGATATCAAATGCGAAAAAATAAAGTACATATCGTTATTTTCGTACGATATTTCTCAATTTGACATTTTATTGAATTGTGTAAATTGAAAAATAATAAGCATTAAACATTGCATTAAAGTAAAATACTTATATTATTTTACAATGTTTTCTATCTCTACATTCGGGTTAGGGTTGGTTTGTTCGGATTGACGTGTTTACGTGTTCATTTCGTGGCAACCTATTATTGACCCGTTTATAATCGTGTCAAGTTTGGTTCCGTTTCATTTTTTCGTGTAAATCCAATTGACACGTTTATATGAAATATCATCAAAAAAAAAAATTAATTGTTTGGATCAGACAACTAATCGGTTTTGGATTAACAGGATCAAGTTTTTTATTAACCACAAATTTTAAAATCTATTTATTCTAAAAATAGAAAGTTTAATTAGATAAATAAATGATATTATCAATAATTAGATAATACTAATTTCAAAAATTCAATAAATAACAATTTAAAGAAAATTAATAAATACTAAACAACCATAATAATAATAATAACAATAATACTAATAAAAATAATAATAAAGGTGATAATAATTAATTGATTTTTTAAAAATTGATAAACGGGTTATATGAGTTAAAAACGGGTTAACGGGCCAACCCACCACTCATCCATTTAATTTTGTGTCAATTTCGTGTCGACCCATTTATAACCTAGTTAATATTCATTTCGTGTCGGATTATCGTTGTCACCCCCATAATGAACTAGTAAGGGTGTTTAGAATAAACAAAACTAATAAATAAATAAATAATTTAAAAAAGATATATAATCAACCGTCTAAAATAATAGTTACAATTTTGGTAAAATTTTAAAAAAGACTATTACTATTTTGATATAATCAACCGTCTAAAATAATAGTTACAATTTTGGTAAAATTAATTAACCGTCTAAAATCAATTATTATTTTATTATCACTTATGTCTATTTTCGATAGGGGTCCTTGGGTACATGATTATGAGACAGCAAAATATGGGCAAATCGTGAAAGAACAGCCTTGCTTACCTTGTCATTTTCCATAAATTTTTGGTGTTTTTTTGTTGTTATATTTTCTTTTCCTTTTTTGTTTTTGTTTTATTCTTGATTCGTTGTTTCAATTTTCATCACACAACTCTTTTCTTTCATAATCCAACATGATCCGTCCCGAATTGAACTCATAACTTCTGTGTTATGAGTTTGCAAACGTATATAGACGTGTGATGTCTGACAGCTCATAACTCGCAGGGTGTTCTCTGAACTGAAAGTTTATTTATTATGTCACTAGTATTTTAGTCATGAAATTCGAGTATATGTTTGTCTGGTATGGTTACCACCGTTTACAGTTCACACATCTTTTACATCAGTGGCACATCACTCTACATTCCAATCAACAGTTCACGCCCAACCCAAAGATGGTCACAATCGCTCCACTTTTTTCATATTAAATAAAATCCAAAGAAATCAAATAAAAGCAAAAAAAGAGACATGAGAGAGAGAGAGAGAGAGAGAGAGAGAGAGAGAGAGAGAAGTGTGGTTGGGGTCGAGAAATAGCATAGTGAGTGGGAAAATGTGTGAAGCGTGAAAAACAAGAGGCGGTGATCTGACAGTGCCGCCACCATGAACTGCGGCCATATGACCCTATGATGTTGTGAACCGTTGTCTTCAAGGCCTAAGGGTGCATTTGGTATGGTAAAATCAAGAGAATGAAATCACGTGGGATTTATAATCTCTTTTATCATGTTAGGAGAGTCTTAACGCTCAATGAAAAAGAGTAAAAATTGATTTTAATATAAATTTCATTTCTTATCAAAATTAAGATAATCAAAAACATAATAAGAGAATGAAGCTTTATATTTTTTGTCTTAACTTTTATATGTTAACCTTTATTTATATATATGGATACTGCTCCTGCCAGAGAAACTGTCTCCAGGAATATTCAATCGCTGAATCACCCCTATAAACTTAAACGATCACATTCGTTACGATTTTATCACACGCTCGTTACTATCTTTTCCGATAATGGTTCGAATGGTATATAAAGAATGAAAAAATGATTATATTCCCATTTCAACACTTTATTTGGTTTTTTAGGAAAGACTAGTACATGTGACCTAAATTATGACCAAATTGTTTTCTATAGAGAAATGACTACTCCTCCTTTGTCATTTCCTTTTCTACTTTTCCATTTTTAGTTTTCTTGATTTTCTTCTAAAACTTTTTGTTGTTCTTTCATTCATACAAATTACCCTAATATTTTTGGTCCCTTTAGTTACTCGAATCATTGCGAAAAATATACTTTCGTACTTTCGATATCGAGTTTTCTTAATCACCCGACTCGATCGTTCTTCCATATATACGTTTCACAAACTGTACTAATAAGTCGTGGCTCGTTGAGATATGATGTTGCGTAGGCAAAGTAAACCGATTAATAGTGGTGGTGATCAAGAAATGAACGATGACGCGAACGCGATTTCGTTCACGAATGAGTGTTACGCTTGCACTCAGGTTGGTGTTCCGGTTTTCCACTCTACGAGGTGTAACAACCAAGCTCAACAACCTGAATGGGAAGCGTGCGCGGGTACTTCATTGATCCCGATCCGTAACAGACCAAGTTCAAAGATTGTAAAGAACCGGTCTTTCGAGACGAAATCGAGACCGTCGTCGAGGCGGTTGTGGTTTTTTAGACGAGTGTATGATCCGCGAAGCGTGATGGTGAAGAGGTGGAACCGGTTTGTGTTGTTGGCTCGTGGCATGGCGCTAGCGGTTGACCCGTTGTTTTTTTACGCGTTGTCGATCGGCCGTGGTGGCGGTACGCCGTGTCTTTATATGGACGGTGGTGTTGCGGCGGTGGTGGCGGTGGTACGGACGGTGATTGATTGCTTTCATGTTGTCCATATTTGGTTACAGTTTCGGGTGGCTTATGTGTCACGTGAGTCGCTCGTGGTCGGGTGTGGGAAGTTGGTATGGGACCCGAAGTCAATCGGATCTCACTACTTGCGATCATTCAAAGGGTTCTGGTACGACGCACTTGTGATACTTCCGATTCCTCAGGTATTTTGAATACCCATTTTTTAGCCAATTACATACTGACACGTCATCAGTCTAAGTCCTAAACTAAGGTTGGAAGTTTATTTGTGAAAATTTTTAATGGTTTATTATATAACTAGTTTATGACCCACGTAATACGTGGATACCTTTAATAAATATTATTTAAAATAATATGAGAATACTATTATTATTCATCAATGATTGTTTTTAAAAGTTTATTTTTAGTTTAATATATTTTAATATATATAAATTGAAATTTTAGTTTATATATAATATAATACTTATATATTTTACTACAAATTAATATTTATAGACTAAAAATAATGATTTATTTATCTTTTAAAAAAAAACAATTGTATTTATATTTTATTATTTATAGATTAAAAATAACATAATGTATTTATCTTTTTAAAGTGATAAATTGTATGTTTCTTCTATTTTTTATAATAATAAGTTGTATTAATCTTTTATGATGATATGTGGAAGTTTATTAACTCATGTGTTACATGAGCATTTATAAAACCTAATTATTTTTTGAGAATTTAAACTTATAAACAAATACACAATTGTTATATGCATGTGATAGAAACATATATTTATTTTATCAAAAGTACAATTCAACTAAAACATTATAATGTTTATCAACTATACCATTTTGTATAAAATCAATGAAGGATGTCATAAAAACGTTATCCATAAACTTTTAACACAAACTTAATTTTATTTTTTTAATTATAGGCATGTGAGAATAATTCAATATAAAAAATAAAAAATTACGTATGCTCGATTTAAATTTAAACGTATTAACATTAAACTCGTCCAAACATAAAATTTAAAAGAAAATAGTTTATCTAATTATTAATACAATAAGATCAATCATTTTTTCTAAATAAGAAAAACTCAAACATTTAATTTAAATTCAGTTTATAAAAAAAGTAACAAAAACTACTTTTGTAAGAAGTAATAATAATAGAAAATTTTAAGAATAAAAATAGATTCTAAATTTTATAAATTAGTTTAAATTTTAAAAGTCAATATTTATGAATGAAAATATAAGAAATATAAGAAGGAAAAATTATATCTAATTTGTCAA
The DNA here is from genome assembly GCA_020465985.1 of Centrapalus pauciflorus. NCBI lineage: Eukaryota > Viridiplantae > Streptophyta > Magnoliopsida > Asterales > Asteraceae > Centrapalus > Centrapalus pauciflorus. The sequence continues at coordinate 532,936 of JAANYP010000163.1, forward strand.
CATTTTATAATTAATATGACTTAACTAAAAAATTTATGTTATATTAATAAATAAATATCTCTTTTAAGATATTAATTATACAAAATAAATACAATTATAATATTCATGTATCAAATTTAAAGACATTATATATGTTTTAGTTATTAGTAACCTATTCGTTTAATTGCTTTTAATATAATAAATTGAAGTAATTAATGTAAGGAAATAAATTAGGAAAGAAAGATAAAAGGTTATTTATACATTTTTTTAATTAATTAAATTTATTATTAAATAGTTCTAAATTAAGAAAAAGAGCGGGAAAATTAAGAAGTAATATGCTAAGAAGATGACACGTGGCAATGAGATGTTCTCATTTATTATAATACTAGTTTATTACCCGCGTATTACGCGGATATTTTTAATATATATAAAACACAATAAATTAAAAGGTAAATGTATAAATATTATTTTTTTAAACAAAAGTATATAAAAATGATATTATTATCTATTATTATCTATTAATTTTATATAAGTCTAAACATATATAAGAAGAGTAATTATTTTTTTTTATATATTTTTAAACCTTTATTATATTATATGATAATTAATAAGTTAGTAGAGTATAATTCGATTTTGTTTGATTTGATTTGAATTTAAAAGTAGATTATATTAGATTTGGATAGATATAATTTAAATTTTTTTTATAATTTTTAAAACCTATAAATGTCACGTGTCGATCCATGGTGATGACACGTGGCTTCACGAGAATGAATATAGATACTTTGTTATTATTATGTATTTATGTATAGATTGGAAAAAATAAATTTTAAAACAAATTACATGCCAAAATTGTAATGTACACGTGACAATCTTAGGTGAAGCCAAGTGGCGCTCTATCAAGGTGCCATGTGGCATCTAGTTACTCTTTTAATAGAATAGATAGATATAAATTATATAAATAAACAAATATGTTTTTGCGGCTTGTATGTTTTTGTTTTTCAACATTTTTTTAAAAAGTTCTTAAATTAATTTTTTTTTTTGGTTTTGTGAAATTTAACTATTAAATCTCGATTATAATTGATAAACCCGGTTTTTAAAAACTGAAAGACCGGTATCTAATAGTCAAATTTCATTAAACCAAAAATTTAAAAAAATTAGTTTGACAATTTTTCTGGAAAAAACTAACATTAATGGACGAAAACACAAAGATCGTGAAAACTTGTTACATGATAAATTTTCGTAAATTATCATGAGAGTTATGATTTCGATTTCAGGTAATATTTTGGTTACTCGTGCCGAAACTAATCGAAAAAGAGCGAATAAAAGCGCTCATGACTACGCTTTTACTAGTTTTCGCGTTTCAGTTCCTCCCAAAAGTCTACCATTCCGTCTCTTTAATGAGACGGATGGCAAAGGTCACTGGTTACATCTTCGGCACCATTTGGTGGGGTTTTTCCCTTAACCTCATCGCTTACTTTATCGCTTCTCACGTAAGTTTTACAGTATATTACGTTTATAACATTAATCTTTATAAAATTTTAACGATCAGTCTTTCGTTATGACAGGTTGCTGGTGGATGTTGGTATGTTTTGGCGATCCAACGAGTGGTTTTGTGTCTTAGACAACAATCTATGAGTAAAAACGTATCGAATCTTACCCTTTCGTGCGATAGAAACTCGACTAGTGGTGTTGTACGAACGTCGTCGTGTTTAGATGCTAACGGTCCGTACCATTACGGTATCTATCAATGGGCACTTCCTGTGATCTCTAGCAACTCATTAACTATCAAGATTATTTATCCTATTTTTTGGGGATTAATGAGTCTTAGGTATATTAATATTAAATAAAAAAAAATGGTAGAATTCTTTTGTTAATTGTGATCTTAATTATGGAATTAATTAATAATAATAATAAGGTTAATGTTATGCTAATTTGATTAATTGCAGCACATTTGGGAATGATCTTGATCCAACAAGCCATTGGCTCGAAGTAATCTTTAGTATTTGCATCGTGTTAAGTGGCTTGATGTTGTTCACGCTATTGATCGGTAATATTCAGGTGAAAACAGCGAACCGAGTATCAGTATATGATGATTGTAATGTCAGATAAATAATGGTTTTTTAGGGTTTATTATGAAGAAAACCAACATGTTTTCACGTTTTTTTCGTTTTCGTTCCTCCATGTTATTTTTTTTTCTATGAAAATACTCAAGTTAATTTTTTTTCTTTGTGGTTTAGTGAAATTTGGACATTAGTTACTAATTATAACTGGTATCTAGTATCTAAATTTTACTAAACCAAAAAGAAAAAAAATTAACTTGAGGACTTTTATGAAAAAAAAAACATGGAAGGAAGGAAAAAAAACATGGAAGGAAGAAAATGCAAAAAAACGTGAAAACATGTTGGTTTTTTTCATAATAAACTATTTTTATATGATTTATGATTATGTTAACTTTACGGTGATTATGAAGGTGTTTTTGCACGCGGTAATGGCGAGGAGGAAGAAAATGCAACTTAGATGTCGAGATATGGAGTGGTGGATGAAGAGGAGACAATTGCCGTCGATTCTTAGACAAAGAGTTCGGCATTACGAACGCCAAAATTGGGTTTTGATGGGTGGAGAAGACGAGATGAAATTAATTAAGGACTTTCCCGAAGGCCTTAGACGAGATATCAAACGGTTTATGTGTCTTGATCTAATCCGAATGGTACGTAATTTCCACATTTTCAAGACCAAACCCTAATTTACTCCTTGTGTTGTTCATAAAGATTTTCGATGCAAATCCGTCACAAAAATATGATTCAAATACGTTGCAAAATTACTTACGACGGGTCATTTTGCGACCGTCATTTTCCGTCACAAGAAATCTTGATCTAATCCGAATGGTACATGATTTCCATATTTTCAATACCTAGCACTAAAGCTTAAACGCTAAACCCTAACTTAGTCGTGTCGTCGCAAAAAATGTCCGACACAAATCCGTCACAAAATGTCAAACGCAAAATTATTCGTCATAACTAGGGGTGATAAACGGTTTGGTTTATGGGTGCGTTGGTTTCCTCGGTTTGAAATTTTTTTTGTCCTAAACCAAAAACCAAACCAAACCAAATTCAAATCTACATAAACCAAACCATAAACCAAATTCGAATTCGGTTTGGTTTGGTTTATAAACCAAATATTAAACAACAAAACTTTCAATCATCTTTAATTGCCAAATTCAATCCCAAAATATAAAGTTTAACATACATAAAATGTTTTACGTCAAAAGACATTAACCTAAAAATATCATGTTTCCAAACAGCCAAACATTCAAGCTTCATATTATTTTCTTGTTCAATCATTTGCTCCCAATGATCATTCATGACTTCACGGCTTCACGCATCATTTTCATTTATATATATATATATATATATATATATATATATATATATATATATATATATATATATATATATATATGTATATATATATATATGGTAATTCGGTTTGGTTTGGTTTGCTATCGGCTAGACCATAAACCAATCTAAAAACCGAGTATTATAATCGGTTTGGTCTGAAACCAAACCAAAAATTTTAAATTTGGTTTGGTTTTAATCGGATTCGGTTTGGTTTGGTTTTGGGTTTTCTTGGTGTTAGACCAAATACTGCCCACCCCTGGTCACAAGTTGTTTGCGACCGTTAATTTTCCGTCGCAAAAGCTTTTTGTAGATGGATTTCCAACTGATTTTTTTGGTCGCAAAAGCCCTGATTCCAGTCGTAACGCATGATTCAGGTACCGTTGTTTCATAATTTGGAAGATCTCATCCTCGACAACATATGTGATCGTGTTAAGCCGCTGGTGTTTTCAAAAGACGAAAAGGTATTTATAATATAAAATGCATAAAGTTCTATTCTATATAACTGATGTTAATTTCGATAAACTGTTTTTCGAACGATCAATAGATCATTAGAGAAGGTGATCTTGTACAAAGAATGGTTTTTATCGTTCAAGGACGCGTAAAAAGCAGCCAAAATCTAAGTAAAGACGTTATAGCTACGAGTATACTGGAGCCCGGAGGCTACTTAGGCGACGAGCTTTTATCTTGGTGCCTTAGGAGGCCGTTCATAAATCGGCTTCCTTCATCTTCGGCTACATTTACGTGTTTAGAGCCTATACAAGCGTTCGGGCTAGACTGCAATCATCTTCGCTATATTACGGATCATTTTAGGTACAAATTTGCAAACGAGAGGTTGAAGCGTACGGTGAGATATTACTCTTCGAATTGGAGGACGTGGGCGGCGGTAACTATCCAGCTAGGGTGGCGGCGGTATGTGGCGAGGATGCGACGGGCGGTGGATATAACGAGCGTAGCGAACGGTGGTAGCGACCGGATGCTAAGGCAGTATGCTGCCATTTTCATGTCAATTAAGCCCCATGATCATCTTGAATGAACTCTGAATGCCATTTTTAGTGAAGAAATAAACAGTTTTTTGTTTTTAGAAAAAATGTTTAATAATTTAATATGATTTATGATCCAATTAAATGAATTATACTCATAATTAATTAACATATGAATATATGATCCATACGGATCACTAAATCAAACTAGATGGATCAAGATCTAAAGTTTTTATCATGTAAATATTCCTTTTCGGTAAGGGTGATAATTTTGGTTTATTCAAATAAACGGGTTGAACGAATCGATAACTAAAACACAATAATTCTAAAAATTTAAAAAATTAGGGGTGATTTTTTTAAAAAAATTTCAAAGACACAAAAATTTAACATAATTTTTTAATTTTTTTTAAACAATTTGTTTAATATATCATTTTCTAGAATTTCATTTTTTCAAATTATGTTTAAACTTAATTTTTTTACTACGTGTAATTTTGGTCATTCTACCCGTTTGATCCGTTAGATCGAAATTATCATCTTTACTTTTCGGTTATTCAAAAAGAGGCTATGCTATTAATTGTGAGGTTGTTGTGTAGGGGTGTTGCCTCTGGTTCGAGTTGTTTCTAAAAGGGGGTTTGATTTTGCGCTATGAACGAGATTATTAGCTTATTACGTTACAATAACGCAAATGATTGGTTTAAAGTCTTTGGATTGAATAAGTTAATAAGTGATTATTTGCATTTAAAGTTAATCCTACTACACTTTTTCATAAGTTAAAAAAATTTAACTTGTTTGCTTAATAATTGATTATTTGGTCATTTTACAAATTAAAACGCAAATCCAAACACTTTAAAAACTGATTATTTGATAATTATGATAGCGAAGAGCATAAGCTAAACCAAACACTACATTTTCGGCAGCACTTTTTGTTATAGCTATTATCTGATTATTAGTTTTCAAAACGCTACCGCAGTTTTTAAAATACAAATCCAAACACCCTCTAAATAAACCAATTAGATTTAAAAAAAAAAAACATCATGTAATTCGGTATTCAAAACCTTGGATAAAATGATCTCGTTTAGTATTGATTAATTAATAATATTTAAGTTATTGCAAAACACAGTTTATTGCATAAATTGTTTAATTGTAGCATTGTCGATTTTAGTTATATAATTTTTCGTTAAATTATATATTCATGTACTAGAATGTGTTGAATTTAAGAAAAAATTAAAATAAAAATATATAAAAACACATGAAATAATCTATATATATATAAAAGTTGAGTCCTAGGTAATAAATATGAGTATTAATGATTTAATTTTGATTTTTAATAAATAATATAAATAAGTATTTAGTTATTTTTTATTAAATGGATTAAATATTTACAAGTACTACATTACTACTCTTAAATTGCAATCGTTACTTATCATTTTTTAAATTGAATTAATTATCAATTAATTGAAATCAAGTGTCTTCATTTCCTATCACATGAATTCATATAAAAACATGTGTGATCAATTGAGTATTAATGATTTAATAAATATGAGTATTAATGATTTAATTTTGATTTTTAATAAATAATATAAATAAGTATTTAGTTATTTTTTATTAAATGAATTAAATATTTATAAGTCCTACATTACTACTCTTAAATTGCAACCGTTACTTATCATTTTTTAAATTGAATTAATTATCAATTAATTGAAATCAAGTGTCTTCATTTCCTATCACATGAATTCATATAAAAACATGTGTGATCAATTGAAGGAAAATTGAGTTGTATTGGATGGATTAACTTACTCTCTCTTTAGAGTAAGAATTCATATTTTTTGTTTAGCGGTTTAATTTTTTATATTTTTGCGATTCTTTAAATTTTGTAACGGAAAAGAATGTGTGATCATCATTTTGTGTGGAAAATTAACAATCTTCATCGTCGTGTTTGTATTTCAGTTTGGTGGTTTTCGACAAAACATTGAGGAATACTAAATTGGTGATAGAGATATATGTTCTTAGTGTTGAACGCTTTTACAGAAGGTGATCTAAAAACTAAACTTCATAGAAATATGAAAAGTGATGAGGTAATTTATATTTACTTTTATTCTGTATAAGTGAACACATACGATGAACTTACATTTTTATACCTAATTTATCAATTATTAGAAGTGATGTTTCTTTTAAATTGATTTTGGTTAACTATCATGGAATTTAGATTTTGTTTATTAGAATAAATACTGTAAATTTTAGTTTCTGTTGAATTAAATTTTATAGTTACCCGAGAAATTAAGGTTGATAAATTCTTCATGAAACTATGAAAAAACCTAAAATGTCATCCAAAATTGTCATAAACTATAAAATTATTTTTGTATTAACTTATTTGATGAATTAAAATCAAAATATAAAAGTAGAATAATGTTTTCTTCTAAATATATATGTCATAGAACTTACAATAATTACCATAATATTATAATAAATGCAAGTCTAAACCGAAAATCATATTTTAGTAATAGTTTTATTGTTTGTTTTATATTTTATTTTAAATCTATCTTATAATAAACGAAAGTCTAAACCAAAAACCATATTTTAATAATAGTTGTATTTTTGTTTTCTATTTTTAATTTTTAATGTTATAATATATAATTGTGATTTTTGTTTGATAACTTTAGAAACGGATCAACATTATGATTGTTTTTTTAAACAAAACATTAAGACAAATGTATATAATCAAAATTAATAATTAATTCAATTTGCTTTATATAATCAAAACTAAATATTGTTTTAGTTTTAAAAAAAAAAATTAATAATAATAGACTATCTATTTTTTCCAACTTGAAGAATTGCTTTAATGTGATACTAAATATTGGTTTAATATTGCTTAAATTTAATTAATTTTACCTTAATAGTAAAAACCCTCCATCTATCCTAAGGTTAATATTTCTTATCAATTAAATGTTTTTATTTTACCATAATTATGAATTAATCTCAATCATTTATCTATAAATAACAAAGTTAAATTTGTTCATTCACATTCTTCCATCATTTCATGTTACAAACAATTTGTGAGTGTTTGGTGGATGGAAAATCCTACGACAATGCTAAGAACTTTGATTCCATTTAAATAATTACAATGATCATTAATAAATCAAACTATATTATTTATTATTTAATTTATTTAATTTGATAAGTTGGGTCCATTTCAATAAAGACTCATGTCATAAATGATTTTATGTATAAAGTATTCCAATTCAATATAATAAATTACAATGATCATATTTTATATCAAAATGTATTATTTTATTCTTTACTTTAATTAATTTGATAAGTTGCAGCATATGTTACTAAAGTCCATATAATGAACTACAATGATATTTATTTAAATCATAATAGTGTATTTTATTTCAATTCGATTTAATAAGTTTAGTCATATAACAATAAATTCCATGTAATAAGTTATACTGATAATTTATTAAGATCAAAATATTTAAATCTATTAGTTAATACAAAAAAAATAACATGGGTTATCGAGTAGATCATAGGAATATTTAATATTAAGTCACTGATTTAATTTGTTTAATACCAAAAAATAGTCATGAAAATCATTTAATTTAGTAACATCGCAACATGTGTCAACTAACATTTATTTACATATGATATACATCATTTATTTATTTAAATTAATTTCAAAACACCACAAAGATAAGATGAGATACTAAAAATATAATAATCGTTATTTCATTAAATTAATATGTAAGATGCATCTTTTATTATTTATACCTAAATAAGTTAACAAAGAGGAAAAAAAATATTGTGTTCAATTTTAATTTATTTATTTAAATTGAACATCTTTAATAACCGAGTTATCTTACCAAAAAACATAATTCATAAATCTCCTTTAAATGATAAGAGACTAAGAATTTTATTTGCAAATAGTATATTGAAAAAAAAATGAAATATCACTCTTTGTAGATTTAAAATTTCTAACAAATATAGTTATCTTTATAAAAGCATAATAATGGTAATGATTTCATGTCTATAGTAATTAATTCGATGTAATATATTACGATGATCATCTTTTATATATAATGCGTAATTATATTATTTAATTTATTTAATTTGATAAGTTGAGTCGTATATTGATAATTCTATATAATAAAATATAATTATTATATAGTTTATTTTTAATTTAGTTTGATAAGTTGAGTCGTGTAGCATAAATCTCATGTAATAACATGTATTTAATTAATGTATAAGAAATTTTAAAATACTTACACGTTGTACCTAAAATTTAAGAAACATTTTTTTTACTAATTTTTAGAAACTTTTATGAAAATATATGATTCCTTAAGTAGCCTTTAAAATCCGTTAATCAACAAATTAATCCAAATAAAATATATAATTTAGAATTTTATGATTAGATATATTATTTATAATTAATATATATTTAAATTTACACATAAATGTTTTTTTAAATATAGTTACACATTGTAGAAAAGTTTTAAGATATAATTTTTAATTTTTTAAAGAACTTTTTATGAAAATATATAATTCCTTAAATACCCTTTAAAAAACAAGTTAATTAACAAATTAAACTAATAAAATATATAATCAATAATTTTAAGATTATTCATAAAATAACTAGGTTTATATAAATTTTATTATAAAATGGACTCAACTTTGACACAACATGTTTAATATAAATAAATATTACTTGAACTCAATTAAATATAACGTAATTGAATTTTATAGTTACATAGATTCAATGTAGAATCTTAATAATATTCATTTAAATTAATGTATTGAAATAAACTTCTAATACAATTACATGTTATATATAAACACTATGAAATATTTAATTAAAGAGTTTTTACGAAAGCATATAACTAATCAAATCACCTTTAAATATAATTTAATTAAAATATATATAATTTAAAACTTTAAAATTAATTGCATTATTTGTAGTTAAAATTAATATATTTTTATTTCATGAAATGTGAAAAGAACACATTAATGCATAAATCTTGAATTTTAATAGGTTCAAGTAACTAATATATGCATCATGTACAAATCATAATACACATAAATGACATTGATTGCTAAACGTTTTTTGAAATTATCTCATAATTTTCAAATATATACACATTATAATTACACATAAATGCCATACTGATTGCTCAATTCTTTTGAAATTCTCTCATAATTTTCAAACGTAACATATTGCACATAAATGTCATATTGGTTGTTACATTTTATCTATAGTATCTAGGCACTCTAAAATCGTAATAAAATTTGACATTATTGTTTTCATTTTTATCTTTGATGCATGATCAGTTTCAAAAAATATCATATTCTCACGTTTCTAACATTTTTTTTATCATTGCAGGATGAAGAAGCATGAGTGTAGAACGAACATTGACATAGTCATGGTCAATATCATCCATCTTTTCATTACAAAATTTATCTACCATTTATTTACTTCTCAGGTGTATATTTGTTATTGTTTTTTAATTCATTTCAATCAATTACACACTTTCGTATACGTGTTTGTCATTTTCAGTTGTTTTAGAAAATGAATTATGGAGAACTTTTTTATGTTAACATGTATTTTCCGAGTCAATCTTATTTTATTCTGTGAAATAATATTTTAAACTTGCAGGATGTTGGAAAAAAAAAACACAACAAGTATAGTGGCTGTTAAATTTCACTTTTGTATGACATGATTTTATTTTAGGGTATATACAACTATATAATATTATTACCAACGCAATACTAAATATTTTTTAATAATCACAGATATTTTTGTCTCATATTTTTTCCAATTTATAAATATCAAATGCACATGAATCAATGGCAGTCTTGAGCATAAACGATTTCATGTTTATAGTAATTTAACTACATATAATAAATTACAATATTCAATAATTTAGAATAAAATATATTATTTTATTATTTAATTTATTTAATTTGATAAGTGGAGCCATATGTTAATAAATTCCAAATAATAAACTATAATGATCATTTGTTCAAATCAAAATAAATTATTCTATTGTAATTTAATTTGATAAATTGAGTCCAATAACAATAAATTTTTTTTTTGAAAAGCAAAGTATTATTATCACCCAAAATCAAGCTCCAAGGAGGAGCCGATTACAAGAAACAAGAGTCAAACAAAATTTCAGGCGATACACAGAAAAACTAAACAGGCTTAGATACCCAATTAGCCCAAACAATCTTTTTCGAGTGATTCCTATTTTCAAGCCAAAGACCCGTCATTCTTTGCACCCATGGGAAAGGGTCTTCCTCCAAAGCTTTTTGGCCATCATCTTGAGAATCATGCAGGACTTTGTTCCGCCATTTCCAGATAACCCACCAAGCAACCATAATGATACTCTTAAAGGAAGAATTAAAGCTTTGTTTATCCCCATTGAAAAATACCCGTGAAAATGCTGATCTGAAAGAGTCCAGTAAAGAGCCTTTGTAGTCCCACCAACTCCATATTTTCCTCCAAACCGGAATCACAATACGACATTTTAAAAAAGCAGTGTTCCAAATCCTCGACCTCAGAGTTACAAAAGAGACACAGGTTTGAGGGAAGGTGAATACCTTTCCTAGCTAAATTGTCCTTTGTAGGAAGAGCATTATTTAGAATCCGCCAAGAAAGAATGTTAACCTTTAAAGGAATCAAAGAACTCCAGAACTTAACCACATTTCCACCGATTGCAACAGGAAGAGAATTTTGGAGCAGCACCGATAACTTTTTGACTGAGAATTCGCCTTTTGGGTCCATCTTCCAGCATACCAAGTCTTTTTCTGATTTGCTAACTTCTAAATTTCTCAGGATAGATTCCAGGGAGACAAGATCGTCTATGGATCTACCCCTGAGAGGAGTCCTCCAGTCCCAAGAGCCTCTGCCAACATTGTCAAACAATCTCCACCTATCACTGAATGAAGCCTGTTTATTCATTTCGAGAGCAAATAATCTCGGGAAAAGATCCTTTAAAGATTCCATAGAGGGGGAAAGAGAGAAGTTCCAAAAACAATAAGGGGAAACCGATCCTATTTTTCTGATAAAAGCGGATTTCAGCCCAACTCCTTTAGCTTCGATATCTTCATTAACTCTGAGAATGGAAGACCAGGTGCTGTTCCCCAAGATGTTTGATGAGCCATTCGGACCATATAAGCAAATAATTACCTCACGCCAGAGAGCAGTATGTTCATTTTCGAATCTCCACAGCCATTTAGCCAATAATGATATATTTTTGATTCCCAAGCTTTGAATTCCCAAACCACCCTTTTCCTTTGCAGCAGTGATCTTGTTCCATGCTACCCAACAGATCTTTCTATCCCCATTAGAACATCCCCAGAAAAATCGCCTTCTAATTGATTCAAGATTCTTTAAAACACCCGCAGGAACTTTAAAAATAGAGAAGAAATAAAGAGGAAGAGCTGAGAGTACAACGTTAATGAGTGTTACCCTACCCCCAATAGATAACGTTCTGGACTTCCACAAACTTAACTTCTGATTAAACTTTTCTATTAGACCATTCCAATGCACGCTTCTGGACATGTTTGCACCAACCGGAAGACCAAGATAATTAAAAGGAAACGCACCTGCAGAGCATCCCAATTCAGAAGCCATTGAGCTAATCTCACCAGGCTCCACACCAATCGCCATTAAGGAGCTCTTAGCCAGATTTATTTTCAGCCCTGCAACCTCATGGAAACAGTCAAGGATTTTTGACAGATTATTTAAATTTCTTGAAGACCACTTACCAAAAAATAGAGCATCATCAGCAAATTGAAGTAACGATAAATTTCTATCGTTATGATCTAATTTTACTCCGTTGAATAAACCAATGTTACATGCAGATTGGATCATCATTTGAAGTGCTTCACCCACAATAAGAAAAAGAAACGGGGATAGTGGATCCCCTTGCCTCAATCCGCGCATCATCTTGAACTCTTTAGATGGAGACCCATTAACAAGAACCGAAACAGATGCAGATTCGAGGCATCCCTTAATCCATTGAACCCACCTCAATGGGAACCCCATCTGATTCATGATTGAGAACAGAAACTCCCAATTGGCCGAATCAAAAGCTTTTTCCACATCCACCTTGAACAGGAGCATCTTCATTTTATTTTTCTTAGCATAATTGACAAGCTCATTTGCTATTAAAACTCCATCCAGAATCTGTCTACCTTGAATGAAAGCGCTTTGGTTAGGGCTTATTAAGCAACCAAGGACACTAGCGAGTCTAGAAGCTAAAATCTTTGCAATGATTTTATAAAAACAGCCAATTAGACTAATTGGCCTAAAATCCGAGACTTCCAAGGGATCTTTTCTTTTTTGGACCAAAGCTATGAAGGATGCATTACAACCAGCAGGGAAACAGCCTGAGCGCTCAAAAGATTTCACTGCCTCCGCAAAAGAACCTTCCAATATATCCCAGTAGTTTTTAATGAAGTTAAAATTTAACCCATCTGGACCAGGCGCTTTTGAGCCCCCACAAGACCACACAGCCTCCTTTATTTCCAGATTTGAAAAGGGAGCCACCAAAAATTCAGCATCTATATCAAACAGTTTCTTGAAATTACCACATTCAAAAACTGGTCTGGTATCACATGATTCCTGAAATCTTAACATAAAATGATTGAAAACTTTTTCCTTGATCGTATTTGGATCCTCAGACCATACCCCATCACAAATCAATCCTTTTATTTTGTTATTTCTCCAATTCTTCTTGACCACCGAGTGAAAGAAACTTGTGTTTTCATCCCCTTCAATTGCCCATTTAACCCTGGATTTTTGTCTAAGATCCCATCTTTCTTTTTGTTCGATCTGATTTAGGTCAAAAATAACTTCATCTCTTTTTTCAACCTCGCATCTTGAGACTGAAAAACTTTCTGCATTATGGTCCCATCTTTCCAATTCCGATGGATATTCATCTTTCGAGTAGTGCCCCACAGAATTTTCTGAGTCTTCGGAATTTGAATTAAGCGAGTTAAGATCAACCAAATAAGAACGATTATGATCCTCGATAATTCTAACTTTTGCGATTCTATTATTAACTCTAACTTGTTCCACAGAATGTATGTCCTCCATATTCTTTGTTAATATCAACGCCCCGAAGCAGTTTGACATATTCCCATCGAAAGTAATATCGTCAACTTCCATAACTTTACCAAAGTCCGAAGCAATGTTGTAGATAGTCTCTTTGCACCAAGCTTCCACTGGGAGACCTTCAAGTTCTAACCAAACCAGCCTTTCGATGTTCAAATCCCCCTCCTTCCATAGGTTTATATAAGAAAACCACTGCTCAAGAGATTCTCTGTGAGCGTGTAATGTTGAACGCGCGATGTCTACAGTTGGCCATTCACATAATATTGAAAGACCACCCGCATATTGTATTTTACATTGGCCCAAGCCATCTTCACGAAGGATATTATGGATGTTCCGAAGAATATTGATATTGTTTACCTTACCCACCCAGCAATTCTCCAGCCTATGCAGGTGATCAATACATATTGCTGCATTAAAGATCTTTTTCTTCTTTTCTTTGATTGCGTATTCCCCAGTGACTGCTTGCTTGAATGATCTTCCGTCCATCATACAATTACTCCATTTGTTTCCATAAAACACTTCTGTCTGCGGTTTATTCTGGGTTTCAGTAGCTGGCCACTTTCTTTCATGATGGACCATCGCCTCTACCCTTTGCTTACTGTATTTTGCTTTGTTTATAATCAGCTTTTTGTCTCCAATATATATTCCTTCTAATCTCTTTTCAAAACCTGGATCCATGCACACACTTTTGAACCTGACAAAACCAAATCTAGTACCCTTTTTTGTTTTCTTTGATGCGACGTACAAATACGACACATCCCCATATTTCTGGAACATTTCTGACACTGCCCTTACATCCCATGAGTCCGGGAATCTGGTGAAGAAGAACGTTGGTGATTCTCCTTTCCCGAATCTTTTCTTTCTACCTCTTACCGTCGTCCACTCTCCTTCGAGGTTTCTCCCGATCTCTCCAGCTCTCTCACCAGCTCTCTCCATCTGTTCTCTAGTTATTCCCAATAACAATAAATTTATAGTATGTTATAATGATAATTATTAGATCAAATAAATTATTTTATTAGTTAGTTTAGTTTAGTTGATAACATAAAACTAACATGAGTTACCGAGTAGATAGCAATCTTTTATAACATTTAAATGACGTCTAATATTGCATCATTGATTTAATTTATTTAGTAAAAGAAGTAGCTACAAAAATCATTTATTTATTTAATTTAGTAACACCATAACAATCACATGTCCCTAATCTTTACATAATATATTAATTAACATTTATCATTTAGCCCGGTGCATCGCACGGGCCAACATGACTAGTAATTATTAAAAGTTGAGTTTATTATATTTGAGTTAATTATTTGTTAGATTAAAAATATTAGATTATAATATATTGAATTGGATTTGATTTTAACTTAAATTTAATTTCAGTAATGACATATGACAGATTAAAGTTTTAACATGTGACAAATTAAATTAGAAGTTGACACATGACAAATTAATTACTCATTGAATAAAATTTATAGATACGAACAAGTATCGAGATGTGATCTACAACTAACATGGAAAAACTTCCAATAGAGAACCACCCACATTGTCCCACATATCCTATCATTACAATAAGATGCTACTTCAAGACATGGCTACTAGCTAGTCCTTAGAATTTTCATGACTACCACAAGATCAAAAAAATAATGTTTTTCTAAATTTTTTTATAAAAACAATATAGTATATTTTAGAATGGTTTAATCACTTTTTATGTTGTTTGATTTAAAATACAAACAAAAAATCATTTAATTGGAAAATAAAACAAATGTCTTGTTGTTTCTTCTAGCATCTATTGTGTATTTTGATACCAATATTTTTATGTCACTTGTTACATTTTCTGATTTTTTTTTTTAAATTATCATCTAATTGTGTAACTTTTGTCGTTAATAATGAATACATGATTATGAACAGCAAAACACAGCTTATTATATTACTTATTTGACTGAAAGTTTATACACATTGATGGTTTAATGTCTTGTGTTGTCGCCCGTGTGACCCATAGGGCCGACCCTGGTTAAGACAACACAATCAAATGCTGAATTTCAACCAATTAATTCTACCAATAAGTCATATTATATCATTGTTTCTAAGGTCATCTACCAAAGGGCCTTTGGCCTGGCGGTAAGAGGGTGAAGTTATAAGCGAGAGGTCACGGGTTCGATTCCCGTCGGAGGCAAGTTGAAATTTAGGTTATGTAAGAAAGTCTGGTAAAGGAGTAGTTTAAGAGTAGGACTAGGATAGTTTGCCGTTCAAAAAAAAACGTGAGCTTGCTAGCCTCTGATATTGAACGGCCACTCTATTTTAAAAGCAAATTCTGCTAAATTTTAAATACTTTAACCACCAAAATATGTGATACTTCATTGGCAAATATAATTCAATCAACTGACTATAAACATCATCAGACCCGACAACATAATCAGAATATGCTTTCACAGTTCTCAAAGTTAAGTTTACATGCCTGAAGTCTCGAAAGTATAATGTCGTTAACTCGATCCCAAAAGTATAACAAACAAAACTCAAACATGTAACACTAAAACATCTCTATTTCTAATACCAAACTCTGTTTCTCTAACCCAGCTCATATACAGTCATTGGTGGCCGTCGAGACCTTGCCCTTGTTGAAAACACCTGTAAATATAATTCCTTAACAGGATAAGCAAAATGGTAGCGAGTAACAAATTTAAAGTACACAGAGATAGAGAGTGTGTGTTGTGATCCAATTATTAAAAGTTGATCATAAAGTTAAAACAAGTAATAATTTGATATAATTTATGATCCAATTAAACGTTTTATATTAATAATTATTTAACCTATCAATATATGATCCATACGGATCATTAAATAAAATTAGATGGATCAAAATCTGAAGCTTCTATCATAAGTGAAAACTATTTTCCAGTTATTTAAAAAGTGGCTTTACTAAATTGAAAATAGATTCAAGAAAAGAAATTGGGTTGAGATAGGTGGATCAAAAATCCAAATATGCTTATGGATATGTAAGACTGTTGTGATGGGGCGTTTCCTCGGGTTCAAGTTGTTCCTAAATAGACCAACTAGATTTTGAAAAAACATCATCCAATTTGGTATCTAAAACATCGAATTGAATGATACGGTTTAGTTGGATTGATTGATAAAAGTAAACTGGTGACTAATCAACTATTTAAGTCATTAAAAAACACAGTTTATTGAATAAATTGTTTATTTGTTGCATTTTCGATATTAGTTGTATAATTTTCCATGTGAATACATACTGAATTTAATTCTACAAATAAGTCATTTTATGTCATTGTTCATAAGGTCACCCATTATTTAGAGTAATCAAATATATGTTTCCCTTGTTTTGTAGATAATTATATTTCAAAAGTATGAGGTATGTGAGTTTGTCGGTCTCTAATATTGAAACCGCCACTCTATTTTAAAGCAATTTTTTTCTAGGTTTTAAATACTTCGACCACCAAAATACGTGATAATTGAAAATTATCTCATTTCGAAGTATAATTCAACCAACTGACAATAAACATCATCAGAGTATTCTTTCATAGTTCTCAAAATTAAGTTTCCATGCCTAAAGTAGGGGTGAGAATGACACTGTTTGGTTCGGTATCTGTCCCAAATTGACCCACACCGAAATTTTCAGTTTCTGGATTGAAGGAACCGTTCGATTTTTGAGTTTTTTTTATTTTCCAGTTAAAACTATCGGGTTTTCGTTTTCGACCCATGAGTTTTTTGGTTTTTGGGTTTAATTCCGAAAAATAAAAGTGGGACTTTTTTTTTTGTTAAAAGTTAAGTTATTTTTGTTAATTTGATACTTGGATTATCAATATTTTAAGTTGTTCTTAATTACTAGTTAATTCGACACTTTAATTTATTAAAGTTAGTTATTTATTCACTATATGATAATTACTTAATATATTTAAATATTAAAAAAAGTCAAGTACATTAATTAAACGGTTCGGTTCGGTTCCATTTTTAGGCACAATCCGAACCCAAATCATTTGAAACGATTTTTCTGGTTTGGGTTTTCAGGTTTCGTCTTTCCAGGTTTTTTGGGTTTCCAGTTTGGTTTTCGCTCATCCCTAGCCTAAAGTCTCCAAAATATATTGTCTAATGATCAGCTCGATCCGAAAGTATAATAATCAAAACTAGAACATGTAACACAAAAGCATCGTTATTTCTAATACTCAACTCTCTGTCTCTATCCCAACTTATATACGGTCATTGCCTCATTGGTGGATTGAGACCTTGCCCTTGTCGGCAACACCTGTAAATATAATTCCCTGATGACATAAGCCAATGTGTAGCAAGTAAAAATTTTAAAGTAGACAAATACAATATATATATATGACATGGGTTAAAGTAGGATTCACATAGAGTATATCAGCCAAAGCACATGTCACAAGTTACATGTAAAGTGAGAAAACTCTAATGTGGTTTAATTACTGGAAGTCACACATAAAGTGAGAAAGCTCTAATGCGATATGCTCAAGTTGAACGCTTCTCGGCTTCACCCATCTCAACATATATCACTCACTGGTAAGCTGACCTGTACGTGTCGGCTAGTGCCATGTCATTCGCAATAGCACCACAATATGTCAGCATCATTAATACATTGTATGCATACCGAAAAGTATTAACTGTAACTCATGGTTAGAATAACAAGAATCATGGCAGAGCAAGTGTCAAAAGAATAATCATGCTAATATAAAGAATATGCCAAGGCAATTATAAATGTATCAGAATCAAGCTCAAGTATTAGTTTATGCATTTATATAAGTTACTCAGATGTTTTGCAAGTCAGCTAGCTACCTAATTAATCTCGATTTCAAAGCTCAATACAAATTCTATTCGATAATTAAATATACTAGCCAAAGCTTACCACAAGTCCACAACCCTATGGTAATCCTTATATTATATAAAGGACCTCACTATTAACATTTAACAATCTTTTTGATATTTCTCAAAATTTATTTTTTCTAGTAATGCACATGATATTAAAATTTATTACTAACTCTTATAAAATAGATTCCTAAGCCGATTGAAGAAATTTAATTTAATAAAGGGTTTTTTATGAAAAAACATGTTTTTACGTTTTTTGCGTTTTCGTCCCTCCATGTTATTTTTTTTTTCATAAAAGTCAAGTTAATTCTTTTCATTTAGGTTTAGTGAAATTGGAACATTAGAACCCGATTATAATTAGTAAACTGGGTTTTTAAAAACTTAAAAACCGGGTTCTAATGTACAAATTTCATTAAACCAAAAAGAAAAAAAATTAACTTGAGGACTTTTATGGAAAAATATAACATAGAGGGACGAAAATGCAAAACGTAAAAACATGTTGGTTTTTTTCGTAATAAACTCATTTATCACATCAATTAGTTTCTTAATTTAATAACTTCAATTTATCACCTAGGTAATATTAGAAATATTAATAAGTTAAGAATGAAATTAACTTAAATATAAAATAATCTTCTAGACCCAAATTCAAACTACACAAATCTTCAAATAAAATAAGTGGATCTTAATCCATAAAATAACATTTAAATTATGAGCCCAACATCAAATTAATATTTAATTTTTCTTGCCCAAGAGTTAAACTAATTAAGTCAGCCCATTTAAGTTCAATTCATTAAATAGAGTTTGGGCCTAAGCCCAAATAGTCCTTCCACCTTTGTGTCTATGTTCCACACTTCCACGGCCAAGAAAAAGAAAGAAAGAGCAGGTCGCCGGCAGCACACCACTCATCCTCGTCCATTTTTCTTTGGGTTAAGGTTACCCAATACAAACATACTTTTCAAATGTATCGGATATGATACATGAATTTTTTTCTTACCAATGTAGTACATGTACTTTAGTTTTTGATTCCAATATGGTACATTTTTACAGAATTCGGTTGAAAAACTAGACTCTATTTGTATGTAAAATCAGACTTTATGTAGAAAAAGTATCATGTAGGAATGGAAAACTAATGTACATATACCATAAAGATTAAAAAAAAAGTTCATATATCATACTGATACATTTGAAAAAGTATGTTGCTATTGTGCGACATTTGACGCCTTTTCTTTTACTTTAATGAAATCCAATTGTTCCTTACAATCCAAATCTTTAGATCAACTCAAAAAATCATGGTGTAGATACATTTCTTACCTTATTATTATCCAAAATTTCATTTTCAAAACCCACATAGAACTTCAAGCTCCATAAATGGAGTTCAATGGCTTAATGAAGAAAATGATCATTAGAATGATTTTTTAAACTCATATCCAGATTGAAAAACAATTATAAACTTCGATGTCTTGTAGGATGATTTATTAATATGGTGCACACAACCAGATATAGCTTAGACGAAAAACATGGTTAGTCAATTTATGCATGATTCTAAAGAACTCCATTTATAAGCACCACACAAAATTTTGCATTATCCCAAAGGAACACTTGGAAGAAAGATTTTCTTGAAAAGTAATAAAAGTACAAGTCTTGAGCATACACAAATGCTATTATGCTGACTATGCAGGTTCAGTTATCGATCGACAATCTACGTCATGTTCTTACACCTTTATTATAATCTTATTACATATGGAGAAGCAAGAAACAAGGGTTGGTATCTCATTCGAGCACCGAGACACAATTTCATGCATGGTATATGTGAATTACTTTGATCAAAAATCATGATTGAAGAACTGAAGATTAAGTGGGAAAGCCCTATGAAACTTTATTGTGATTATAAATCAACGATAAATGTTGCTTACAACTTAGTTCAACATGATAGAACAAAGCATGTTGAGGTGGATATGCATTTCATCAAGGAAAAGTTAAACGGCAACTTGGTTTGCGCATCGTATGTGCCAACACAAGGACAACTAGTTGATATTCTCACCAAAGGATTCAAAATTACTAGCATTAAGTTCTAAGACTTTAATCTCTCCAAATATCTAATGAGGTATGTTAAAAATAATTGTATTTATTCACAAGTATTTAATTCATCAAGTTTTGTTTAGAATTTTATTTTCATATCAGAGTGAACAGAGTGCTAAGATGCAGTGGTGTTGTTGCATCAATCTACCGCGGGGAACACTGTCCCACTCCTTGTGGTATCGGGGGTTTGTGCCGAGAGGAGGGTGAGAGTGTCGTTGAGAGATGACAATTGTAGACTTTGGGGGAAGAAGAAAGAGTCGTTAAGTGCCATTGGTGATTAAATTTTTATAGTTACTTTTTATCCTATATAAATACAACAATATCAACTTCATTTTAATCCACTCAATTCACATTTGTTTCATTTTATTTATGAATCGAAAAGCCAAAAGTAAGGAAAACAGATCAGTTTCTCAGTTTAAAGATCAATCTCCGCAATTTCAACAACCTCTCCAATTTTATCGAAGTCTGGTAGTCTAGTATTCATATTAATTTTAATTTCGAAGTCTAGTAGTTGTATTAATTTATAAATTTGTTCATCAGTTAATTTTAAGTATTTATATAAATTAAATAATATAAATTATTTATCGTTTAGTATATATATCTAATGTTAAAAATCAAAACTTAGTGGGAGGTGATATAAAGAGATGAATATTTTCATGGTTTTGATGATATAGAAAATGGAAAGGTTGACAGAAAATTTGATGTGACATTTACGTGTCTAGTGGGATGGTAGTACAGAATGATTGACACTCCCTTCACTCTTAGGTGTCGTTTGGATTGTATAAATTTAAAATAATGAATTCTAAAATGATAGAATTTTAAAATTATTAGAGGATGAGTGGATTATGAAAGAAGGAGAAGTGGAGAGTATGATATGTTAAATGAAGCTAAAACCCTTCTTTTTAGTTTTTATCCAAACATGACATGTGAAGATTTCTAAATCCAAATCCTAAATGAGTTGTTGAAATCCTCCAAACTAAACGGCACTTAGTTATTTTATTTTCTTGTAAATGCTTGTTTCCCAAATGCCAAGAAAAGAACTTCTATAGTTCGTATTAGGTTGAATCATGGACAACAAAAGAACTACTGATTCATTTTGAAGCAATTTTAGAAAAGAAGATTTTGTTTAGAATCCATAACCAAAACTTGGATTTAACCACATCATTGTGATAAACTTATGGAAAATTCTCTTAGAATTACACCAGAAAAAGTTAATATACCAAATTCTAAGAGAAATCAACCTAAATACTTTGATTCGTGATATATAGGCGAGCAACCATCCGTCTTAAGCTATCCAAGTGACCAACTTGAAGAAAATAGGTGAGCATATAATAAAATTGGACCTTATCAACTTTGTACATTAAAGTATCCTCTCAGTCCTAATAATCCCAACAATTGTATGCATTGAAGAACTTGATATCCTGGCTTCGCCCTCGTCACTAGGGGCTCTCTACCCGGCCTTAGGACCTCGTGAGCCTTGTAGCCGCTTTAACCACGTCACTATGTCAGACATTGATTTGGATATACTTTTATGAGTTTACACTCTGCACTTACTGACCTCGTGACTCGTGAGTAGCTGAATCTGTAATTTCATTGATTTTAAGATAAATTCAATGAACACTATAATTACTTATAATATTGTTACTTCCGGTATCCTAAGATATATATGGTATCCGGTTGTACTCTTTTCTATGTATCTGTGTTTGTGTACTAGTGTTGGTTCCTTTGGGGGTAAGGAATTTGAATATAAGCTTATTAAAAGTTTGATTATTAATATTAGAAAATATATATATATATTTAATAAGCTTGATTATTAATATTAGAAAATATATATATTTCCTGAAGGAAACTGTCATACAATATTCCTAATCTTACTATTTATAAATCCATATAAATATTTGTTTATGAAAGGTTGAAGGATATTAATATTTGATTTAATATGAAAACAGAATTGATTTACTTTTTCTTGGAAAAGAAAATCGGTTTAATAATAGATTTAAAAAAAAAATACTAATAAAAAGGCTTCACGAGCTCAGCGGGTTAATTGAATGCTGAGAAGTCCTCATTAAATTGCATTGCTTCATGAAAAGGAAAAAACACTGAATAGATATCATTTATTGATTTATTTACAGATAGTAAGGACATATATTTTATATATCATAGTATATGCATATAAATTTATGTCTCGCTTTTTATATATATACATATATATATATATATATATATATATATATATATATATATATATATATATATATATATATATATATATATATATATATATATATATATATATATATATATATATATATATACAGGGTTGGGTTCCGGTAAGAACCCTTGTTACCGGGAGAACGTGAGAACCACTCCAAAATGCACAAATTTTAAAATTAAAAGTTTTACTTAAAATCATTATTAGTCTTAAATATTAATAAATATCATAATTTAACACTAAAATTACATTCAAAACTTACATTCATTAAATTATAAACTAAATGCACAAATTCGAACATCAAATGCACAAATTTTCTTAAATGCACAATTCGTACGTAAAATAGATAAATTATAGCATGAGATGCGTAAATTTTTACATGAAATGCATAAATATATCGGAAACATTTAATTTTAGTATCAAATACAAAATTTAATACAGTGGATGCACAATTTTTAGAGTGGTTCTCACGTTCTCACGGTAATGAGGGGTTCTCATGTGAACCCAATCTAAAACATTATAATATATATAATAATTATAATATATAATATATTTATATAAATATATAATAATATACTATAATATATATATATATATATATATATATTATATATATTAAATAAATAGGGACGTTCAATGGGGGAAACAAACTCTCGAAAATTGGGGAAAATCCGGCACTGCCCACCACCACAAATGCCAAAAATTCCCCACGTGAACGCATTCAACAATCCCGCGTGGCATCAAATTTACACGTGATACATCAAATCGTTGTATGCATCACCTATTACGATCATGCCAACCGATTATAAAATGCACCAAATCGGACAGATATCGTAGATTCCAAGTTCGAGGCATAGTGGTTTCCATTAACCCACTGCCATATATAATTATATATATATATATATATATATATATATATATATATATATATATATATATATATATATATATATATATATATATATATATATATATATATATATATATATATATATATATATATAGGGAGTGGATCAAATGAGGACCGTCCTTTAAATGAAGACGATAAGAACCAATTAAATTATGACACGTCATCTAACTTAATCCATATTCTTAAGGGCATTTTGGACAATTTTAAAACTTAAAATTAAATAAAAAAAAGAAACTAACTTTTCCTCAATTTACGGTTACCCATCAAATCATTCCTTAAATCATGATATTTATCTATATTTGTTTTATTTTTAAGATTTCTCTTTTTCTCTCTCTCTTTTATCACTTTCTTTCTGCTCATGAAGAAACCATGAGTTCATTAGTAACACACTCCTCCTTCTCCCATGGTGCTCTACACACTGTCATCTTCTCCGGCGGTCTTCCACCCATTCCACTCTTTCACGGTCACTGCCGCTGTGATATCACTTACGTCAATGACATGAGCCCGGTACCACAACCACTTTCTCCCCATTGTCGACCTACCATAAACAAACACGATCGACGGTACCTGCTCTACCACGACACCCACAACCTCGCCTTCGTGAATCGTGTAACCACCACCGCCGTACAATTGCTTACTTCATGAACCGTCGCTCGCCTCCTAATCCTCCTCTGTATTTTAACCGTGAACCGTCGTTGGCCGTGAACAGTGAACCGCCACTCGCCGTGAACCCTCCGCCTTCGTGAACTGTGTACTGTGGTCGTTGTGAATTGCTTGCTTGTACCGTGAACCCCCGCTCGCCTCCTTCTCACTTGCTTGAACCGTAAAATGGATAAATTATAGCATGGGATGCGTAAATTTTTACATGAAATGCATAAATATATCGGAAACATTAAATTTTAGTATCAAATACACAATTTAATACAGTGGATGCACAATTTTTAGAGTGGTTCTCACGGTAATGAGGGGTTCTCATGTGAACCCAATCCTATATATACATACATATATATATATATATATATATATATATATATATATATATATATATATATATATATATATATATATATATATATATATATATATATATATAGAATCAGGTTCATCAGCGTACCTATGAGATTCCAGCGTACCCAGCGTACCCTAATGTGAATGATCATTCACATATATTTTTTTGAATAAACATGTATAAGATAACATTATAAGACTTTTTTCAAAAGGAGCAACATCATAAATCTTGTGAATAGTAAAAAAAAACTATGTGAATGGTCATTCACACCATTCACATTGTGTGAAATGACCATTCACATGGATGTCCATTCATATAAATATGCATTGAGCATTCACATAATTTTTAAGGACACATAAAGTGTGAATGTATGTGAAATTCATATATCATGTGTATAACATTAATTTAAACATGGTTATGAGAAAAAAAATTAAAAAAAAGTTTTTTAAGGTTGGTACCTTCGGGTGCACTTGATTTTGAGAGGTACTCTTTTGAACCTGACTCTATATATATATATATATATATATATATATATATATATATATATATATATATATATATATATATATATATATATATATATATATATATATATATATATATATATATATATATTGGGAGGTTCAATGGAAAACCATGCCTCGAAAACTTGTGAAAACCGCACTGCACCACCACAAATGCATAAAATTTCCCACGTGACGCATCAAAATCTCGTGTGATGCATCACCTTATTTACGATCATGCCACCGCATTTTTTATGAAATGCACCAAATCGGACAGTATGCGTAGGTTTCCATAGTTTTCAGGTGCATAGTGGTTTTCCATTGAAACCACCCATATATATACATATATATACATATATATACATATATATACATATATATACATATATATACATATATATACATATATATACATATATATATATATATATATATATATATATATATATATATATATATATATATAGGGAGTGGATCAAATGAGGACCGTCCTTAAAATGAAGACGATAAGAACCAATTAAATTATGACACGTCATCTAACTTAATCCATATTCTTAAGGGCATTTTGGACAATTTTAAAACTTAAAATTAAATAAAAAAAAAGAAACTAACTTTTCCTCAATTTACGGTTACCCATCAAATCATTCCTTAAATCATGATATTTATCTATATTTGTTTTATTTTTAAGATTTCTCTTTCTCTCTCTCTTTTATCACTTTCTTTCTGCTCATGAAGAAACCATGAGTTCATTAGTAACACACTCCTCCTTCTCCCATGGTGCTCTACACACTGTCATCTTCTCCGGCGGTCTTCCACCCATTCCACTCTTTCACGGTCACTGCCGCTGTGATATCACTTACGTCAATGACATGAGCCCGG
Organism: Centrapalus pauciflorus; assembly: GCA_020465985.1. NCBI lineage: Eukaryota > Viridiplantae > Streptophyta > Magnoliopsida > Asterales > Asteraceae > Centrapalus > Centrapalus pauciflorus. The sequence continues at coordinate 558,833 of JAANYP010000163.1, forward strand.
TACCACAACCACTTTTTCCCCATTGTCGACCTACCATAAACAAACACGATCGACGGTACCTGCTCTACCACGACACCCACAACCTCGCCTTCGTGAATCGTGTAACCACCACCGCCGTACAATTGCTTACTTCGTGAACCGTCGCTCGCCTCCTAATCCTCCTCTGTATTTTAACCGTGAACCGTCGTTGGCCGTGAACAGTGAACCGCCACTCGCCGTGAACCCTCCGCCTTCGTGAACTGTGTACTGTGGTCGTTGTGAATTGCTTGCTTGAACCGTGAACCCCCGCTCGCCTCCTTCTCACTTGCTTGAACCGTGAACCGCCAGGAACAACTCAAAGTCCAAACTTACGCCTTCGTGAACCATGTAGCAACGTCGTCATGAATCGCTTGCTTGAATCGTGATCCGCTGCTCGTCGTGAACCACTCGCCTCCACCGTGAATCAACTGTTCGTAGTGATCGTCGTGTGCACCTTGCCGTCGTTAACCAGCAGCCTTTAGAAACCCACCTCTTCACTCTCCGTCATCGTGAACGACTCGCCATCGTCGGGAATCAACTGTTCGTAGTGAACAACTAGCCTTGAACCACTCTCCGTCGCCGTGAACCACACCAGCCTTGTCGTCGTGAATCGCCCACCTCCTCACTCTCCATCGTGAAACCAAAACTCACCTCATTAAATTCATATAGTTGTTAAAAATAGAGAGGGTGCACAAATGACTATTTTACCCTCAAACACTTGTCCATGTTGTACAAATCTTTATTTAATTACAAAATTGTCACCTTGCATTCTATTGGTTGATTCACAATTTCAAGCAATATATATATATATATATATATATATATATATATATATATATATATATATATATATATATATATATATATATATATATATATATATATAGGTTCAAGATCTATGGAAAACCATCTTTGACTGGAAAACTGGAAAACCATATTAAATGCACATGTTCATTACGGTAAAATGTTAAATTTAATGCACAACTACAATACACATATGTTCAAATGTGCATTATTATTGACTAGTTCACATAATTTACATGTTCATTAGGATAAAATGTTCCATTTCATGCAAAATAACAATATGCACATGTTCAAATGTGCAATATGCATGAACATGTGTATATTACGCATTTTTGCATGAAATTAAACATTTTGTCTTAACGAACATGTAGATGATATGAATTAGTTAATCATAATGTAATTTTGAACATATGTTTATTATAGTTTACATGAAATTTAACATTTTATCATAATAAACATGTGCATTTGATATGGTTTTCCAGTTTTCCAGTCTAATATAGTTTTCCATGGATCTCGACCCTATATATATATATATATATATATATATATATATATATATATATATATATATATATATATATATATATATATATATATATATATATATATATATATATATATATAATGAGGTTCAATGGAAAACCACAATGCAACTGAAAACTTGTGAAAACCGCAATGCACCATCACAAATGCATCAAATTCCCCGTGTGATGCATCAACATCTCGCGTGATGCATAAAATTTCCCGCGTGATGCATCAAAATCTCGCGTGATGTATCACCTTATTTACGATCATACCACCGTGTTTTTCATGATATGCACCAGATCAGACGGTATGCGTAGGTTTCCATAATTTTCACGTGCATGTCGGTTTTCCATTGAAACCATCCCTATATATATATATATAGACACACACACATATACATATACATATATATATATCTATATATGTGTGTGTGTGTATGCATGTATGTATATGTATATGTATACGTGTATGTGTATGTATATGTATATGTATATGTGTATATACATATATATATATATATACATATACGTATACATATATATATATATATATATATATATGTGTGTGTGTGTGTGTGTGTGTGTGTGTTCAATTGGTACCACTCATTATGCAGCGCACCAGAATGTACCATCCTTGAAATTAATTTTTTTGAAATTTTTTTCATGAACATGTTTTGGTTAACATTACACAGATCATATGTAAATTTCACGCAAATCCGAACACTCAAAGTGCATGAAAACACGCATCACATTAATGCACTTAGGTGGAGTAAGTGAGTCTGGTGTTAAAGGAGTAGTTTAGGAGTAGGAGTAGGAGTAGGATAGTTTGTCGTTTAAAAAAAAAACATAAATGCACTTTCACATACATACAAAATTATATAAGTCTGTGTGCACATCATTTTTTAGGAGCTAGGAGATGTGAATGTATGTGAAATTTAGATATGATCTTCATAATGTTAATTAAAACATGTTTATGAAAAAAAAATTAAAAGAGTTTTTTTAAAGGTGGTACATTCTGGTGCGCTGCATAATGAGTGATACTCTCTCGAACCATATATATATATAATCAGGTTCATTAAGGTACCTATGAGATTCCAGCGTACTCTAATGTGGATGATCATTCACATATAATTTTTTAATAGACTTATGACAAGATTATAAGACTTTTTTTTTAATGAACAATATCATAAATATTACGAATGGTAAAAAAAGATCATGTGAATTGTGTGAATGGTCATTCACTTGGATGATCATTCACATAAATATTTATTGAACATTCATTAATAATTTTTAAGGACATAGAAAGTGTGAATGTATGTGAAATTTATATATCATGCGTATAACATTAATTTTAATTAAATTATAAAGATGATATGCAAATTTCACAAACATTCACATCTCCTAGTTTTTTATAAAATGATGTTAATATACACTTATATAAATTTGCTTTTATATATATATATATATATATATATATATATATATATATATATATATATATATATATATATATATATATATATATATATATATATATATATATATATATATATAGAGTCAGGTTCAAAAAGGTACCTCTCGAAATCAAGTGCACCCGAAGGTACCGACCTTAAAAAACTTTTTTTTAAATTTTTTTCTCATAAGCATGTTTAATCTAATGTTATACACATGATATATGAATTTCACATACATTCACACTTTCTGTGTCCTTAAAAATTATGTGAATGCTCAATGCATATTGATGTGAATGGTCATCCATGTGAATGGTCATTTCACACAATGTGAATGGTGTGAATGACCATTCACATGATCTTTTTTTACCATTCACAAGATTTATGATGTTGCTTCTTTTGAAAAAAAGTCTTATAGTGTTGTCTTATACACGTCTATTCAAAAAAAAATATATGTGAATGATCATTCACATAAGGGTACGCTGGGTACGCTGGAATCTTACAGGTACGCTGATGAACCTGATTCTATATATATATATATATATATATATATATATATATATATATATATATATATATATATATATGGGATCATTGCAGAACCTAAATTTAGTGTATCTGTATAACCAATATCGTCAATAGATTAGATTAATTTAATGATTTTGATAAAAAAGATTGAGTGTGTAATTAGTGAAAAAAAGATTGGTATTAGTAATAATTTAATTTATTCAAGAGTATATATGAAAAAGATTGGAAATAGCAAAACGAATGACATTAGCAAAATAATTTATTCTTTTTCTTTAAATTAAAATAACATTAATATGATTAATTTTTAAATCAAAAAATTTATATCATAAAAACGAGAATTTTATACTCTTTAAAACGAGACCGGACATGATATATTTTTTTTCGAAAAAATTTTATGTGTTTATTTTTCGTAAAAATAATTTACCAAGATCACAATGCAATATAGCATGACGCGATCATTCAATGTCGAATGAACACTTGATATCGTATATTCAACGTCGAATTAATATTATATATCATATATGCAACACTGCATGTACATTCAATATTAACAAAGTCAAAATAATGGTCAAAATTAGTAGTCAAAGTTGGTGGATTTAACGAGAACGGTCATGATATATTTTTTTTGAAAAAATTTTACGTGTTTATTTTTCTTAAAAAAATTTTTTACCCACACGACCATTCAATATATTATATCGAGATCATTCAATGTCGAATTACAGTTTATATCGCATATTCAACGTCGAAGTGATACAATATATCATATATGCAACACTGGATGTTCGTTCGATATTAAAAGAGTCAAAAATGGTCAAAGTGTGCAGTCAAACTTGGTAGGCTACTATTAATTCAATGTTAATTGCATAATTATCATCTTATCCCTAGTGTTATATTATAATCCAATGGTTTAGATTGGTTCTATGATTCTACACTAAATTAAGGTTCTGCAATGATCCCAACCCTATATATATATATATATATATATATATATATATATATATATATATATATATATATATATATATATATATATATATATATATATATATATATATATATATATATATATATATACACACACGAACGTACATTTATGTGATACATGATTTCATACACTTAGAATATGTGAATGTGAATGAAATATACATATCATCTTTGTAATGTTAATTAAAATATGTTTATTAAAAAAATTTCAAAAAATTATTTTTAAAAATAGTACATTTTTGGTGCACTACATAATAAATGTTACTCACTTGAACCAATATATAGTACTTTTCTACACTCGTGTTGCACTTGGTAGTACGTACACCATGTCAATATCAGAAGTTTAAGTGTAAAGTTTTATGAATTTTCAATAGAATGTAAAAAATTTTAAAATTTTTTTGTTATGTATTAGATAGAAAAACATTTCTATGTAGACAATGCACTTCGTAGCCCGTACACTATCTCAATATCAAACGTTAAGTGTAATTTTTTATAATTATGTTTAAAAAAATTATAATATTTTCAGTTTTCTATCAAAATTTTATGGTTAAATCAGTATTTTAACAACTTTAAATTGTTGACCCATAATTTTAAATTAAGGGGTGTACGTATGTATGTCATGTACATACGTACACCACAAATACATATGTGTGCATACATATACACATGTTTATATACAAAGATGATCGATCTGTTTGCATATTTGAATACATACGTACATAAATATGTATATGTGTTACGTAAAGCGAAACACCCAATTCAATAAACAATATTTTCAGACAAAAAAGCTATAAAATGAAATAGTTGTGATTTTAGAAAAGATTTTCTTTATGGAAACAATGTAATGTGTGTATAAAATTAATAATGATCCCATATATAAAATAGTGAAAATGATGCAATCAAAGCTCCCAAAATGTGTATGTATGAATTGAGTTCATTGTTGCCATAAGATATCCCTTTTTAGTGCAAAGTCAATCACTTGGCATTTCACAATCATATAACATTCTGGAGATTATGTGCTTCACAAGTATCTAATTCTGGCTTTATATTTTTTCTAGAAAAGTCAAGTGAAAATATATATTTAAATCAATAAATTAATTTCAAGATATCATTCATCATTAACTTAATTATATTTGCTTTTACTTATTATAATACCACATAAAAATTTTAATAAATATGGATCACACAAAAACATTTTAATAAATATACCACACAAAAATTTAAAAAAAAAATTTATATATATACCACATAAAAATTATATATGGATCACATATATAATTAATAAAGATACCAATGGGGTTTAGCCCATAATATGATGGAGATGTAAGTGAGAGGTCACAGGTTCGACTCTCATCGGAGGTAAGTTGAAATTTAGGTGGAGAAAGTAAGTCTTGGGGCAAATGAGTAGTTTAGAAGTAGGAGTAGGATAGTTTGCGGTTCAAAAAACACAAAAACATGTAAACGTGTTTTCAATTGGTGAATTTTATTTAATTTAATAAAAGCAATAAATTCAGTATCTTAAAAAATAAATACATTGAAATATTTAATTACAGAAAGTAAAATGTAACTCATAGTTTAATGTATTTCTTTGGGGACATTTGGTTCGTTTGAATATATCCATGGGAATATTTGAGGAGGAAAACACTGAATAGACATCCTTGCTTATTTTGAGAAAAAATTGTTGAAGATCAAGAGGAGAAATAAATTCAATTTTAATTGCTGACATTTTTAATTACTTGACATATTCTAATTTCTTTCTAAACATTCTAACGAAGTCAAACGCCAATCTATTAATCTATCATTAATTTCTTCTATATATTGTTAATGCAAATTGTTTTCTTTAGAAAGTTAAATATATATTACAAAAGTGAGAAAAATGGTAACAAAATCTGAAAAAGAATACAAAGATTCGTCTGAAAATCAAGGTTGTCAAGATTTGTATTTTTTGCAAGATCAGGAACGGGATCTTAAAATCCTATCAAAAAATCATTACTATTTTCTTAGGTACCATAACTTATAGTTTTATAGCATAAACTAATTATATAACAACTTATTTAAATAATTATATTAACTTTTAAAATTTGAGAAATATCATTAGAAAGTAAAAGGTTCAAATTTTAGAGGATTTTGGCAGGATTGTTAGGATCAAATGATCCATCGATTATACGATTCTATCATCGATGGTACCATCGATCCTATACAAGTTATGATTTTACTTTGATACGTAGCATTTTTGAAAACCAGGATTGTAAGATCATACGATCCTATGATCAGGATTTTGATCTAGATAACCTTTATGAAAATGATATATAGTTAAGATGCATATATAAGGGTCAAATGAAAATTACAAGAATATCTCTTTGGCAAACATGCTTTTTAAAACAAGTCAAAGACTATAAATAAAAGAAAAAGAAATTGATGGGATCAAGAAGAAGAGAAAATCCCCCCAAAAAAGTTGTAGGCCTTTTATGCAAATTCCAAAAATCAAGATGGTCAATGAGAGTTTTGGAATTTGTGGGGGGGTAAATGAATAGTAGATAAACAAAAAGGTTGGTCAGAGAGAAAACAGTGCAGAGATATATAAAACCATAGCTAGGTATGTTGTTAACAAGTTCATCCCTAGCTTGTAATTACTATTTAGCCCCTTCTCATGAACCCCCTTATATCCAACACATGTATTTTGATTAATAAAACTTCAATTCTCAACCTCAAGATCCATATAAACATGTGTATTTGTACGTATTCGTGTGCGTACGTATGTATACTGTATACATCATTAACTTAATGTTTGTACACACACATAGTTTAAGGTGTTAGATCGTCTGCATCAATACAGCAGTAAGTGTATTAGTTATCGATTTTGTTTCAGAGGGTTTTTGATACTTTGTGTTTTCTAGCTTCTTGTTAGTTTATGTAATCTATACTATATATAATAAGAAAACCACTTGGAGTTTCTGGACCATTGGATGGAAATAAATCAATGGTCCAGATTAATGACAACTCATAATTATTTATGAAATGTCTCTTATACCCTTAACTAAAATAAATAATTACCCCTATGCCATATATTAATTTTTAGAAGTTACCAAATTCAACTCATAATTATTTGTAAAGTTACCAAATTCAACTCATTACCTATATATGGATTATTAGGGTTATATTTTTGTCTCCAATGAGTCAAATGAGTATATTATAAAAAAAATAAATTACAATTGAAACCGGTTGAAAGTCACATAAAGTGTGTTCAAGTGCATATAATATAATTTGCCAATAATAGACATGGATATTTTATGATGTTCAAGTCCTATTGTATTAGTGACAATTAGTGCCACAAAAATATCAAATTGACACATGACGTAAAATTAGTGACAATTAGTGCCACAAAAATATCAAATGATAAAAACAAACATTGTAAAATATAATTTTACAAGTAGGGTCTATCTGAAAAAAATTATTGTAATATTAATTAAGTAACTTAATTTAATTTACCCACGTGTCCGTGGGTCACAATCTAGTATATATAATATTTATCTGTCTTTTAAACAATATAGCTTTTAAATATTCTTGCTATAAAAAAGAAAGGTGAAAATTCGTATAAAGTAATGTACGTGTTGTGTTGAGATTCTAAGAGGGACATAGCTACAAACATAAGATTTTTTATTCGAACGGTTTACACTATATATATTATTATTATTATTATTATTATTATTATTATTATTATTATTATTATTATTATTATTATTATTATGCAGAGCAATGACTTAATTATAATTTAAAAAAAAATGCATTAATTAATTCGAGAAAGAATCTAGATTTAGAAATGAAGTTGGCATGTAGCTTGGTGTCAATATGTTTTAGTAAACACAAGATGTGTATAATTTTAATGTATTTGTATTTGCCTTTCTTGTGAAAAAACTGAAAAAGTGTGTTTAATTACAAGTTTCATAAACAAATCTAAAGTGTTCAATTCATCACTAGTACTGTCTTTTTGAATCTCATTTAAGTCAGAAACAGACTTATATATTTAAGATATATTGGAACTTAGTACTCAAACAACTTGAATGATGAATGAATGAATTAATAATTTCTAAACAAAATTTTGATTATTAATATTTTTAAGTTATATATATATATATATATATATATATATATATATATATATATATATATATATATATATATATATATATATATATATATATATATATATGACATGAATATATGGGTATTGTATATTATATTCTAGGGATTATATAGTTAGAATTAAATATTAAAAAGAAACATGGATCTAGGTTTTTAATACTGAAAAACCCTAAATCTTGATCTGTTGGTTGCTTACCCGGCCAAGAACTGATCAAGATGATGCTTTTGGGTTTCAATGATTAGAAAATGATTGTGCTTTTTCTCCTAATAATTTAATTTTCTGGGTTCCATGAGAACTTTAATTAACTGCATACACACACATTATATATATATATATATATATATATATATATATATATATATATATATATATATATATATATATATATATATATATATCTAACCCTTACAAACAAGAACAAGAATCTTGATGATTAAAACCTACTAAACTGATAAACGATTATTATAATTAACACATACAAATATTAAGGAACAACACATTAATAGATCTCTTCAATGTCTCTCTCTCTCTCTCTCTCTCTCTCTCTCTCTCTCTCTCTCTCTCTCTCTCTCTCTCTCTCTCTCTCAATGTAAAGGGGAGAAACAGATTATATTAAAGCATGAAGATGGATGAATTAGCAAAAGGGTTTGAGAGGAATGAAGCCTGGTCCGATGCCGTCACCATTTCTGAAGAAATCTTAAAGAAAAAAAATCAAAATTTTCTTCTGTACAAGTGAATGCATCGAGCCAGCCAACATCCCCCACAAACCCACTACTTCTTCTTAACCTATATATTTCACCATGATCATCTTGTGCCACACACACACACACACACACACACACACACACACACACACACACATATATATATATATATATGTGTGTGTGTGTGTGTGTGTGTATATACACACACACAGAGAGAGAGAGATGGGAGAGAGATAGAGAGGATGAAGATGGAAAACCCTACGGAAACACTTGAACTATATAGAGAGAGAGAGAGGGAGAGTAGTTGGGAGGAGAGAGATATATAATTATAATAAATATATATAATATAATGTGTGATGTCTTGAATCACGTAGACACCTCATTTCTTTGACGACACACCCACCCTTCAAATTTAATTTCTCCATCGTCCAACTTATTGCATTTTCAAACCGCCTACTAATTAACTACACTCTCCCTACTTTTGCCTCTTCTTTTAATACAACACCTCTAAATATATGTACATGAGTAAATTACATAAATGGTCCATGTGTTATTATATAACTTATGGATTTCGTCCCTAGCATAAAGTAAAGTATATAGATAGTCCATAAAACTATAAACTTGTTCGAATTTAGTTCCTCAAACTAACTACTGTTAACTTAGGTGTTAAGTTCATGGGTATATTTGTCTTTCTTTGCAGAGACCATTTAGGAAAATGTTCAATAAAACTTTTAATTTTGAAAAAGTCTATATTATTATAATATATATTAAACTAAATTCTTATATATTATAGTATTATTATTAAAATTATTTTATCTATATTTTCATTAAAGAAAGAAGAAGATCTTCAAACTGAAGCCCGCAGTCATATGCACGTCTCTCTCTCTCACTACAAGAAAAAGGGTCAATAGCAGCGACACCCTTTAGCAGCGACACGGGCATTAGCAGCGACACCTAAAAAAAGCGGACTCATGTCGCCGCTAAAGGCTTTAGCAGCGACACATTGTCGCCGCTAATACCTAAAAAAACGCGCCTATAATGCCGCCCTCTTTTCACCCTTTTTCACTTTTCATCTCCCACACCTAGCAGCGCCCCTTCCTCCGGCCTCCAGCGATTTTTTTCATCTTCTTGCTACCGGTTGCGATTTTTTAAGGTAATCCTTGTATTTTGTGTATTTTTTAGGTAAATATGTGTAATGTGTGTGTATTGGTGTGTTAGGTGTCTCTGATCTCGTCTCTCTCTTTCTCCCGCCGTTACCCACACTCGCCGCCGGTATCTCTCTCGCCGCCGGTGGTCTCTCTCGCCGCCGGTGGTCTCTCTCGCCGCCGTCGCTCTGAGTCTCTGCAAGGTATGTATTTTTTTGTATCTAGTGTTGTGTGTTTATTTGTATGTATTCTGGGTATTAGTGTGTGTATTTGTATGTATTTTGTGTAATTAGTGTTTTTATTTTTATGTATTTTTAGTGTTAATTAGTATGTGTAGTTGTTTGTATTTTGTGTATTTAGTATATTATTGTATGTATTTGTGTGTTGGTGTGTCTATTTGTTTTTGGATAAAAGTTTTAGATTGATCAAAATTAGGTTTTTATTTTTATTGAATTGTAAAAATTATTTGTAGGTTTGTTTAAATTATTTTCTTGGATAAGAGTTTTAGATTTATCAAAATTAGGTTTTTTTAGAATTTGTTAAAATATATTTAGAATTATTGGATTTGTTAAACTAGGTGTATGTTTATTTAAATAATTTAAAATTTTGTTAATTTAGTATAATATGAGTTTTTTTTGTATAATTATATTATCGTTATATATTTTAAGATGCAATTATATGTTTGTAGATTTATTGTATAATTATTTGTTTAAAAGTTTATAATAACATATAATATGAGTTGATGTTTATATTTGTGTGTATTTGTATGTATTAATGTGTAACTATTTTATTAGTGATATGAATTGTTTATTTTTATAAGAAATGAGAATATATACTCTTAAAATAGTGAAATCTGTTAGGTGTGTGTTTGAGCTTAGAATACATGCCCGTCCGAAATTGATTTAGTAATTAATTTCGGGCTGTCCCCGTTTTGGGACTGCTTTTTGAATACCTTATCTCATTTAGGATGTGAATGTGTATTACATGATTGTTTGTTTAAGAAAGATTCGGTTGTCATTTTCTCTTTGCTTCTCGGGTATATATACTTTTATATATACTTGAGAGCTAAGGGGAAATGCTGCCGAATTTTTCTTAAACAAGCAATCGTGTAATGTGCATTCACATATGAGGTAAGGTATTCGAAAAGTGGGTTTAGAAGCCTACCCATGTAAATACTTTATCCGTGTTTGATTTTTAAACTCATTTCGAGGTTGCTTTTCGAATCGTCGAATTTTAATTCTCGTAGAGTAAACCTTAAACTCTAACTTATGTTTCAGTTGCATAATGTCTATCGATAAAACATGGACTACTATTGAAAACCGTAATTCTCCTGAGTTCCAACAAGGACTCGAATCTTTTGTTGAGAGATCCAAAGCAAACGTCGACGATAGAGGTCAAATTAGATGCCCGTGTAGAAAATGTGGGAACAATAAGTTCACAAGAATTTCATTAATGAGAGCTCATATACATATAAATGGTTTCTTTCGATCTTATATTACATGGGTCTATCATGGTGAAAGTAGAATTCCGCCTCCGGTTGTAGATGACGTACCTCCAACTAACGAGATGGCTAGTGTTATCGACGACATTATGGGCGAGTTCAGGGGGAACGATACTAACCACGAAGAACGGAACTCAGATACAGAGGACATGAGTGTCGATGAAGGCTTTCTTAAGTTGTTAGAAGAAGTCAATGCCGAATTATATCCTGGCTGTACTTGGTTTTCTTCTCTCGACTTTTTAGCAAAACTGATGCATGTCAAGGTGAACAACAAATGGACTAATAGTTCGTTTGATCAGCTCCTTGCATTGTTGCAATCTGCATTTCCGAAAGAAAATAGGGTTCCCACAACACATTATGTAGCTAAAAAGAAATTACAAAAGATTGGTTTGGGTTATGAGTCGATACACGTGTGCAAAAACGATTGTTTTCTTTTCTGGAAAGAAGATAAGTCGTTACAGTATTGTCCTGTTTGTAATGAGATTCGTTGGGTTGATAAAGACACAAAGGGTAAGCTGGTACCTCACAAAGTGTTACGATACTTTCCTTTGACCCCCAGACTACAACGTTTGTACTGTTCATGATACACGGCAAAAAATATGATTTGGCACAGTACCGGGCGATTAGAAGAAGGTATGATGCGTCATCCCGTTGATGGATCTTCATGGAAAGAATTTGACATAAAGTACCCTGACTTTGCGAGAGAACCTCGAAATGTACGTCTAGGACTCGCAGCTGATGGTTTTAATCCATTTGGTAACATGAGTTCGGCTTACAGCACGTGGCCGGTTGTACTCACCACATACAATCTGCCACCATGGCTATGTATGAAAGAGTCATCATTTATGTTGTCTTTGTTGATTCCCGGTCCTAAATCACCCGGAAAAGATTGGGACGAGTCTTGATAAATTAGTATAAGACATATATACTTGTAATTGACGATGATAGGTTGTTTTAGTTATATCTAGTTCTTATACGCCATGATGAGTATGTATAACTCGGTATTTGCTATAAACAGTTGTAACGAGTCTTGATAAGTTAGTATGAGACATATATACTTGTAATTGATGATGATGGGCTGATATTAGTTATATCTAGTTCTTATACACCAATTTCGATGAGAGCTAATGTATATATGTATATATTTTGTAGCCGGAAAATTTCGATGCTGTCTATAACAACCCTCAATTTAAAGATGCGATGATGGAACTCTATCGAAAGTTCAGTACTCAAAACGATAACGACGAGCATGACGAAGACAACGACGACAACGAAGATGATGATTAGATTATTAGTGTTTTAGCTAATTATGTAACAAACGTTATTGTAACGTACGTTGTTTGTGTATATATATTATTATGAATTTTGTAGCACGTATTGTATATATTTAAACAAAATAGCAGGTTACAAATATATATATATATAAATATATATTAAATATAGCAGGTTTATTATTAATTACTAAAAAATATTAAAAAAATATATATAAGTATTACCAGCGACGCTATTAGCAGCGACAACAGGCAATAGTGGCGACAGGCTTTAGCAGCGACATAAATAGCAGCGACACTCGACTTTTAGTGTTAAAGCAATAGCAGCGACTTTTTAGCATCGACATGTCGCCGCTAAAGGCATTAGCAGCGACAACGATAGGCATTAGCAGCGACCATTGTCGCCGCTAAAACCCTATTTTCTTGTAGTGTCTCTATATATATATATATATATATGTTTTTCTTTCACTAAGCATACATACATGTATTGAGTGGATAAAGGTTGTTGATTCATGATGTCCATTTGAATGGAATTCAAATCCAGATGATTCATGATGTCCATTCAAATGGAATTCTAATCTAGATCAAATAGGAATAGGAGTCAAAGCCCACAACATTCGAATCAAGAATCAAAGGTGTTTGTCTCAAGTTTGAATGGACTTGTTTTGATTTCAAATCTTTTCAATGACTTCATATTTCGTCTCATCAAGTTTGTTCTTCAAATTAGTTTTAGGGTTCTTTCTTCATGTTTGTTTGTCAAATTTAAAACTCATCAATTTGTTTAGTGAATTATTAGGATTTCTTATTGTATCTGATCTGGTCTGGAAAATTATATGAAATAGATTATGATTTGTTGTCTACTCTGAAAATTTCTTGGTATTTTAGGTGAGTATTGGTGTGTTTAGTTTCAGAAAATTATTAAAATTTCCATTTCACTTTTCAAGAAAAATAAAAACTTGTTTATATAACAACAATTTCTTAAATTTTCATTTCATTTTTTGAAATACTACTTTTTATACTCTCTCTTACTTCTATCACCTACCCTATATTTATTTTCTATACTTTTTTTCCCTCTCTTAATTTTTAATCATCTAGTACTCTATATTCATATTATTTTTCACTTTTCTATAATCTATCTCATTTTTATTAAAACTAAAAACTTTCTTATCTAAACAAATTTTCATTTTTTAAATATAGAAACCTTTGTTTTTTATTGAAAACTATAAATTGAATACTGAATGAAAAATGTCAATTTTTCATTAACTAAACACAACCATAAGTTTTCGAGGAGTATTGGTATTTCGGTGTTTATGTTCGTAAATCCTGGATTTTTTTTGTATTGATTTTTCATCTAATTTTCATTTCCGGGTTCAAATGGATTAAGTGTATTTATGTATTTGTTTAATTTCAAATCATTTTTGGCTTTCAATCAATGAAATGTATGTACGTATTTGTTAAGTTCAAATGAATTATGTGTTTTTAATTGTTTTTTTGTTTATTGTTCATCATTGATATTTGGGTTTGCTTCAATTAACGTTAATATTTTAAAAAAAGAATTCAAAAATTAAAAGTTTACAAATTAATTTCGTAAATGATCCTTGTAAGGTGAAAATACAAAAATACTCCGAGATTTAACCCTTAAGTTAATGGAAGTTAGATTGAGGGAACAAATTATTACAAAATTTCATTCTTAAGAATAATCTATATACTTAGGCAGAGTTTGGTTCGCAGAATGTTTATTTCTGAAATGAAATCTGTTAAGGAATAAAATTCTGGAAGGAATGAAATCTGTCCGAATAGAAATGGAGGCTCGTGAAGATGAAGTCTAGGGTTTGGTTTTAGAAACTGTTAAAATCTTTGGAATGGAATTCCATGGCTCTAACCCAAGGAAAATAGATTCCTTCAAAAGTTGTGTTTTTTTTTAAAAGGAATCTTCATTTCATTCATTTTTACTACCAAACAACACATTAATGGAATTTTCATTACAATTCCATCAGAGTCCATCAGATTATTTAAACCAAACGCCCCCTTAATTTGCTCAATGGGCCAAATCCATAATTTATCTAATACCACAAGTACTTAGGGTGTTCAAAAAATTCCGAAACCGAAAAACCGACAAACCGTTCTGATTTTGAGGTTAACCGAACCAGTTTTTTATATAATTTTCGGTTTAGTTAACCGAACCGAAAAAATCCTTCGGTTTAGGTTTCGATTACGGTTCACGTTTTTAGTGACAGATAGTTAACCGAAAAATCAAAAATAAAAGTAATTTTATATAATTTAGTTTTTAGGCATATCAATATTAACATTTATATCAATAATAATATAATTTTATTACTCACTAATATATATATATATATATATATATATATATATATATATATATATATATATATATATATATATATATATATATATATATATATATCAATTCTGTAATCCAATTTAATTAATATTATGCATTTACATTTCAGTTGTGATAAAAAGAAGGTGCAATTCTTATATTATTACTAGATTTTAGTAATAATATTCAATCTTTTAATGATAATCTTATTAGTACACTTGTAATTTAATTCATAACTTGGTATTGTAAAATTTTAAAAGTCTTTAAATATTAATTGTTGGAGTTTTTAAATTAAAAACGGTTAATTGGTTAACCGAACCGTAAAAATTGGTTAACAGATTCCCGGTTAACCGAACATTTTGGTTTAGGTTCAAAATCTTCGAACCGACATGTCCGGTTAACCATCCGAAACTCGTTTTCGGTTCGGTTAACCATCCATGAACAGCCCTAAGTCAAGTACCGTTTATGTAATTTTCTCTCTCTCTCAATCTATATATATATATATATATATATATATATATAGATTGAGGTTCAATTGAGAACTTTTATGCATCGAGAACCTTGAGGAACTTTTGTGCATCGGATAATCTACCAAGGGTGCACAAAGGGCATTTAGGGAAAACTAAATATATGATAATTAATTTATTTCTAAAAGTCATTAAAAGATAATTAGGAGTTACATTTTGAATTAAAATATCATGTTAACTACATTCCTAATTTTTCTCTCCATTTCTCTCTCTCTCTCTCTAATCATGTTCTTCATGATTTTCATAGTGATGATGATTTGAAGACGAAGATTAACGATGAACGACGATGATGATGAACATGAACAAGAGATGCAACTGATGATGATTATGAAGAACACGATGCATAGATGGATAATGAACGATGAATAATGATGATGCATAGATGCATGATGAACAATGACGATGCATAGATGGATGATGAACGACGAACAATGAAAAATGATGATGCATAAATGGATGATGAACAATGACGATGCATAGATGAATGATGAACAAGTTGAACACGATGCATAGATGAATGAAGAATATGAACGACGAACACGATGCATAGATGAATGATGAACAAGTTGAACACGATGCATAAATGAATTTGTGTATTTTTTTGTTAAATGCATCTTTTTTGAACACGATGCCTAAATAAACACGATTACGATGAAATGCATCGATCTCCATCATCTTTTTTTGAATTTGTGTAATTTTTGTTAAATTTGGAAATGTATCAATTGAATTTATTTAGCATTTATTATTTGATTATTTGTTGAAATATTAAATTTAATGAGGTGTGCACATTCCCCAAAATGCCCTTCTTTGTTTTATTCTATAATGCACAATATGCAACAAATTGTCCAACTATTTACCCTTTTGCCATTAATCTAATCCATACAATTTTTTGATCTAATGGATGATATGAGTTCTTTTGTACCTCGGTGCGTAAAAGTTCTCAATTGAACCTCCCTCTATATATATATATATAGATATATATATATATATATATATATATATATATATATATATATATATATATATATATATATATATATATATATATATATATATATCTAACAATACTTTTTAAAATTTTTCTATAAACATGTTTTAATTAACATTATAAAGATGATATGTAAATTTTACATACATTCACATCTCCTAGCTTTTTAAAGATAAGAGTAAATTACATAAATGGTCCCTGTGGTATTGTATAACTTACGGATTTCGTCCCTAGGTCAAAGTAAGTACATCGATAGTCCTAAAAAGTGAACGTTGCAACAAATCAGTCTCTCAAACTAACTTCCGTTAAAAATGGGGTTAAATCTGGGGGTAATTTCGTCTTTTTACCATATAGGGACCATTTATGAAATTTTTTTAATAAACTCTTAATTTTTAAATTTCTACATTATTATTACTATTATTATTATAATTGTTATTATTATTATTATTCTTGCTTCCTGCTTCCTACTGTTGCTCATGCTCCTGCTGCTGTTGCTCCTCCTCGTCCTCCTTCTACAACGAGCTCCTCCAAGAAATCTTTCGTCGTCTCCTTTTCTTGTCGTCCTCTGTCGTCTCCCTTCTCTCCGAACATTGCCTTCGCTGACCTTCACTTCAACCTCCGATCTACAGGCGCCTTCTATATCTTTGCATTCCAAAGAAAAAGTGTCGAAAGAGCCACCGCCGATGGCGTCTAAGGAGTGTTTCATATTGACTTAATCTTGCTCGTCATACGAAGTTTCTGATTGATTTAGTTTTGTTCAGGATGGAGTTTCAGATTGATTCAAGATGTAGTTTTCAATTTGTAATGAGTGTTTAATAGAAACAAAACCAGATCTTGGATCTGGAAATAGAACACATAATGTCATGTATTTTACATATTGTTGTTGGGGTTCGATTTAAGAGTAATTTGTTCATTAGATGAAGTTCGTAGTGGGTTTCAAATCTGGAGGAAACAGAAGAAGAACAAGAAGAGGAACCAAATCAGGTTATCCGTATAGTGGGTTGAATATTTTCTTCTAGTGTTTCAAAGCTTTGAATTTGTGTGTTGGAGGCTTGGTCCAATAACTTGAAGATTTACTCATGGTGGTTGATTTGTTTGTTCGAATTTGGATAGTGGCCGAAGTTGGGAAGGTGATGGTTAGAGTTGACAAATTTTTGACCGAAGGTGGTAGTTGGTGGCAAGCAGTGGACGAGAATGGTAGCAAACAATGGTTTATGAAGAACACATAGAAACTTGATAGAAATTCTTATAATTTAAAACTTATTAAAAATTTTAGGAACCATTTATTAAAAATTTGAAGTTTATTTAAAAATTTAAAAAAATTCAGGGACTATTTAAAATTTTAAAGTTTATTAAAAATTCCATAAATGGTCCTTGTATGTGTAAAACGACGAAATTATATACCCCCATAGTTAACCTCAATTTTAATGGCAGTTAGTATGAAGGACCACATTCGAGCAAGTTTTGAGTTTTATGGACTATCTATGTACTTACATTGTGCTAGGGAAGATATCCGTAAATTATATAATACCACAGGGACCATTTATGTAATTTACTCTAAAAATAATGTGAACATACACTTGCATATATGTGAACGTACATTTATGTGATACATGATTTCATGTACTTAGAATGTGTAAATGTGCGTGAAATTTATATATCATCTATATATTTTTTATGAAAAACAACTTTTAAAAAAATTATTTCTAACAGTGTTATATTCTAGTGCGTTGCATAATAAGTGGTACTCACTTGAATATGTATATAGTCCACCTCTTTTAATTTAATTTAAAACTAAATATCATATATCATTTATACATCGATCATGATATTTCATACATCCGATTATAACAAATTTACGAGTAAAATGATATCAAGCCGACAAGATTATGAGATATATGTTTAACATGCATTCTCATTTTGAGAAATAACTGAAGTGTCTAAAGAACATGTCTCAAGATATGCTTAAAATTAAGATGTATGGTAACACATATATGATACATGTTAAAATCAGCGAAAAGAAAAAGATGAAAAGAACGAAAGAAATAAAATATGATACATGTGTCATTCAATTTATGCATTAAGGCATGCATGTATAGGGGATGGCAAAAAAAAAAAAAAAAAAAAAAACGAATTTGACGGGAAAAACGAAAAACCGATCTAATCGGGACGGGTTTCCCCGAACCCGATTAAGTTAAACAGGGGATGGGGCGGGTATGGTATTGATAATACCCGTCCGGTATACCCGATTACATAACCCGTTTAAATCATATCCCCGATTACTTTTCTAATAACAAGATGTTATTTATATTGTATATATATTCTATATATAACATTTACCAAGGTAAATGTCCTATTCATATACTATTCATAAGACCCTATTCATAAGATTAATATGGTTTACATTCAACCACTTTTCCTAACCTATTCACATGATTTTATTTATTTATTTATTTTTAAATACTTTCTAACCTTTTAATTAATTAAATATATAACATTTACCAAAGTAATTGTTACTACTCCTAAGCTATTCATAGGAATAGTAAAACCAGAATAACAATATATACATCTTTGTGTAATAATTTAATGAAAAATTTGTAGTTCCATTTGTTAGTGCATGACATATGATGAAAGAGGTCATGTGTTCAAATCTTTTGACTTCAAGAATATTGTTATTAATTAACTTGATTGGTTTTTTACATTTTGAGTCAAAACTAATGTATTATTATTTTAAAACATTACTTTGACGTAAATTAAACTAACTTACTATTAAACATATATATTTTATTATTTTAAAACATTACTTTGACGTAAATTAAACTAACTTACTATTAAACATATATTTTTATTTCCTAAATATATTTGAAGAAAATATGTATTCTTTCTCCACGAATATAACTTTTTTAGAAATATTTAGTATTGAATATATAATTTATTTTATAACAAATATCTAATATTATCTACCATATATTTTGATTTATATTAATTTTAAAATAGGTTATTAATTATAAAAGTAACACATATATATATATTTTTTAAAATAAACAAATAAATAGTATATATAATTTTAGCACATTAAGCAAATTTTTTATTTTATTTCAAAAAATATGTTTATATTTTATGTTTTTTATATATTGAAACTTGATTAAATGATGTTTAATGGGTAGCTAGCAAAACATTCCATGCTTAAAAATAATAATCCTGTTTTTTATACATTAACTCAAATACAATTGCATAATTATTATTATTATTTATATTATTTTTTTAGTTTCTCCAAACTCCAAAGCCAATTGTATGTACATAAAACAGATTATGTGAGACAAGGATTAATGTCGATGAATGATGATTATGATTTATGAGTATATGGAATTCTTTTTATATATATTGTATAAATATTTTTTTTATCTTTAATAATAATAAATATGCAACTGCAGTTTTATTTTTATTTGTTATTGTGATCACTTTTTTATTTGTACTATATATCTTAAAGTAAAAAAATTTTAAGTTACTCTATATAGGTTTTTTATCGTTATTATTAATAATAATTTACTTAATACATTAATTTTAAATGATGTTGATGATTATTACTAAATGAAGCTGTGACGGATAACAAGTTTCGAATGTACAGAATTGTATGGATGTGAAAAAGTTACAAAAAAACAAGTAAAATAGAAGATTTTGTTGATTTTTATTCATTTTTATTTTTTTTAATTGGCATTGATATTTTTTTAATCTTTTTCAACATACTTTGGAATCGAAAGTTATATTCTGATGGTGGTGGCCGGTGTGAACAATTTTGGAATCGAACGTTGTATTCAAAGTCAATAACGCATAATTTCAAAAATTGTAATATATTTAATATAAATAACATAACATTTTGCTTCAAATATCAAATATGCATGTTAATATGTTAGTTTTATATATTTTAATATTTTTCGTATGACATTAAACTCCGCCGCGAAGCGCGGGCAAATTTCCTCGTTATATATAAAAGAGGAATAATTTTATCTATTTATATATTATACATAAATATTATTATGTATAACTTAAAGAACTTATTTACTTACATATAATAATTTATTGAAATAATGTTTTTTCGTTGTCATTTGATAGGGATACGAATTCAATTTAATATTAGTATATATAATTTTAACATACATGGACATTTTAAACTTAAGCATGTGTTTAAATTTCATATCATTGATTTATAAATGGGTTACCCGCTTCCCCGTTTCCCGCGTATCCGATGGGGATCCCCGTTTAATCCCCACGGTTTTTTAAACTGGGACGAGATTTTCATTCCCCGCCCCGAACCCACCCCGCCATGTATGCGCATGAATCGTTTCTCTATCATTTCCTAGTAAAATTTTAAGATTTAATGTTTGTAAGATTTGAAATGATTATTTAATTATAAGAACATCATATATAAAAGATACTTATAAATAAGAAAAACTAAAGTTGGTGTTTCTAATTAGTACTGTATTAGTTAATAATTACTAGCATGAAGATAAATAAATAGAACCAAAAGTATTTAAAGAAAAAGTGTAACTTTCACAAATTTATATATAAAAAAACGTTTTTATCTTTTTGGAGAGGGAATATGACAATCTATATCATATTTATATTATTCCCATTTGGAATATAAAATTAGTATCGGGGTCATTAGTAAATTTAAGTTTAATTCATTTATTAAAATAATTTTCTGATTTGAATTATGACTTCATATTTAAATTAAAAGGTGTTAGGGTGTGTTTTATTAATTCCCACCTTTTACATCTTAATTACTCCTGTTTTTTCCCTTTAATATATAGGGGTTTTTTTAATTAAATAAAAATTAAAAAGAATAAAGTGTATTTATAAAAATAGCTAAGAAACAAAAAGATTTAACGTGCTGTCTCCATATATCTCTTAAGAGGTCGATCAAGTGATTGATTCCCGTTGATGGTCCCAAATTTAAGGAGTTTCTTATGGTTAGGCCTAAACTGGAAAGTTCTTTTTGGAAGCATAAAAATTTTGAACCTCCTTGCGTTTCTTTAATTTGGAACGAGAACCCATTTGGAAGCATAAAATGTTTAAGGCATAAAATTAAACATAAGAAACTCCTTAAACTCCTTTAATTTGGAAGCATAAATCTTTAATTGAGACAGCACGTTAAATCCTTAAACTCCTTAAATTTGGAACCATAAAAATTTAAGGAGTTTCTTATGGTTAGGCCTAAACTGGAAAGTTCTTTGTTCAAAAAATTAGTGGATATGGACAATGCTCTATTGGTTGCACCTTTTTCTCTATCTGAAATTAAGGCGGCGGTTTGGGCTTGTGGTAGTGATAAGGCCCCGGGTCCAGATGGGTTCTCGTTTAAGTTTCTCAAACACTGCTGGGAGTTGATTCATACTGACGTGCTTGCTGTGGTTAGGCAATTCGAAGCTGACGGACGCATCTCGGTTGGTTGTAATGCTTCTTTCATTTCTCTTTTCCCCAAGGTGAAGGACCCTCAATATCTTAATGAATATAGACCGATTAGTCTCATTGGTTGCCTGTACAAGATAATCGCCAAACTTCTTGCTGAAAGGCTGAAAAAGGTTGTGGGTAAAGTGGTCAGCTGCGAACAATCAGCTTACATCGAAGGGAGGCAGATTCTTGATGGTCCTCTTATCCTTAATGAAGTTTGTAGTTGGGGGAAAAAATATTAAAAAAAATTGTTGTTTTTCAAAGTGGATTTTGAAAAAGCCTTTGATTCTGTGAGTTGGTCGTATCTGGACTCGGTTATGTCTCAAATGAATTTTGATCCCAAATGGAGGATTTGGATTAATGGGTGTCTCTCATCGGCTAGAGCTTCTATTTTAATCAATGGTTCTCCTTCTAATGAATTTGCAATCTCGCGGGGTCTTAGGCAAGGGGATCCCCTTTCCCCGTTCCTGTTTATTTTAGCCATGGAAGGTCTTCATGTGGCTGTTTCGGAAGCTGTTAATCAGGAATTATTCTCTGGCATCAATCTGCCCAATAATGGTCCTGTGCTTTCTCATCTTTTATTTGCTGATGATGTCCTATTTATTGGTAAGTGGGAATTGTCTAATATTTTGAACCTTAAAAGGATTTTAAACTGTTTTTTTCTAGCTTCTGGTCTCAAAGTAAACTACCATAAGAGCAAGGTGTATGGTATTGGGGTGTCGGATTATGAAGTACAGCAGTTTGCTTCGGTTATTAGGTGTGGGGAGGCAAAATTCCCTTTTTCTTACTTAGGAGTTACAATTGGAGCTAATATGGGGTTGGCTAAGTCTTGGAAGCGTATTATTGATAAAGTGTCGGCCAGGCTATCATCATGGAAGGCCAAAAGTATTTCTTTTGGGGGTAGAGTTACCCTTTGCAAAGCGGTTTTAGGTAGCTTACCTTTGTATTTTATGTCTTTGTTCAAGGCTCCTGTGAAGGTAATCGATTCAATTGATAAACTTAGAAGAAGGTTCATTTGGGGGATTTCGGATTCTGGTAATTCGAAAATAGCTTGGGTTAATTGGAAAAAAGCGGTGGCTCCTAAGATATATGGGGGTTTAGGCATTGGTTCTCTTACAACAATAAATCTGGCCCTTCTTTGTAAATGGTGGTGGAGACTTAAAGTGGAGAAGTATGCTCTTTGGAATAAGGTGGTGCATGCAATTCACAATATCAGTGGTGATACTGCCGAAAGCTGGGTTAACAGGAGTATTTCGGGAGCATGGAATAACATTGTTAAGGCTGGTACGTCTCTCCACTCTTATAATCTAAATTGTGTTGACATGTTTTCTCGTGTTATTAGAGACGGAAGAAAGACGAAATTTTGGATTGATAAATGGTGGGGAGATACCCCTCTTTGTGGGTTATTTCCAGATTTGTATGAATATGAAGTTGATAAAGAATGCTCTATACATTCAAGGGTAGATTCTGATCAAAGCGATTCACCGACATTTTGATGGGATTGGAGCTTAGATATGGTAAATGAAGGTCTGGAAAGTTCAGTCGCTGAGTTAGAAAACTACCTTCGTGAGGTTAAGCTTTCAACTGGGGAGGATGGTTGGATTTGGGTTGGAGATTCCTCTGGTACGTTTTCAGTAAACTCACTTAGGAAACTCATTGATAGCATTTCCTACAATGGTGAAAATGAGGTCTGTTTCTGGAATAACTGGATTCCACAAAGAATAAATTGCTTTCTTTGGAAATTGATGTTAGGGAGACTTCCTACTAGGTCTAATCTTTCATTTCGGGGTATCATTCTATCCTCAATTAATTGCCCTTTCTGCTCCTTGGAAGTGGAATCAGTGGAGCACTTATTTTATGTGTGTACGATTAGTAAAGAGATTTGGAGGTGGTTCTTATCTTGGTGTAATATTACAGTTGATGCTCACCAAAATTTGGGTGACTTTCTGGAAGCAATCTTGGATAATGCTAATTCTGTAAAATGTAGAAAGTTTTTTGAAGCCGCAATTGGAGGAATCACTTGGTTCATTTGGAAGGCAAGAAATGATTTGGTTTTCAAGGGTATAAGGCAATCAAAGTCGATGATCATAGACGTTTTCCGTGCGAATTTATTTTCTTGGCTTAAGTTTAGAGCCAATTATAAGTTTTTGTCTTGGTCCTTATGGTGTACGTTTCCTATCTCTTTGTTGTAAGGTCTTTCTTCGTTGTATTGGTTGGCTAGCTTCTCGCTAGATTATAATAATATTTTGGTTTTCGGGTTTTGGGGTGATGGCTATGCCGAAGCTCCTGGCCCGTTATCCTTTTTGCTGTTAAAAAAAAATGATTTTGAAAATTTCTAAAACATATTCTTGTTATTTATTTATCCTCACTTGTCATCCTCTTTCTCACCCTCGATCACTATATATATATATATATATATATATATATATATATATATATATATATATATATATATATATATATATATATATATATATATATATATATATATATATATATATATGAACTTGCTTCGAAAAAAAGTTTTTTTTTTAAATTTTTTTCATATTCATTTTGATACAAATAATATAAGGCTATTCGTAAAAAATTATATACATTCACACTTTCTAGCATCTTAAAAGTAATGGGAACGTGAAAAAATTCATGTGAACATGCTTAGTTATGAACACACGTTCACAACAGTACAGTTAATGTGAACACACACGTTTCACATAGTTCTAGTGTGTGTTTATGTGTGATTTTTTGCAAGTAGTCTTGTATTATTAATTTAAACATGCTTATGAAAAAAATTTCAAAAAAATGGCTTTGAGCGAGGTTCCTCCGGTACTCCTCAAAACTAGTGGTACTATATATAAGGATGAGATCCATTGTGAACAAGTTATCGTTGTTAACGTTGTGAACAAATAAAAAAATACATATAATCATTTATATATATCAACAAGTGTTTGTAACATGATTCATGTGATTCAAAAGGTTCATAGAAGTGTCTACAACAAGATTCAAAATATTCAAAAGATTCATATAGTTTTTACAACAAGATGCATAGGATTCAACAAGATTCATAAGATTCGACAAATTCATAAGATTTAATAAAATCCATAGGATCCAATAAGATTAATAGATTAATAGAAGGGTTCAGTAGTATTTTCAACAAGATTCATAAGATTCAAAAGTTATTTTATGGTTGTTCACAATGTTCACAACGATAAAGTGTTCACAAAAGATTTTTAGTATATATATATATACACACACACACACACACACACACACACACACACACACACACACATATATATATATATATATATATATATATATATATATATATATATATATATATGGTTCGTGTGAGTACCTAAAAAATGCAGAGTACCGTGAGTACCTGTGAACACACGAGTTTCAGATGTGAACTTGGTCCGAAAAAAAAAATTTTGAATTTTTTTCACATTCATTTAGATACAAATAATATAAGGTTATTCGTAAAAAAATTATATACATTTACAATTTCTATCATCTTAAAATTCATGTGAACATGCTTAGTTGTGAACGCACGTTCACAACAATACAGTTCATGTGAACACACACGTGTCACATAGTTCTAGTGTGTGTTTATGTGTGATTTTTTGCAAATAGTCTTATATTATTGATTTAAACATTATTATGAAAAAAATTTCAAAAAAAATGATTTTAAGCGAGGTACCTCCGGTACTCCGCAAAACTAGTGGTACTCATTTGAACCCAAATCTATATATATATATATATATATATATATATATATATATATATATATATATATATATATATATATATATATATATATATATATATATATATATATATATATATATATATAATATATATATATAGACACGCACACACACATGAGCGGACCCAAGTATATGCGGGGGGTGACGCGTGCCACCGCTCCTTCCGTCAATAACTTTATTACGTAATGTACTTTTTTTACGATTTTTTGTATGTGCAAACGGTGATTTTTTTAGTGCAACCGTACTTTTTAAATATTAAAACGTAATTAGAATAATTTAATCAAAAAATTATATAATCTTTAATCAAATAAATAAATTTGTAGTATTATTGTTTATAATTTAATGTAACAAATAAAAAACAATGAATTAATTATATAACACCGAAAATTAAATACCAAATAAGCCAGTATTATTTACTATTTTGGTTCATTTCATCAAAATCAATATCATTAATCTTATTCAATCCCAAAATTTATAAAATTTCAATTAATATTATCGGCTGTTAAACCGACCCGACCAATCTAACTAATAAATTTGTTTAATTGGAAACACGACTCAAATTTGTGCCACCGACGACCGAAAATCCTGGATCCGCCACTGTTTGTGTGTGTCTATATATATATATATATATATATATATATATGGTTGGGATCATTGCAGAACCTTAATTTAGTGCGGAACCATAGAACCAATCTAAACCATTAGATTATAATATTACACTAGGGATAAGATGGTAATTATACAATTAACATTGAATTAATAGCAGCCTACCAAGTTTGACTGTCCTCTTTGACTTTTTTTTTACTCTTTTAATATATAATGGACATGCAGTGTTGCATCGACGTTAAATATACGATATGAAAGTGTTCATTCGACATCGAATGGTCGTATGGGTAAAAAAAATTTACGAAAAATAAACACGTAAATTTTTTTTCATAAAAATATATTCATGACCGTTCTCGTTAAATCCACCAACTTTGACTACTAATTTTGACTATTATTTATCTACGTATATGCAGTGTTGCATCGACGTTAAATATACGGTATCAAAGTGTTCATTCGATATCGAATGATCTCACCATGATATATTGCATCGTGGTCTGGGTAAAAAAATTTTTACGAAAAATAAAAAAATATATATCATAACCGTTCTCGTTAAATCCACCAACTTTGACTACTAATTGTGACTATTATTTTGGCTCTGTTAGTAATGAACGTATATGCAATGTTGCATTGACGTTAAATATACGATATCAAAGTGTTCATTCGATATCGAATGATCTTATGATCTCACCATGATATATTGCATCGTGGTCTGGGTAAAATTTTTTTTACGAAAAATAAAAAATATATATCATAACCGTTCTCGTTAAATCCACCAACTTTGACTACTAATTGTGACTATTATTTTAGTTCTGTTAATAATGAGCGTATATGCAGTGTTGCATTGACGTTAAATATACGATATCAAAGTGTTCATTCGATATCGAATGATCTCATTATCTCACCATGATATATTGCATCGTGGTCTGGGTAATTTTTTTTTTACGAAAAATAAACACGTAAAATTTTTTTGAAAAAAATATATCATGACCGGTCTCGTTTTAAAGAGTATAAAATTCTCGTTTTTATGGTATAATTTTTTTGATTTAAAAATTAATAATATTAATGTTATTTTAATTTAAAGAAAAAAGATATTTATTTTGCTAATGTCAATCTTTTTGCTATTTCCAATCTTTTCCTTTTTTACCCCTCCAAGAATTAAAATATCACTATTACCAATCTTTTTTTCACTAATTTCAAACTTAACTCTTTTAATCAAGACCATTAGATTATTCTAATCTATGGACGATATAGAATAATTTTCTATATAGAATAAATATTTTCTATATAGAAAAACTATTTTTTTTAATAAAAACGTTTTTTACTATAAAAATCAATTCTCATGAAAGAAAAATAATATGAAAACGAAAAAAAGTAAGAGAGAGAAAAAGAAAAAACAGATTTTTTTTCTTCCAAAAATACTCTTTTCACACATTTTCAAGATTCTTCACTATCAAAGTTCTAAATAATTACAAAATTGTCATCCAATATATCAACCATTGATTCTATTAATCCAAATGTCACAAAAGGTTTTTAAGTTCTCACAATATTTATGATTCTCAATAGAGCACGTCCCTATATATATATATATATATATATATATATATATATATATATATATATATATATATATATATATATATATATATATATATATATATGTTCTAATTAACATTACACAGATCATATGTGAATTTCACGCAAATCCGAGCACTCTAAGTGCATGAAAACACGCACCACATAAATGCACGTTCACATATATTCAAAATTATGTAAGTGTACATTCACAACATTTTTTATGAGTTAGGAGATGTAACTGTATATGAAAATTACATATGATCTTCATTATGTTAATTAAAACATATTTATAAAAAAATTAAAAATGTTTTTTTAAATGTGGTACCTTCGGGTGTGCTGCATAATGGGTTGTACTCTCTCGAACCTTATTCAATATATATATATATATATATATATATATATATATATATATATATATATATATATATATATATATATATATATATATATATATAGATTTAATCAATAAAAGTCAAAAACATTTTATATTGCAAACAAAATTCTAATACAATTAATCAAACATTGAATAAAATTATATAATAAATACTTAAATACACAATTTTTACATATAAAAGGATAAAATAAAAAAGTAAGTAAAATTTTTATGCAAAAATTAAAACATCGCTAAACAATAAAAGTGATAAAAACCCAAAATGCCAAAAAAAAAAAAAAACAATTACCTAGAGGATTGAACCCTAAACACCAAGCACATGGGAAGAAAACATATCCACTGGGACAAAAAAAAAAAGAAAAAAAAAAGAAAAAAAAACCTTACTTATGTTATAAAAGGACAATTATGGATGATGAATTTTCTTCTTCTTTTACCAAGTGAACAAGCAACACCCAAATAGTAATTTCATTAAATAGGGAATAGTGATTTTTTGTATATAAATAGATTCATCAAGGTTTATTGAATGTATGAATTAGTAGAGAAAAATATATGCATCAAAAGGGTTTTCACAACTCTTGGTGATTTCTTAATATCTGAGTTTCTGTTAGATTATAACACGTTTTTAGCACGAAGAGCTCTGCAATTAAATCAAGAATTAAACGAGGTATGGTTACTTAAAGTTATAACTTATAATGAGAAGATAATTACCATAAATAATTAATACGATAACAATAATAATACACTTATGAACTACTAACATGCATTATTATTTCTAACATTTTATTTATGTACTAACATTTAATTATGCATACTAATGTTTATTTATGTATTAACGATTACTTCTACTAACGTTTATTTTCTTCATTTACGATAACATTAATTATGATTATTAATTTACATCAATTAAAATTTTGTTCTTATAATGCAAACTATTAATTCTTTTTATCTTCTTCATAACAAGTTTTTTATATTTTTAATCATTATTTTAAATTAAATGAAAATTATCTTTTAATCATTTATTAACATTTAACAACGGTTACATAACTGTTGCAACGGTCAAAAGAAAGAAAAAAATTCAACCGTTTGATGACTCAATTTTTTCTCTATAAATACTCCAATATAAAACTTCAATATTTCATTAAATCATTCTTCTTCCTTTCTGAAAAGAAAACTTTTAACTGGTTGAAGAATGAAGATGCTTCTCTCGTTTTTGATTTTTCTTATTGTAATACTTTCAATATTTTTCTACTCTTTGTTGCAACTACCATTTGATGAGATGTATCCTTTTCTGGTTCTGTTTTCGTTTACGATTCTCCCACTATTATGTGCTATAGTTCTTATTAAAATAAATTAATGCCAATTTTATATTGTTTAACTTTTATTTTGATAGTCAATATGGCAAATCTTGAGAAGTTATCATTTGCTGCATTGGACGTAAATGGCAATAACTACATGCCATGGAGCATTGATGTAAAGATACTTTTAACATCAATGGGTATTGTAGAAACACTAAATGAAAACAACAATTGCTCAATTCAAGAAAAGGCAAAAGCAAATGCATTTCTTCGTAAACATATTGATGAAAATTTGAAATCTGAGTATTTGAATACGGAAGATCCAAGTATTCTATGGAAAGATTTAAAGGAAAGATATGATCATCAAAGGGAGATTTTGCTTCCAAATGCCAGAAATGATTGGAATAATCTGAGATTCCAAGATTTTAAGAAAGTGAATGATTATAGCTCTGCATTGTTCAGAATATGTTCACAACTCCAATTTTGTGGTCAGACAGTTACAGATGCGGATATGTTGGAAAAAACGTACTCAACATTTCATGCATCAAATGTTACCTTACAACAACAGTATCGAATGCAAAACTTTATAAGATATTCTGAACTTAACACCGTCCTTCTAGTTGCAGAGAAAAACAATGAACTTTTGATGAAAAATCACCAATCTCGTCCAACTGGATCACTAGCATTACCTGAAGCAAATGCTATAACTAAAACACATGGACAAGAACGGGGATTTGGTCGTAAACGAGGCCGTGGCCGTGGCCGTGGCTATAATCAAAACAATAATTATAGTTATAATCATGGCTATGGTCAAAACTATAATCATAACAGAGGTCATTCACGTGGACGTGGACGCGGACGTGGTCATAATAATATTCCACGTGATAAGAAATCTAAATCACAAGAAAGACCCAAAAATGATAAACAAAAGGCTAGTGCTTCTCAAGATCCTGAAGATCTTTGTTACCGATGTGGAATGACTGGTCATTGGTCAAGAACTTGCCGCACAACACCACATCTCTGCAAACTTTATGAAGAGTCTCTTAAAGGAAAAGAGAAAGAAGCAAATTTTGCTGATCTCCCTGATGTTCCAATGCCCGAACTGAATGCTTCAGATTTCTTTGATGATTTGGATATCTAATAATGTAATCGTGTTTTCGTCTTTCCTAAGCTATGTTTTATTCCTTATGTTTTATTTCTTGTATCACGTATTGCACTTTTTTCAATAATAATATGAATGTGTTTCTACTTAACAAATTTTATCATATATACTTATTACTTTATTTTTATGATTAGAAGTCTAAAATGAATTTTATCGAAGAACTACATCAAGCAAATTCAGGAGACATCTGTATACCAGATAGTGGAGCAACACACACAATTCTTAAAAAGAAGAAATACTTTTCAGAATTAAAGCCAAGTAAAGCAAATATACATACCATATCAGGTCCTGCAGATCTGATTGAGGGAACTGGAAAAGCTCATTTTATATTACCTAATGGTACAAGGTTTTTGATAAATAATGCTCTATTTTCGCCAAAGTCTAAAAGAAACTTGTTGAGTTTCAATGACATACACCTTAATGGGTATAATACTCAGACTGTGACGATAGAGAATGAGAAATTTATGCATATTATTGACAATAACCATGTAGTAGAAAGACTACCAACACTTGGTTCTGGTTTACATTATACATATATAAACATGGTTGAATCACATCTGGTTGTCAAAGAAATATGTTATGATCCTGGAGAATTAAGTTTATGGCATGACAGATTAGGTCATCCAGGAACAACTATGATGAAGAGGATAATTGATAGTACAAATGGACATCCATTGAAGGACCAGAAGATCCCTCAAACAGGTAAGATGATCCCATGTACATCATGTTCTCTTAGAAAATTTATTGTGAAACATTCACCAACTAAAATTGGAAAAGAAACCTCAATGTTTCTTGAAAGAATTCAAGGTGATATATGTGGACCAATTCATCCGCCATGTGGACCATTTAGATACTTCATGGTTTTAATAGACGCATCAAGCAGATGGTCTCATGTTTGTTTATTGTCAACCCATAATGTGGCTTTTGCTAAATTTTTTGCTCAGATTATTAAATTAAGAGCACATTTCCCTGATTATACCATTAAAAAGGTAAGGCTTGATAATGCTGGTGAATTTACATCTCAAGCTTTCAATGACTATTGCATGTCTGTTGGAATTAGTGTTGAACATCCAGTTGCTCATGTTCATACACAAAATGGTTTAGCTGAATCATTAATTAAACGTCTTCAGCTAATAGCTAGACCATTAATAATGAAGACAAAACTTCCAGTTTCTGTTTGGGGACATGCAATTTTACATGTTGCATCGCTGATTCGTATAAGACCAAGTGCTTATCATAAATTTTCTCCTCTACAACTTGCTTTTGGTCATGAGCCAAACATTTCCCATCTTCGAATCTTTGGTTGTTCAGTATATGTTCCTATTGCACCACCACAACGTACAAAAATGGGACCTCAAAGAAGATTGGGTATATATGTAGGGTATGAAACACCTTCTATAATAAGATACCTTGAACCACTGACGGGTGATGTTTTCACAGCACGGTTTGCTGATTGCCATTTCAATGAGGCAATTTTCCCAGCATTAGGGGGAGAAAATAAAAGCAAAGAGAAGGATAATCATGGTGTGAACCATCACTGATTCATCTTGACACTCGGACAAAACAATGTGAACTAGAAGTTCAGAAAATAATGCATTTACAAGAAATTGCAAATCAACTGCCTGATGCATTTACTGATACTAAAAGAGTGACTAAATCATATGTGCCAGCGGCTAATACACCTGCTAGAATAGAAATTCCAAATAAAAGAGCTGATGATAAAATCACTCAAGAATCAAAAGCACGTCTGAAACGTGGAAGACCATTTGGTTCCAAGGATAAAAATCCTCGAAAGAGAAAGAGCTCTGAAGATATAACTGATAATAAGAAAAGTGTTCCTGGAGAAACGCAAAATAACGATATTTCCAAAGAAGTGGAAATAGATGACTCCAATACTGAGATTGCAATCAATTATGTCCATACAAATATCATATGGAAAAGAAATGAGATGGAAGATATTGATGAAAAATTTTCTTATGCTGTTGCATATGATATCATTACTGGAAATGATGATCCAGAACCAAAGTCTGTGGTTGAATGTCAAAACAGATCTAACTGGCCTAAATGGAAAGAAGCTATGCAAGTTGAATTAAGTTCGTTAAATAAACGAAAAAGTTTTTGGATCAATCATCCTCACACCTAAAGCTGTAAAACCAGTAGGATACAAATGGGTGTTCATAAGAAAACGAAATGAGAAAAACGAAATTACAAGATACAAAGCAAGACTTGTGGCTCAAGGTTTTTCTCAACGACCAGGAATTGATTATGAGGAGACATATTCTCCAGTAATGGATGCAATCACTTTTAGATACCTAATTAGTCTTGCCGTTGCTAACAATTTGGAAATGCGTCTAATGGATGTTGTTACGGCTTATTTGTATGGATCACTTGATAGTGATATTTATATGAAAATTCCTGAAGGATTTAAAATGCCAGAAGCATTAGGAAACAAACCCAAAGAGATGTATTCGATCAAATTGCAAAGATCTTTATATGGGTTGAAACAATCTGGACGCATGTGGTATAATCGATTGAGTGATTATTTGATAAGTAAAGGATACACAAACAATCAAATATGTCCATATGTGTTTATAAAGAAGACAAAGGTTGGATATGTTATCATAGCTGTATATGTTGATGATCTAAATATTATTGGCACAATTAATGAGATAAATGAGGTAATTGTGTTATTAAAGAAAGAATTTGAAATGAAAGACCTTGGAAAAACCAAATATTGTCTTGGTTTACAGATAGAGCACATGCACAATGGCATACTTGTGCATCAATCAAATTATACGGAAAAGGTCTTAAAACGTTTCAACATGGACAAAGCAAATCCTTTAAGCACACCAATGGTTGTTAGATCACTTAATGTTGATAAGGATCCATTTCGTCCTCAAGAAGAGAATGAATATTTACTTGGTCCAGAAGTATCATATCTTAGTGCAATTGGAGCTTTAATGTATCTTACAAACTGTACAGACCTGACATTTCTTTTGCAGTAAATCTGTTGGCAAGATTTAGTTCAGCTCCCACCAAACGACATTGGATAGGAATCAAACACGTTTTCCGATACCTTCGAGGAACCACTAATTTGGGATTATTTTATTCTAACAATTCAAAAGAAGGTTTACTTGGATATGTAGATGCAGGTTACTTATCTGATCCACACAAAGCAAAATCTCAAACAGGATACGTGTTTTTAAATGGTGGTACTGCAATTTCCTGGCGTTCTCAGAAGCAAACACTTGTTACAACATCCTCAAATCATGCTGAAGTTATTGCACTACACGAAGCTAGTAGAGAAAGTGTATGGCTGAAATCTGTGACAGAACTTATTTTGTCTTCTTGTGGACTAGAGATGAGCAAAAGTCCAACTTTGATTTATGAAGACAATGCAGCTTGCGTGTCGCAGATGAAAGAATGATATATCAAGAGTGACAGAACCAAACATATTCCACCAAGATTTTTCGCTTACACGCAAGATCTCATAAAGGACAATCAGATTGAAATGAAATACATTCAGTCTAGTAACAATTCAGCAGATCTCTTTACAAAGGCACTTCCCAAAGCGATTTTCAGAAAACACGTCCACAACATTGGAATGCGACATGTACAAAACATGTGATGATTTTCAGATGGCAATATGGGGGGGAGTCAACCAATCGATGTACTCTTTTTCCCTTGACTAAAGTTTTTTCCCACTAGGTTTTTCTTTAGCAAGGTTTTTAATGAGACAGCATTTCATGGTTGGACTCTTACTAAAATTATCATCCAAGGGGGAGTGTTATAAAAGGACAATTATGGATGATGAATTTTCTTCTTCTTTTACCAAGTGAACAAGCAACACCCAAATAGTAATTTCATTAAATAGGGAATAGTGATTTTTTGTATATAAATAGATTCATCAAGGTTTATTGAATGTATGAATTAGTAGAGAAAAATATATGCATCAAAAGGGTTTTCACAACTCTTGGTGATTTCTTAATATCTGAGTTTCTGTTAGATTATAACAAATTAATAATTATCAATTTATACAATGGACAGCATAGCTTATTAGCTTTTTGGCAAACACCTCAGGTAAATAAGTAAGCACTTAGGGGCGTTTGGTTCACGGAATCTGATGGAATTGGAATGAAAATTCCATTCCGATGAGTTGTTTGGCAGTAAAAAGAAATGGAATGAGAATTCATTTTTTAAAGAAAAACCCCACTTTTGAAGAAATCTATTTTCATTGGGTTAGTGCCATGGAATTTAAATTTCATTCTAAAGATTTTAACAGTGCTAAAACCAAACTCTAGACTTCATTTTCAACAGCCTCCATTTTTATTCCGACAGATTCCATTCCTTCCAGAATCTAGAATTCCATTCCTTAACAGATTCCTTTCCAGAAATAAACATTCTGCGAACCAAACGCCGCCTTAATTTGTTATAGGTTGGAATCATTATAGAATACTAATACAAAACTATTAAACAAATATTCATCATAGGATTAAAATATAGGATATTTGTGCAAAAAACCTGCAAGTTGGACCATTTTTGTGACTAAAGCTCCAAATCATTTTTCATTGCACAAAAAACCTCAAACTAGCTAAAACTTATCAAAATAATGTTTATTTTAAAAAAAAATGACTTGCAACTTGATGAAACGATTGCAATATGCTAACAAACCCTTACTCTTCGGAGATTCTTATTTCTAACGAACTTATTTGTCTGTGTTTTATGATTCAATTCACATTTCTTGTTGATTTCTTTATTCAAATCTGTGTTTTTTTATTAGAATTTACTTTTTCGGTGAAATTCTGGTGATCACTGATTACTTGTCGACGACGACCTATGACTTTTAATCAGTTACAACTGATAATATCCTAATTTAGTGAGATTTTGTCGGCTGGAGGTTTTTTATGCAATGAAAAACGTTTAGGGTTTTAATCGCAAGAATGGTTAAACTTGAGGGTTTTTGCACAATTATCCCTAAAATATAACACTAGGGATAAGATGTTAATATTCAATTAACATTAAATTAAGGGTAGCCACCAAGTTTGACTACTAATTTTGACCATTATTTTAACTCTTTTAATATTGAATGTATATGCAGTGTTTCATATATGATATATAGTATTACTTCGATATTGAATATATGATATAAACTGTTACTTCGACATTAAATGATCTCGATATCTTATATTGCATGGTCGTCTAGGAAAAAAAAATTTACGAAAAACAAACACGTATTTTTTTTTTTGAAGAAGATATATCATGACTGGTCTCTTTTGAAGTGTATAAAATTCTTGTTTTTATGATATAATTTTTTTGATTTAAAAATTAATCATATTAATATTATTTTAATTTAAAAAATAGGATATTTTTGCTGATGTCAATCTTTTTGCTATCATCAAACTTTTCCATTTTTACCCTTCAATGAATTAAAATATCACTAATACCAATCTTCTTTCACTAATTCCACACTTGATCCTTTTAATCAAGACCATTAGATTAATCTAATCTATGGACGATAGTGATTCTACTATACTAAATTTAAAATCTACAATGATCTCATCTCTATAACTTAATATATAATAAATTACATTTTTTATTTTTCTATAATAACTGTAATGTATAACACACAGGTTATTGTTCAATTAACAGTATAAAACACAAACAGATAGTTCGAGTAGACAGGTAAGCAGTTAACTTATTTTAACCTTATATATAATATATAACATTTATTATTATTATTATTTTTTATGTATTATATTTTATAGAATTTCGAATATATCATTATGGTCGTTTTGTTTGTATCTACATTCCGATATAAAATTTATTACCGCCAAAACTATTTTCATTAAGCAGACAAGTATGCAGCTAAGTTACGTTTTAATTTTATATAATCTATGATTTTAATTTTGTATTATAACCTTTGATAAATTATATTTTATAAAAATTTGAATACATCATATCAAACTTTTTTCGTTCCGGCCTTTTTAAAATGATAAATATTTTATTGTTTAGTTGGTTGGTTGGTCGATCACACTATTTTTATTTATAAACTCGGACCAATAACATAGAGAACCACGATCGGTATTTTTATTTATAAACTTGAACGGAAAAAAAAACTATAAATCGCAGTTATTCATAGTTTGTTCATTTGTAGAAACAAAAAGAATAAATAGGTCCTAATTTTTTCGTTAGCAAAAATCTAAAAAAAAAAAAAAATGGTTGATAGTTTTTTGTTCAAAAAATCTAAAAAATGAATGACTCGTAGTTTTAATTATTCAAAAACACTAAAAACCCGAATGGGTTGTATATCTTTTTTTATCTTGAAGTAAAAAACTACAAATTATTCAGTTTTTTTATTCTTTCCAAATGAAAAAAATTGCGAACCATTCAGGTTTCCTGAATGATAAAAATTATGACTCATTCATTTTTTTAAAAAAAATTTTGAAAAAAAAAACCTATAAACCATTCCGGTTTTTTCTAAGAAAATAATTTTAACTCATTCATTTTTTTTGTCTTTTAACAAAGAATAAAACTATGAATT
This sequence comes from Centrapalus pauciflorus, assembly GCA_020465985.1. Taxonomy (NCBI): domain Eukaryota; kingdom Viridiplantae; phylum Streptophyta; class Magnoliopsida; order Asterales; family Asteraceae; genus Centrapalus; species Centrapalus pauciflorus. The sequence goes on from JAANYP010000163.1 coordinate 596,551, forward strand.
ATTTCAGTTTATAGTTTTTCCGAATGAAAAGATGTCAACCCATTTTAATTTTTAGTTTTTCAAATAAAAAAAAACCACGACCCATTTAGATTGAAAAAATTATAAAAAAACCGGAATGGTTTATATTTTTTTGTTCTAAAAACTAAAGAATAATATGGTACGTACTTTATTCGATTGATTTTAATTTGATATGTTACTGTTATTGAAAAAAATATAAAAAACATTACTATTTTTTATAACTGAAAAGTTATTAATGACCTGCTAAACAAGTTTGCAAGTCAACATTACTATTATTGATAAAAAAAATAATAAGTTATTATCAACGATAAAAAATACAAAAGTCAATTTTATTAATGATAATAAATAGATAATATTACTGTTAACGATAAAAATGACAAAAAATTATTATTCATCATTTGCCCAATAGAATTTGTCAAAAGATTGTAGACATGCATCTTTCGAAGAAAAGATTGTTATCTTTATGGCAACAATCAATTAATGTATTAATTTGTAATGATGATCTGGATAAGGTTTTAACACTTAATCAAATAGTTCATAAAGTTTTAAATAAAATGTTTGATAAAATGATAGAATTTTCTCATTCAAGTAACAAGAGAGAATGACAAAATTGTTAAGGTAGATGATTTTAACATGTAATTGTAGGACCTTTATATGATAATTTGGTATAATCACTAAATTTTATGAGATAATTTTTGGTATTCCAACTAGAATTTTGTTCTAATTCATCAATTCTAAGAGTAAATGGTATATATAATTTGTGTTTCTCACGTAAAAATAAGTAAATGCATGTATACGCAGTGGCGGATCTAGAAAATTTTGTCATCGGTGTCACTTTAGATTAAATTTAATAGTTAGATTTTTAAAATTCTTTTCAAGACGGATCGGTCAAGGAAAACGAGTTATCAACATTAAATTTATAATTACAAAGATTTTTGGGCCCTTTTTAATGTTTTTGACAGATTATTTGCTTTTTCTGTCTTATTCTTTTTAATTTCTATTGTGCTTTTTTTCTTATAAATTTTTATGATTAAAACTAAGTAATATTTCAATAAATTTGGGTAATAAAAAAACAAATACAAATTAGATTGTATATAATATTTATATATATTTTTCGTAGGTGTAACTCAAAAAAAATCTTAGGTGCCACTCAAGTTTTGTTATATATGTAACTCGGTATTGTATAAATTTATCGGTGTGAAGTAACACACATCACAATACTTTAGGTCCGCCCCTGTGTATACGTGTGTGTGAGCACGTACACACACATATCCGTAAAATATTGATCAAATAAGGGGTGGCAATTCTTGTTAGGGGTGTGCAGAAAAACCAAAATCCAAACCAAAACAAAAAAAAACCGAAAAATCAAACCGTTTGGATTTTGGATTGGTCTGGACTCTTGATTTTCAAAAACCGAAAGTTTCGGTTTGGTTTAGGTTTGAACCTTTAAAAAACCGAAAAAAATCCAAACCGAACCGATTTTATATATACCATACTATAAAATTTTAAAGTTATTAAGTACCTACCTTCTTTAATTATGAAATTAGGTTGTGTAAATTTTAAAATTTTATTAAATACCTACTCGTAATTACTAACTAGTAGAATGGAACTCGGAAAGTGAGAAGCATCAAGCGACGTATCACACTCTTGCCTCTTGGGAGAAATTGAGAATGGAATGGACCAATGGAACACCGAAAGTGGGAGCATCAAACAACGCATCTGTGGGTGTTCAAATTTATGATTTGAATTATTAAATTGGATATTTGGATGTTTGAAGTTTAAGGTTTTTTTTTGGTCTTTTTCATGTTTGATTAAATGATTATTGAATTGGATGTTGTTAAAAATTTCATATGTTGTCAAAGAAAATAATAAATTTCTCAAATAATGGGGTTTCGGACAAAAAAAAAAATCAAAATCCAAAAAAACCGAAATCCAAACTGAAACCAAAACAAAAACCGAAAAAACAAACCGTTTAAAACCAAACCGTTTGGACTGTTAATTTTAAAAACCGATATTTTGATTTGGATTACGGTTTTTGCCGTAAACCAATCCAAACCGCTCTATGCTCACTCCTAATTCTTATAGAATTTGAATTATCATGTTTCCATGTCAACTTTGTGTTCATCAATTCATGAGCGTGTTAATTTATAGTTATCGTCTAATAAATATGTTCATTGTGTTGGTGTTTTATGTACACAAGTCAAATTAGGATTCAGTTTCTGATTTTTTTCAAATTTCAAATTTTTTGAACTTGATAACATAAATTAGATGTTAATATTGAAAAAAAACACTATAAGCTTTTTACGATTAAGTCCCTAAAATTTTTTTCGATTGTTTAAGTCCATAAATTAACTTTAACTTATTCAAAAGTATATACATTGTTTATTGGCTACCAGATGAGCCGACAAAACACAACCGGTGAAAAAAAGTTAAGAAACTTAATCGCTAAAATGAGAAAGATAAAAATATATGATCATTCTCTAGCCCTGGTCATCCCTACGGTCCACTCACCTTTTTAATGATAATGAGGGATTAGGAGAACAATTCTATGTGTTGAGATCCTTGTATTCACCTTTCCTAACAACTATTCATTCTTCCATGTTTCAACCCCTTTACCATCAAAAACAGAGTAAGGGATTCCTAGAACCAAAAACACCATAAACCAAATGGTTATTTTCTTTTTATTGTAAAAAAGTAACATAGAATGTAAAAAAGTAACATAGAATGTAATTTTTTTTAAAATGAAAATCTATAAAACGGTATATTAAACAAATTGTTCTTTGAAAAAGTTTTCAAATTTATGTAAAATTTATGAATTTTAGTCGCCAACCCGTTTGACCCATTTGCTTGAATGAGCTGAAATTGTCACCCCTATCTGTAACTTACAGATCCTTGCTCTTCTTAACCTTCAAGTCTTCAATCCAAGCAATGATCATCAAATTCAAGTTTGCAATCTTAAATTCAAGGTCAAATAGGTATAACTATTGAAGCTTTGAAAGGTAATTAGTGATATTTTTCTTATTAATTCTTAAGTTTTTGTTAGGTTTCTACAAAGGGTTCATGAGTTTTATTGTTAATAGATTTGAATTGTTGTTGTAGCATAAACTTAGAAGAACAAGAGTTGTGGTATTGTTTTAATATTAGATTCTGTTTTGGTTAGTCTAGTATGTCTATATAACTGTTAGAAAACTCGATGACTTTGTTTGTATGTTATATAACCACAAGTTTGTATTTATTACTAAGTTTGAAATCATTTGAAATGAAATGAACAAAAAACTTTAATGGAAAATTTTGAAGTCGTTACTTGTATGAATTTCAATCATTTAACAAAACATAGCAACGAATTTCAGCTTTTTAGAAACGAAAACTGATCGTTGCAATTTGTAATTTTTCTAGTACTGTGAGGGTAATGATATGTAGAAGGGTTCCTAGAACTGAAGCTAGGGCAAGGAGGGTAATGATCACTAGGAGTTTATGGTTTTCGAATTAGGGTTTCAATTTGAATTGAGTTTATGGCTTATGGTTCTATCATTCAAATCGAGTTTCAATTTATTGAAGTTAAAATAGAATTGTAGATGGAGAGGTAGTGGAATAAATATCATAATATGATTAATCCCATATTAGATTTGGTCTATATAAATTTGGACTTGATTACAATGGAACTTTCATATGTTTGAATCTTTGTCTAACTTGGATGTGATTTGTTTAAATTTCCTTTAATGTTTGTTTTCATATTTCTTAAGATGATAAAGAATATTAAGATAAAAAGGAAAGCAGAATAATTTTCAAGAAAATATATTTTTCATTAAGACTAAAAATCAAATTCGACCAACTTTGTAAGAAATGATATTTGACATATAAACAACTAATTAACCTTAATTAAGTTCTATTGCATAGCACCTAATATTTTAGCATTGGACAATAAACAATTCAACCATTAACTCTAAATCCGCAACATGATGGTATTGATATTGGGCTAAAAGTGGGCTAAGTGTCAAGATTAGTATTCCAATTATAAAGTGGGCTAAGTGTCAACACATAAAGTGGACTAAGCGTCAAGATTAATGGTATTGATATTCATTTAACTCGAGCTTTTAGCAAGTCGAGCTTGAGTAACTCACAAGTAGCTCGGCTCATTTACACCCATGTTCACCACCAAAAATGAAGGTGTCCTTATGTTAGCACCTAGCAACATGAAAATTTATATTTTCTAGAATTAGGCCTTAATTCTAAAATTTAGAAATTGAAACTACGGGCGGTTTATAAGAAAGTATAAATAAATCATATTTACCTTATTTTATATACATCCATGTACAATTCCATGGACGGCTAAGCTTCAAATGAAATCATGAAACCCTATTTCTCTTTCCTCGATTCAGGGGTTTTCAGTAGTTATACATATTTGTATTATCATCGTTCTTCTCCATTCTAGTTTAAAGCTTTGATCATATCGTTCGACTCCAAGATCAATATTTTCTTCTATGATTACTTTCATGGAACTACACTAAGCTAGGTTTCACGGGTATTTAGTAGTTTGTTTTTATGTAAATGATTATGCATATCGGTTTCTAAGATTTATTAAATTGTTTATATTCTTTATATTCTACTTTGATTCGAAGTTATAGTTGGGATATGTTAATGTTATTGTCATTCAAAAACTCATGCCATGCTCCATTGTCTAGGAATTTAAATAAAGATGGTATGAAGAGAACATATTGGGTAACATAGTTTAATTATTAAAAAAACCAGTATATTCATTTTCTCTTATTTTTACTCAAAATAGATTCGGTTTTTATCCTTTTAAAGTTTCATGGTCGATAAGGTTTTAAATCTAATAGGTTTAGACACAAGTATGGTTTATATCTTTCCAATAGTATTTTTGTGATATAATTTTATCTTTTACTTCTTGCATTCTGTTTAAATTTGGATTTTTAGTTCAAAGTTTTAATCTTTATAATATTTAATTGATCATGTTATGATTTTTGTTAGGTTTTAAGCCACAAAGTTAGCATTTTATTATATTTTCATTAAAAATGTTTTTGCTTTCAGTTTCAGTAATTTAAGAATAACATTAGTTACCATTAAGTTCATACTTGTTTTGCAAAATCAAATGGGTTTATATGAAAAAAGCAAAATGTTTTTACAGCTTCATCTCTCCATTTTATTTTATCTTAAAAAACTTTTAGGTTTTCAAAATTTTTTTGGCTTTTTCTATAACTAATCCTTTCTTTTCAAAAAAACCATGAATGTTTTAATTTTTTTGTCCAAGCTTAAAGACTTTTCTCAAAATAAATAAGTTTTAGGGTTTATTATTGAATAAACCAACATGTTTTCACGTTTTATGCGTTTTCGTCCCTTCAATATTATTTTTTTTCATAAAAGTGCTCAAGTTAATTTTTATTTTTGGTTTAGTAAAAAATGAACATTAGAACCCGGTTTTTCAGTCTCTAAAAACGCGGTTTAATAATTAAACCCGGGGTCTAATAGTCAAATTTCACAAAACTAAAAAAAATAACATTGAGAGACGAAAACGAAAAAACCGTAGAAAACATATTGGTTTTTTTCCTAATAAATCCAATAATTTAATCAGAAAATAAATAACTTAAAGATTTATTAGTAAAAATAATACGAAAAACTAAACCGTAAAAATATAAGAAAAAAAGTTTTTTTTTCCAGAAAAACTCAAATTAAAGTGATAAAAATAAAGATTCGGTTTATAAATGTTATATAAAAAAACAATTAATTTAAAAATAAATTATAAATATTTATATATTTTGTGTTGATTGATGAAATGACATAAATAGGCTTGAAAAGAAAAAAGAGGAAAGGGGCAGTGAGAGCACGTGATAGAAATAAATGCAGGTTTTGGACACAAGCAGCAAAAGACAACGTTGAAAAACGTGAAACGTTGACTTCTTATGGGCCCCACGACAACGAAAGCCCAATGATGTCTTAATGATGGACAACCCATCACCAATTTCAGTGACATTTATTTTCAATTTTATTTTTTTTTTAAAACTTAATTAATAGTAATACTTTAAAAAAAATAAATATTAAATTTCATAGCTACTAGAACCCGGTTATAATTAGTGAACCAGGTTTTTAAACACTGAACAATCGGATTCTAATATCCAAATTTTACTAAATCAAAAAGAAAATTTAACATAAGAACTTTTATTGAAAAAAAAACATGGATGAACGAAAACGTAAAAAACATGAAAATATGTTGGTTTTTTTCATAATAAACCTTATTTATAAATAATTAAATTTCAAAAGTGTTTTGTGTTGAAATATGTATAAACCAAAAAAAACATTTAGTTATTGGATAACATTTTACAAGCAGTTCAACTGCCTATTAAAACAATTTTTAGTATTTACGTATACAAATAGACAGTCAAGTTATACGTTTTTCTTAGTTTGCTTAGTAGGCTGATGGGATTTTTGTGTTGATTTTATATACCTTGCAAGACGCTTCTTCTTTGTATGGTTTATTTTCAAATTAATGCATTGGTTTTTTTAAAAAAAAAAAATTTGTATAAATAAAGTACATTATGTAAATGTGTATAAACTAAAATGTACATAAATATTAGACATTATTAACCTTCGTACACGTGTAATTACCAATGAAGTTCATAAAATATATATTAATATTATATATGCACTCTTTTTAAACATATGATATGTGTGTTTTGAAATGAATTTCTAACGTGATATTTTAAGTTTTGGTATGACTTGGTTAATAATACAGTATCATGTCTAATACATTTTTAAATTTAATAACAGCTATGAGGTAGCCATCCTCTTACCTGCTACCTTCAATCAAGGTCGGTCCTATGCATTTTCATGTTATTATAAAATACAAGAATAATGTCTTTAAAAAAATTAAATTTTAAAGTACTATCTTTCTTAAAAGGTTTGATCATTTTTATGTTTTGTGATTCGAAAGTTAGACCATAATTATCTCATTAAGAAGTAAGACAAATTCTCGTTTTTTCTAGCATACATTTTATATTTTGACATGTGTGAGTCTAGTATAGTATTGGACTGAAAAAGTAATGTTCTATTATGATGTGATGCCTATTTGAGCTCATAGGGCTAGTCTTGTTCTCAATCTCTCTTTCATGTCGTCTAACATCAACAAAGACCAAGTTTTCTTCATTTGAATTGTCGATTTCATATTTTTATAAGTGAATTTTTTTCAGAATCATAATTTCTTACAAGTTACCTTGTAATAAAAGTATGTCATTTACTTATGCAAATTTATCGTATCAATATTATATTATTTTTATTTATGGTATATAATTTATTATTTGTCATACATATATGTCTTGGTATATAATATTTTATACAAGTCAAAACACACTATTATGACAGTTTTATTTTTATTTTTGTTTTGATGTATAAAATTAAGTGCTAATGTTGAAAACAAAAACATAAATCAAATGGTTCTTATGCTTCTTATGCTTTTTTACAGAACTTCTTTTGTTTTCAACTTAATACGGTATTTTGTAGGGATGAGTATAGAACGATTAATGCTTAAAATCAAACCATATCCCAACTAATCGGTTAATTAAATTTCATCATAGTTTGATTTTTAATTAATTCGGTTTTAATTAACCGCAAAGAGTTGGAAGTCGGCATACATATAAAATATTTTTATTTTAAAAATAATATTTGAAGAGAACAGTGGTCGGCATACATATAACTTATTTACTTTAAAAATAATATTTGAAGAGAATAATAACTAACAGTTTTAAGTTTCAACAAATCAGAAAGTTATTTAGATTCCAAATATTAAAATATGGTCGTACAAAAACTTAATATATTATTACAAATATATAATTAGTGTAATATTACAAGGACCAAATTCATAGTTTGGCTGTACCACAAGAACCAAAAGTGTAATTTTGTCTTGTTATTATTATACGTCTTATTAATAGGGTTTAGGTCATTTTTTATCATTTAACGTTCAAAAAGTCATTTTTAAGATATGATGTTCATTTTATAATGAGATTATTGTATATAAAAAATGAAAATATTCAATGGTCAATATACGATATTTGCAAAATGAAAATTCTTATTTCTAATGGTTGATATTAATTATTAGAGTTAATTACAAAAATGGTCCCTGTGGTTTGTCCTAAAATTTGAATTTGGTCCCTGAACTTTCAATTTTGCAGAAACAATCCTTATTTTCATAGTTTGTTTGCAATTTTGGTCCCTCAACCTATTAACTTTTCTAATATGACCAAATTACCCTTATTTTGATGCAAACTATAGGGACCATTTCTACAATTAATTTTTTAAGTCTTTTTTATTCTTAATTATATAAATTCTTTTTTAGTGTCACTTAAATTTAATAAACTATTAAAAAAGAAAAGAATTATTTAATTATTTATGTTGGTTCATAAATGATTTAGATATTTTTAGTCTTAATTAATTTTAATTTACTATAATCAAAGTGTAAACCAATCAAAATTTATAATCAAAAAAATCATTTATGTTTAGAAATTATTTTTTAAAGGTTTCATAAATAAGAAATTTTTTCTCTATAATTATTTATACTGGTTCATAAATTTATAATAAAAAATATTTATGTTGATCAAACCACAAAGACCATTTATGTAATTGACTCTACTTTATTTTTAGTGTTAATTAACTTTAATAAATTAAAAAAAATATTTATGAGCCAACAGTTTAATTAAAGTTATAAATATTAAAGAACTTAAATAAATAAAAATTTAACGTTTAATTTGACCGAGTTAAAAAGAACTTCCAAATGGCCTAAGACAACTCAAATTTTTTTATTTGACGTATCAATTATTTTATCGTTTTAATTTTTAATGACACCAAAAACGATTTAAAATTTTAGGTTCATATAACATCTTTGAGATTCATGATTAACAACTTTAATCATCAACTTTGGTTTGTCAAACGTTTACATAAAAATCGAGAAATATAAATAGGTTTTTAATCTTTTTTCGTCTTTCAATTTTACTTTTCATTTTAATCTGATTAAATCGACACCTTTAAAATTTAAAACATTTAGATTTATCACTTTAACATTATCACATTGCTTTGATACAAATGTGAACGGATTATAAAATATAATCTTTGACCGATTTTATTCAAGAAGAAAGTAAAATATATTTGACCAACAAACATATTTTTATTATAAATTTATGAACCAACATAAATAATTATAGAGTCAAATATTTTTATAATATTTTATATACGAAACCTCTAGAAAATAGTTTCTAAACATAAATTATTTTTTCGATTATAAATTTTGATTGTTTACACTTTGATTATAGTAAATTAAATTTAATTAAGACTAAAAATATCTAAATCATTTATGAACCAACATAAATAATTAAATAATTCTTTTCTTTCTTTTATAGTTTATTAAATTTAAGTAACACTAAATAATAATTTATTTAATTAAGAATAAAAAAGGCTTAAAAAATTAATTGTAGAAATGGTCCCTATAGTTTGCATCAAAATAAGGGTAATTTTGTCATATTAGAAAAGTTAATTGGTTGAGGGACCAGAATTGCAAACAAACTATGAAAATAATGACCGTTTCTGCAAAATTGAAAGTTCAGGGACCAAATCCAAATTTTAGGACAAACCATAAGGACCATTATTGTAATTAACTCTAATTATTAATAAAGCTAAAGTTTACTGTATCTCAATTATGTATTATGATTAACTATATATAAAACTAAAGATTTTATTATGATTTATTCATTCTATCATTTGGAGGTTTATTAAATTATTTTAATATTTTTTTTCATTCGATAATCTATAATGTTTAAATAATTATTGAGTCACATCTCCTTCATAGTATTCATAGTTTGTGCTATTTATTATTGAGATCTACAATTATTCTCAAATTTGTAATTTATTAAAAAGGTTATTATTCAAACAGATCAGTATATTATACGGGTAAATAAACTAGGATTCTACTGTAATAAAACAACACAATTGAACTCTACTGTCTGTGGAAGCAACATCATATAAAAAGGACAACTAAAACATTTAACAAGATTTATGTCATTAAATTATATTAATAACTTTTTGATTCAATAATCTATAATGTTTAAATAAATATTGAGTCACATTTCCTCATAATATTCATAGTTTGTACTATTTATTATTGAATTCTACAATTATTCTAAACTTTGTAGTTTATTAAAAAAGTTATTATCAAACAGATCCGTATATTATACGGTAAATAATCTAGCAACACAGATGCATGATCATACGATGATAATCTATTAGCAACCCAGAAAAAACTCGTTTTAAACAATTTTTTCTGTTTTTTTTTTCTCACAAAAACGTACGAGATACAAAAGGTATGTAAGAAGAGTCAATCCTGATACAATTGCTGGGAACAAATGAAATGGGGTGGTAAAAAGTAAAACACGTAAAGATTATCGGATGCCCGATCATTTTGAACCTAACGCAAACGATAACTTGGGTCGAGACTTATTCTTACCTAGCAACTTCTGCTGTTTGGCGCGCTCTTCTTCCTCTTGTTGCTTTTTTCTACGAAGAGCTTCTTCTTTTTGTCGTTGGAGCTCTTCTAGTTCCTTGTAACGTTCTTCTTCCCTTCTTTGTTGTTCCATTGCTTCCTTCCTTTGAGCTTCTTCGATCCTTTTTCGGTTTTGTTCAACTAACCTTTCTAGCTCTTCTTTCTCTCTTTGAGCTTGTTCCTGTCAAAACACAAACATCAAATCGAATTTCTTAAAAAAGACCATAGATTAAGCTCAAATTAAAGCGAAAAGTGAAACTTTGACTATTTATACAACCTGATAATATATTGGGTTAAAGTCGAACAAATACAACATACTTTTCTCAATTTACCTAAATGGCTAATTAACCTTTTTATTTGATTGGATGGTACTTGTACTCCAAATAACTTGTCGATATGGTACATGTAACTAGTAACTATGCTGTTATGACAGTTTTTGCTGATTCATATGACAACGTGACATGTTTTTAATAACATGATGCTTACGTGGATTTACGTGAATTTTAATCTATATAAATAATTTAGAAAATCCACATAAGCATATAAATCCTTTTAATGCTTCTAAAAACACAAATATAAAATCTTTACCGGTAGAACCGGTAACCAAAAGTATCATCTCAACAATAAATTTTAAGTACAAATACCAATGGGATAAAAAAAATAACTAGATTAGTCATTTGAGTAATTTCAGTAAACTAACATACATTTGTACAACTTTAACCCTAACATATTTTTTCTATAAAAGCAAGTGGCCCCAAAAGGGTTGAAGTCTACATGAAGCGAACTCAAGATCTTCTTTAAAGAATCCCAAGTCTGAACCGTGAAGCCACCCATAGGGTTAACGGTTACGAAAGATAACCATTGAATTGCATGAAAAGATTTTTGTTCATCTATACTTCTATACTACCTTATAATGCACTTAACATTCTATCTTCTTTATTTAAAACTTGTTTTAAATTTAAGAACAAATCAAATCTTGACATTTCATATTTTTAGAATGATATTGGTTGTTCAAAAGTATAATACAATAATCGATGCGAAATAGAAGCACACATCTTACCGAAGCACTATACATACACACATCTCACCATCGTCAATTCCCTCACAAGATACAGAACACACATCCCATATGGATGTAGTTTCTATTTTGTTTAGACATGCATTTGGGATATTCTATATTTCAACAAAGAATTGCTTTAATTTTACATTTTTTATTTATAATAAAATTTTGCATCACGACGCTGCTAGTCATGTCTAATATCTAAACACTTTACTAAAGACAAAACAAATGAATCCTGTGAACCAAAATCAATTCCATCAAAAGTGTGACGATGATGATGGGAAAATATGTAAATTTAAACTGAACTTCAAAAATCAACGCATTGAATTGAATATTCGAACAAGAAAAAAGACAACCAACTAAAAAGTTAAATATACTTGCCTCTTTTCGTCTAGCCTCAATAACTGCAGCTTCCTTCTCTTTCTCAAGTTGAGCTGCGACATCACTAAGAACTTTCTTCCGTCCCTCCTCCAATCGCCTCTGAATATCCAGCCTGATCTCCTCTGAGCCTAATCTTTCTTCAACTTTCTTCCTAATTGCCTCCTCTACCCTTTTGGCAGTTTCTTCCTCCAGTAACTTCAGTTCCGCTTCCTGTTGACGCCTGATAAAATAGAATATAAAATGTTAAATGGCAGATGATCATTGAACCACAAACCATGATGTCACAGTATTTGAATCCCCAGAACACTTGCAAACCAATATTTTATAATTTTTTTCATAACAAAATCCATCCATATTTGTCTGTCTGTTTTATACTTCTAACAGGTGACAAACTGACCTTCATGTAGACAAGAGCACTATATGTATATATGCTTAAAGCATACCTCTAACGAGTTCCTGATCCAAACAAATCAGTTTCAAAACTGGTGAACAGTAGATAAACGACGCACCCAATTGATCATCAAATATAACAAGTTGAACTATAGCAGTATCTTCCTTCACAATAGCCTGTGGAGAAAAATGTCAAGTAACCTTTCGCAGTTTTAAAGCTGATTACTAAACAACTCTATGTTTACATTAAATACATATCTTTATGCAAAGTAAAAAGTTTATACTTCCGGATAACATATGTCGAAGTTATTTTAACCCTAGCAATCAAATTGTCAGCAGAAACGCCTTATTGATTCAATTTCCTGCACCTATTTGAGCACTACAATCTATATATTTTAACTAGCACTATGCAAACAAAACCTGGCAAGAGAGTCAAAAAAACAATTGTCGCAAGTAGAACAGCAAAAAGATTATGAAAGAAAAAAACAATAGTTCATGCCAAAAAAAATGTGAAGGTTTGAACCAGGAAAACCTCAAGAAAGATCAATAAAAAATACACTATGTAGCCTCACAAACACACATGGCACACCCCTAAGATAGTTTAAGTGTTGAACTTTGTAACGATGAAGATTGTTTTAGAGGGGTGAAGGAGGGAGCAACAGAGAGATTATGAGTATTGTTTCAAAAGCAGAAAGCAAAGGAGAATATGTACCATTTCTTAATAATTAGTTAACTGCATTCACAAAAGATTAACTAAGACTCTAAGACAGCGTTCTTCTAGAGAAAATAATAACTCTTCGAAAAAGGAGTGAATGCCTACTAAAATTGCTTATGCATGAATCCACTATGAATATACACACAAAAGAAGAATGCGATACGACAAAAGTCACAAACAGAAGAGGGGTTCCGTATCCACATTGTAACCCAAATTACAGAAAGTAAAAAAGCACAAACACAAAGTGAGGTAAGAACATGCCTATAAAAACCATTCCTCCAGCATAAAAGAATTGTGCAATGATAGCTGGAATGTAGAAGAATAAACTTCACTTCTAGTCTATTATTTGATTTTAAGCTTCAAAAGGATAGAGTATAGACAGACGGAATGAGCTCTGAAATTTATCCAAGGTTACTACTCCCAATTTGCAGTATGCATTTGTTTCCAGTAAGGGGTAAGGGTGTTTGGTGCATGATAGGATCATCGATATAAGACAACCCCATACTTGTAATTTAAACGGCTCATTTGGTATGGTATTCTGGATCATTAAAAAGTTCAATGTGGTATGATAAGCCTAAAGGTTAACAGTACCTGCAAGGGATGTGTCTACTAGAGATGAGCATACTTGTAACTTGTGTATGTCACACATACCAGGGTCTGGAAAATATATGTTCCAAGGGATATACCAAGTTCTTTTTATTCTCAGTGATCATGTGGCATCATTACACAATAAGCTTAGTGGCATTATGAAATTTCAAGTCAAGGGTGTTAATGTAGGTATGTAACCTACACAAAATCACAAATAGGGGTGTGCTTCGGATCAAAACTGGACCAGCCCAAACCAAACCGAAAAATACAAAATAATGGAACCAAAAACCGGATAAATTGAAATTGGTTTCGTCCCAAACTAGACTGTGAACAGAATAAAAAGCTTAGGAATTTCTGAAATAAACTTTACAAGTCAAAAGAAACACAAAAAAAGATTTTCATAGAAAACCAGTTCGGTTTGGATTTCAAACCAGGCCCCAAACCAAGAACCGGGTTTTGAAAATTCTAGAACCAATCACCTAACTCGAAACCTTTTTTTTTAAATCTAGAACCAAGAACAGGTTGGGTCACAAATTGGACCATGAACCAACAAAAAGCAGGCCAATGAGCACTTGAAACAGAAATTTCTTATAAGAGCAATCCAACTATCCAAACTAGATGCCTTAATAAGTTTCATAACATTGAGAATAGTGGCATGCATGTGCATCTATATTCTCCTGATTAGACTAGTAGAAATGGAATTATCACCAAGAATATTATCCAAAATTCAGGCCCAAACATAAATAAGTAAGCACTCCAATAGTCTTTTATATGCAAATAAGTCTATATGAGAATACAGGGTCAAGCAAACTGAATGTACATATTCGGATATGTATAAATGACATTAATAGAATCAAAATAATAAAATATAAGAAATTAAGGAACACAATCATGTAAAAAGGATTTCCGGCAATTAAAATACCTTTTCTTCCCATCTTCCTCTTCTTTTTTCAACTTTTCGTTGACAATTTTGCACTCTTTGGACCCAGTATTGGGAGATTTGGCTATAGGAGACAATGAGGAGCTCCTGCTCTTTTGTCGCTTATAGCGCCTTGGTGTTGATGAGCGGCTTTTGCGTCGTCTAGAAGTTGTTGAACGACTTCTTCGGCGTCGGTGGCGTGGAGATATTGAGCGGCTTCTCCGCCTGTAAAGAAAATATATATGAGCAAGAACCCAGTGTTTAAAGATACACTTAAGATCATTATGTATCCTGTCATCCCACCATCTAGCACTATATATACAAAAGCAATTTACAGTTACCTCTTATATTGCTAAGTATTAACTGAGAGCTCCATCTTTTATCACAAGAAACTGTTAAATGTTAGAATAGAGCGAGAAAATATGAATCAGCAGTGCAGCACCCATTATTGGATCATCTTCCATGTGTAAGAAAGCAACTCTTTTCTTAAGTTCTTTGAGTTAAAAAAAGGTGTAATTCATTTATATTACACTTAGTATATTCTTCGCATCTTCCCAATATTCTTCTACATAGCATTTTCAATATTTAGTCAAAGTCAGATCTCTTCCAAGACACAGCCCAACACTACATTCTGAAGGTAACACTGGGAGAAAGGCTTGACGGTCAGCAAATGAATATATTGTGCTCATGAAAAGTGCAAATTCTAAAGGCCAGCAACATATCATATGAGATATAACCAGGAGAGCCCAACTTGATTATCAAGGTCATCTGCTATAATATCTAATAACAAATGAACCAAATGACTTGCCATTCCACATACATTTACATCAGATATTTTCTGTTAAGAATCGAATTTAAAAGATATCCATGAAAGACACTGATGTCTTGATCTCGAAAAAAAGTAATAAGTGTCTAAACATCTGAAGTTTTGCAAATATGCCCTTGTTAAGAAAAAGAGGTTGATCAAAAAAAAGTTAAGAAAATGAGGGGAGAAATAAAGTAGTACATGTTTTGACACCAACAGGAAGCTGGATTCTATATTATTGTTTCTGTCCTTCCAAGTTCCTGGATATACTTTACGAGTTGAATTTAGTACTACAGAAAAGCATTAGAAACCAAACAGGATTCTGCTAAGCCCAATTTCATCATCAATGTATGCATTCAACGTAGATCAACATTGCAAACCTCCAAGGAGCACAACCATAAATAATGTAATGAAACCCCCTAGCATATACAAGAACCAACAGCTTTCCACTAATCACATTATCCCACTAAGAAGTCATTCTAAAGAAAAGAGATTGATAAGCATACAGAGTCAGAGACATGTAGGTACTACTACTTGGGCAATGGATTTAATACGTAGTCAAGCTCCATTTGATACAATAAATACAGGGTTCCTGTAACCCTGGTGTCCACAAATAGAACTGTCTGGACATCGAAATACTCACAAGCACCGAAGAGACTTCTTCACAATCATGGTCAAATATATGATCAGGACTTTTTATTTAAGAATCATTACAGAAATAAAATTTGAAAACCCATTGCAATGTTAGGATCAATGAAGATTTTATAAATTTATACAAGGCTGAACATATTGTAAGTAAAAAAGCAAAAGCTACCAGTTACACAAGTCACAAAGTCAACCTTGTAATTTGATTTGTTCAATCATCAATGACATAATATCATATGGATACTTGTACCTGAAATATTGCCATCTAAACAAAGTGTCCAAAATCGTACTTACTCACAAAAACACTAAACAAAGTGTGTTACACATGAAGGGAAAAAAACAACAGCAGATTATAATAGTATAGTCAATTTTTTGCTGCTAGCTAAACATATCAAGTTTACAAAAAAGGACCTAAGCGTAATCGGCTATCAATCACCTGCTATAAGAATATGGAGACCGGCTGCTTCGATCTCTTCGACTTCTATCCCTGCGGCTGCTATACCCGTGCACCACCGGCGACGGTGACCTTGAATATCTACGCCTTTTATACGACGGCGACCGAGATAATTCCCTATCTCGAGGCATCCTCCACCACAGATTACCTTCTAAAATACAACCACTACTATGAGACAACAAAATTCTCCCAAATTAATTCAATTATTTTACATGCCTTCAATAAAATAAAAAAATTAATATTTTTCTGCAGGATCAGAAGGTTCATAACTAAGTATTCACCTTTTTTCCGATGATCAATGAAATATGTCCTTAACGATCTCCAACCAAAAGCTTTGGAACCCTAGAACAGATCAATTTAGGGTAAAAACGGTTTCCGACGTGTATCAATGCTCCAATCTTAGGTAAATACGATCGTCAATCATCAGATTACGTGATTCAGATCAAATCTATCAACGAAACAATAATCTGTTCAAAACTATGAATTCCGGCGAGTTCGAATTCGCGGCACATATATCAAAAACAGAAAGAAAAAGGACGGCTGAGAAACCAATGAATCCATCCATGATCTGATGATCGTGAGCAAATTTTCACTTTAGTCCTTCGAAAAATCTTATTTACTAAAATGCCCATAAATGCTAGTTTAGCTTCTAATCTTGCCACTATTATATCAAAGTTCATAACTTGGCCACACATCATTTCTTTTCAATCATTTTGGTCACTATAAGTCTATAACCAACCGATTAGGAGCGTCACAGTTGATCCCGTCCAAAACTGAATTAGATCAGACTAAACAATAATTGAAAATATAAACGAATAGATTTGAACACAAGTCTGAATGATGTATTGATTTGATTCCTTCATACTTTTTACAAACTTTAAAACCGAAACCGAAAAATAAATAAAATAATTCAAATTAAAATCGAAACTGTATACTTTCTGCAACTATAATGTGTGGTTCTCTTAATTATCTTACATCAAAAGGGTTTATCTTATAATGTAATGTAATATTATAACATGAAGTTATAATTAATAGTCAATTTTTTAATATTTGGTACAATTTGAATTTTTGTTTTCTTTGATAGTTTTAAGGGTAAATTATAAATTTACAGTCATCTACTTATTCCCGATGTTAATAAAAATACTATCTAATTTTCAATAATAAAAACATGACACTTGTATATGTTAACAATATCATCTTTCAACGTTAGGGTTTAATATGAAAAAAAATCAACATGTTTTTCATGTTTTTGCGGTTTAGTCCATCCATGTTATTTTTTACCAATAAAATCCTTAAGTAATATATTTGTTTGTGATTTTTAGAATTTTTCTTTATTTTTTCAAAAAAATCTTCAAGTTTGTGGACTTTTCGGGAAAAAAAATAATGAAAACATATTGTTTTTTTATGGAAACAGACAGGTTGATTATGAAAAAAAACAAAACTTTTCCGAAAGCCGGATTGAAAACAATAAATTGATGACTTTCTTAGTAAAATATAATACGAAGTAACTAAATCGTAAAACATACGAAAACATGTTGGTATTTTTCATATTAAACCCTTAACGTTATAAGCATATTATTTTATCTATCTTATTCAAATCAACTGAAAATTTATATATAAATAAAAATAATTAATTTGTTATACTGGACATGATCAACTCATTTCATCATTTAAATATTTTTCTTGTCAAACCAAAAATACTAAAGAAACATATATACTTTCTATAAATGTGCATTTATGTTAAAGAATTGACAATGTATATTTACATTAATCTTCTTTTGTTAGGTTTGAGATTTTGAAGGATTGAACAAAATTAAATACTTTCCTCCCTAATTTTCTCCTTTCTCTTTGAAATTTGTTTTCTATAAACTTACTAGTTTATTACCCTTGTGTTACACGGAACAGTTAAGTAACTGATTTTTTAAACTTTATATAAATTTAAAAAATTACTATAGACACAACAAATAAAACAAATATATTATACTGTTAAAGTGATTATTAAATATATAAAACATGTAAGTAAAGGTAAAATACATAACTAAAAATTAAATAATTACAAAGAAATGAAAAATTATAGATGCTAAGAAAAGACCTGGAATGTATACTCAAATTTAAAACAGAAATCCAGGATAAAAGGCAGACGTTTTATTTCTAAATTAACTTAATAATTTTTTAACATAAAATTGTAGACTATTACACGTCTCATATTCAGGTTATGTCAATTGGCATTCTAGCTATGTACCAAATAACATCTATTTAAACTTTTAATAGAATAGATAGGTTTAAAATAAATTTTAATTCATGCTACTTAATCTATATCCAATATAATCTAAAATTCTTTTTAGCTGTTTATTAAACAATTTTAATAACACTTTCTAGAAAGAATCTAAAATTTAAATACTATGATATTGAAATGACAATTTTAGAATTAATTATCATCTATACATTTAAGTTTTTATATATTTTATGTAAACATTAATATTTTTATTTTTATTTTCAAGTTTATATATAATCTATGTAAATAATTATATTATTAAAGTTTTATGTAATAAGTGAGTTGATAAACTAACTGGTAGTATAATTAAAATTATATAGCTTGTAAAAAATTATTTTAATAAATAACATTAATTTTGAAAGAAAATGAAAAGAAATCATGAATAGGAGTACAAATGAAATATATCAATAAAAAATTCAATTCTTATTTTCATTCACGTCAAACAAAGAGACGCAGGTTCATAGAGCAAACCAATGTAACAATTTTATCGTCAGCCCTCCAATCCTCTCAATTTTAAGTGATCATCTTCTTTAGAAAACGAAAAATTATATTTGTATCATATTTAAAAATAGGTTAATATTTAAAAATATTAATTTTATTTCTATATTTTTATGATACAATAAGAACCAAAAAAAAAAAGCATAAATCCAAATCATTGAATCAGCGGTAAAAAGTGATAACTCTAAGTCAATGTTTAAGTAAAAAAAGACGGTTAAAATGTTATTCAACATATTTGAATTATTGATTTAAATATAGTATTTTATGGTTTTTACATGTGTGATTCAATTCAATTATTATCTTCTTATTAATGATTCAAAAATGTTTAACATTCATTCTGTTTTATTTGTTATTGTGCTATCATCAATCCGGCCCATGGATATCAACAAAATAATTATTTTATATATTAAATTTTTATGAAGTATATTAATTTAAATTGTATAAATTTGTTAAATATCTTAAATTAAACCATATATAAGTTTTCTTATTGAAGATGTTTTAATTAATAATAAATATTTATTGCCTAAGTGATTAAAGCTTGATATAACAAATCCAGCTTCAACTTCAAAAATAAAATATAAATATAAAATTAAGATTATGTTAACTTAAGTTATTCAAATATTAATTTTGCAACATTTAATTTATTGTATACTCAGGTATTTAATTGTTATTTCATAAAAAACTATTTATTCATTCGGACATTTAAATTTGAAGTTTATTATTTTATTGATCTTTTAAAATTTTTTATTTCTTATTTTACTAACCTTTTTAAAATTATTTATTCTTTGGGAGATTTAATCTTGAAGTTTACTATTTTATTGATTTTCTAAAACCTTTTATTATAGCTTGTTAATTTTGAAAACTTTTAATAAGTATTAATTATAGTCTTAATTAGTTTAGGAAACAAAAATAATAAGTTTCAATAATAAATTTTAAATTAAATCAATTAAATGATATGCAAGTTACTTAAATTAATGTTATTTTTTATTTTTGGAAAAAGAGCGAGAAAATAAAAAATAAGGTATTAGGAGGATGACATGTGGCAAAAGATTGTTCTCATTTATTATAGTATATAGATATATAGATTTTAAGGAAAAAAAGAAAACCCAAATTTCTATTATATAAATAAAGATTGGATTAAAATTTAAAAATAGATGTCTTGTATTAAATCAAGTAATTTTTGAAATAAATAATGGATTGGTCTTAAATACTTTTAAAATGTGTTTAATCATGTTTCAATTGCTTGTTAGACCCTAACAACTTATTATACATATTCATCTTTTTAACACGAATGTAACGTGTGTGCGTGTGTATTACACTATATATGATCATTTAAAAAGAAGAAATTACCAAGAAAAATATAACATAAAATTTAATTCTGATAACAAAAGTATCATAAACTTTTTTTATGCCAAGAAAATATTAATTCTACTTTTTGTAAATTAAATGACATGAAATACAATTTCTTTGACTGAAAAATGATCATGAAAGTTTATCTTTGTCGAAAATAATTATGAAATTCAATTTCTATCTTCTTAATGGGTTATCGACACCTTTTTTTGGCAAAACTGAATTTTATAATGTTTTCTCGACCTAAAAAGTTTTCATGTTACCTTTATTGTCATAATTTTTATGTTATATTACATTTCTTGCCAATTTACCCTTAAATAAACATACATCCATTATAAACGAATACACAAACTGATAGCAACCGACAAGCATAACAAAACTAGAATGGATCCAGGTTCAAACAAGTTATTCCTAGTCTCCTAGAAG
This sequence comes from Centrapalus pauciflorus, assembly GCA_020465985.1. NCBI lineage: Eukaryota > Viridiplantae > Streptophyta > Magnoliopsida > Asterales > Asteraceae > Centrapalus > Centrapalus pauciflorus. The sequence goes on from JAANYP010000163.1 coordinate 617,612, forward strand.
GATCCATATTTGATACGGTGAAGACAAAATTTGATGGATTGTATCCCTCTTTCGAAGCAAAATTATATAAGTCGCGTAACTCATACTTACGAACTAAGAACGACGAAAAAAATATCGATTCGAAAACCATAACCATCCACAAATGATCAAAAACCCTTTTTTTACATCTTGTCTAATGTTAAAATGAACATGTATAGGATATCATATTCATATAAAAATAATAGCTCAACAAACCCAACCAACACTTAGCAAATGTACAATCAATCTATAAGTGGTTGGCCCATCTATCCAAGTTTCCTATTAAACTTTAAAGAATATAATGTTTTATTTTTTTTATTTCCTTCTAATTTACGTATTGATTTCTTAAATCATTCATATACATGAAACCAATAAACTTTTTTTTAAGAATAACAAAAAGAAATAAAAATAAAATAATGGAATCTATAATGGGGGATACATGTCACCTTCTTTCTCTTCTAATGTTTTTTATTATAAAAAAAATCATGCTCTCATGTTTTTTGCGTTTTTATCGCCCCATGTTATTTTTTTTTCATAAAAGTGTTATGTTAATTTTTCTTTTTGATTTAGTGAATTTTGGACATTAGAACTCGGTTTTTCAGTTTTTAAAAACCCGGTTTACGAATTATAACCGGGTTCTAATGTTCAAATTTCACTAAACTAACAAAAAAATAATTAACTTGAGGACTTTAATGAAAAAAATAACATAAAGGGATGAAAACGTAAAAAAAAAACATGAAAACATATTGGTTTTTATCCTAATAAACACTTTTAATTAAGAAAGAGAAAAAATTGTGTATTGTGGTCACTAAAATTGTTTTGTTATCATTAATGATGTCACCATAAATTTAAAAGTTGTTACGAAACATAAAATTATTGTTTTATTGAAAGTTAACTCATTTTTATATATAATTTTAAGTGCATACACATTTATAAATGTATATTATTGAAATAAAATTTATAAAAATTATGTTACATATATTTATAATTTCTTATTTCGATTTAAACAGATCGAATATATGTATCTAACGAGATGGTGACACCCGCGCTTCGCTGCGGGAAGATAGAGTTTTAGATTTTCATAGATTTGCAAGTTTTTTGATTTAGCAAAGATATATGCACAGGTAGATACATAGATATTGTTATATTTTAATTATAAAGCAGTTTCCAATACATAGATTAGGACTTGCCAACGTTATAATAGTAATGTTCAATGTTAAACATGATCATATTTAATACAAAATCTGAATATCAATTAGTTACAAATTAAATATAAAGCAATTTCATTATAATGGTGTATTGTGCATTTGAATAATAAAGTATTTTTTATACAATTAAACATAACATAATAGTTTCTAAAGATAACTTCTAACATATGTATAAATAAAATCATAACTTTAAATGTATAAGAAAATTTTATTATAATAAATGTTAAAAAAGAAGCAAACAAAAATTTATTAAAATAAAGGCAATTAAACAAAAGAAAACACAAAGATAATGGTGTATTATGAAAAGTTTAAATTAAAAAAAAAAGAAAAAAATAATAGTTTCAAAAGATAACTTCAAACATACGTATAAATAAAATCATAATTTTAAATGTGTAAGAAATTTTTGTAATAATAAATGTTAAGAGGATTAAACAAAAAATTATTAAAATAAAGGTGTTAAATAAAAGATAACACAAAGATAAGAGTTTGTTATGAAAAATTTAAAATTAAAAGAAAAAACAACCAATCATGGTTGGTCTTGTTTCAACGAAATCTGAATATTAATTAGTTATATTTTAATTATAAAGCAATTTCATTAGAATTTTGTGTTGTGCATTTGTACAGTAAAGAATTTTTCATACAATAAAACATATGATAATAGTTTCAAAAGATTACTTCAAACATATGTATAATTAAAATCATAATTTTGAATGTGTAAGAAAATACTGTAATAATAAATGTTAAAAGAAGACTAAACAAAAATTTATTAAAATAAGGGTGTTAAATAAAAGATAACACAAAGATAAAAGTGTATTATGTAAAGTTTAAAATTAAAATGAAAAGTTTAAAATTAAAAATAAAAACCAAAATTAAAAAAAATTAGAAAAAGTTTAAAATTAAAAAAAAAAAGAAAAAGAAAACACATAAAACCAAAATTAGAAAAAGTAAAAAAAAAAAAAAAACACAACCATTCACGGGTAGCCATGTGTCAAAAACAGCGCGTTGCTGCGGGGTCTAAAGTATTAATTATAAAAATAAATGTTAAAAACAAATAAAAAATGCTTTTCAAACAACGAAACACAACTGAACCAACATCGAAGAATAAAATTGGAAAGTCGATAAGATTCAAGAAGCAAGACAAATGATACTGTTAGTCGGTTCTTATCATTGGTTTTCTAGATTTTGTAATGCTAAAATTACAAACAATGTCGTATTAAATCGGATCGGAACCAGAATTAATTAATCAAATATTCATAACCATAATTTGAAATTTTGACATTGATTAGGTTTAATCGTCAATTTTATTTATTGGTTTTACGGTCAAATCAATTAAATTTATAACGGTGATGTCTCTAATACATCGATTAGAGTTTGCAACGTTATAATAGTAATGCTCAATGTTATATATGATCATATTTAATAAAAAAATTTAATTTTAGATAGTTACATTTTAATTATAAAACAATTTCATTTGAATTTTGTATTATGCATCCGAATAATAAAGTTTTTTTATACAATTAAACATAACATAAATAGTTTCAAAAGACAACTACAAACATATGTATAATTAAAATCATAATTTTAAATATGTAAGAAAATGTTGTTATAATAATTGTTGAAAGAGAACTAAATGAAAATTTATAAAAAAAATCTAAAATTTTAAATAGTTATATTTTAATTATAAAACAATTTTATTAGAATTTTGTATTGCGTATCTGAATAATAAAGTTTTTTTATGCAATTAAACATAACATAATAGTTTCAAAAGACAATTACAAACATATGTATAATTAAAATCATAATTTTAAATATGTAAGAAAATGTTGTAATAATAATTGTTTAAAGAAAACTAAGTGAAAATTTATCAAAATAAAAGGGCTAAATAAAAGATAACACTAAGATGATAGTGTATTATGAAAATTTGAAATCAAAATTAAAAAAAAAAAAGAAAAAAAGAAAAATTTTCATTGAAGGAGACCATTACGTAAATGTATGTATATATAATTTTGCCAACTTTAATAAATTATAAATGGAATTAAAAAAAATGAAATTTAAGGTCCAAATTGTAATTTAAGCATGGGATATTTAGGTCTTCCTTTTCAACAAAAGTTGATGGTCTTTTTTGTCTTTATATATGTAATTTTATTTTATTTTAACTCAACAAAAAGTATCAACATAAAAAAAATTAAGACAAATAATGGCAAATAAATACAAAAAATAAAGTTTTAGGTATGAAAATAACTTTAGTGTGATTTAAATATCTAAAGAATAAAAGTGGTATTCTTTGTAACATTTTAAAACATATTTACTTAAAATAAATTTTGTTTAAAGACAATACATTCTATATATTTTCTTATATTATCATATGGTTAGAATTATTACAGAACCTTAATTTGGTGTAAATTTATAAAATCAATCTACACCATAGAATTATAATATAACACTAGGGATAAGATGGTAAATATGCAATTAAAATTAAATTAATGTTAGCCCACCAAGTTTGACTACTAACTATGATCATTATTTTAACTCTTTTAATATTGAATGTATATGCAGTGTTGCATATATGATATATAATATTATTTCGACGTTGAATATATAATGTAAACTGTTAATTCGACATTGAATGATCTCGATATGATATGTTGAATGATCGTCTCGGTAAAAAATTTTTACGAAAAATAAACACGTAAAAGTTTGTCGAAAAAAATATATCAATGACCAGTATCATTTTAAAGAGTATAAAATCTCGTTTTGCTAATATCAATCTTTTTGCTATTGTCAATCTTTTTCATTTTTACCATGAATTAAAATATCACTAATACCAATTTTTTAATTCATTAATTCCACACTTGATACTTTTAATCAAAACCATTAGATTAATCTAATTTATGGACGATATTGATTATATAATTCTATACACTAAATTTAGATTCTGCAATGATCTCGTCTCTATTATCATATTGTTTCAAATAAAACTTGAAATATCATATTTTTTAAACGTTGAAATAAAATAGATTTCTTATAACGTGGACGATAATAATTCGAAAATTATGAATTTAAAAAGTAACCACAAAAAAGATTAGGTTAATTACACACTATAATAATGTTATTGAGTGTCAATTCCATAATCTAATCATTTGGATAAAAAGCATTACAATCTTTTTAATAAATAAAAAAAGCCAATATCTTCAAAGTCACTACTTAAAATTCTTTATTTATTAAACTTTTCTTTTGCTTGTTCATCATCATACTTACAAAAGCAAATTGAGTAAAGCCCAAGTAGTAGGGAAAATATGGATAGTAATCCAAGTATTTGACTCATTGAGTTTGCATAAATATGTTATAAAAGTATCTTAAAATAATTTAAAGATTTTGTAGGAAATTTTTATGTAAAAAATTATTAAACATGTGTTACATGTGATAAAAATGAATGAATCAGAAAAATTCAGTCTCATATGACAATTGGTAGTAAATTAATCTGCTAATAAGTTTTTTCCCGATTATTTTCTTAAAATTTCATAAATGGCTTATATGAGTGTTATTAAGATCACAATCTTGGTTATTAGAATACATGACAAGGTTCGCGTTGTTATATCTACTCTCTTCCTCTCGGTCTCACTCTCAACTTCATTACCAGTTAAGCTTAAACATTTGATATATGGACGTATGATATTTTTAAATTTAAATTTTGAATATATATATTTCATATAAGTGTTATTTAATTAGTTTATAGTCAATATATATATATATATATATATATATATATATATATATATATATATATATATAATAAATGAGAACACAAATTGTCACTTTCATCACCATATTTCATTAAAAAGATAAATACATATTTTTAAAATAAAAGATAAATACAACTTATTATTTCAAAGATAAATACATTTTATTAATTTTAAAATAAAATAAAATACAAACACAATTTGTTATTTCTATATCAATAAACATTAATAAATAATTAATTCTGTCTATTATTTGACCTACATTTGTAAAGGAATATTTATAATATTAATACAGAACATAAATTATAAAGATTATATAAACAATATTAATTTTTTATAAAGTAAACATAATACAATATTAATAAATTCATATTTTATAACATTATTATTATTACACACACACATTATGCTTTATGTAAAACTAAAATTTCAAATTATATCGACTAAATATATGTATAAGTTTAGAAACAAAAAACTTAAAAAGAATGTTTAAAAAACTATTATTCATGTATATTTAAAAAGATTAAATAAATAATATACGTGACAAGTATTTATATTTTCGTATATTTTTTTATAAGAATTAATATTTATATTCGTTTTATTTTAAGTAACTAGTTATTTATTAAAACTTATTCACGTAACACGTGAGTTCATAAACTAATGTAATAATAAAGTATAACATATGTGGGAAAAAAACTAATAAATTGTAGTAGGATTTGCGAACTAAAAATGACTTCAGATAAATTTTTTATCTTAACAAGTTTGATCATTATCTTAAAAATATTATGAAAATTAATACTAAAGGTGACTATGTTTTTAAGATATTTGAAAGGTTGTAAATGTTATAAAATGACAAGATATGGATGCATAATTTTACTTGGTCTTTTACCAAGTTGAGAAGCAAATGCAAATAGTAGATGTGAGTGATGTGTATAGTAATTTTTGTCTCTAACTTTGTATCTATAAAAGGAATGAATTGGTGTGTTGCTAGTGTAGAGAAGAAAGGTGAAAACACATATATGTCAAAATTTGCAAGTGTTGTTGATTTCTTGATATCTGAATTCTGTTAAATTATAACACGTTATCAGCACGAGGAGCTCAATATCTCAACCAAATCAAGAATCACCATTCACTCAAGGTATGAAATAAATTGAAAACAAAATATATGGTTAAAGACCATAATTAACAACTAAATGACTACATATTGGATACAAGGACTACTAACGTTTACTAAACTTTTATTTATATATACTAACATTTATTCTTATTCTTATTCTTATTACTAACATTAATGGAAGGCTAAGCCTCCTACTTATTTATGTTAACTAACATCTATTTATTGTTACTAACATTTACTTCCCGCAACTAACATTTATTTATGCAATCTAACATTTATTTATGTATACTAACATTTATTTATGCAATCTAACATTCTAACATTTATGCTTACTAGCATTAATTCTGTTACTAACATTTATTTATGCGTTGGTTTATTAATGTGTACTAACATCTATTTATGTTTATTAATTTATTTTTTTTTCTGATTCATATTTTATAAATTGCTTTATGCACAAACAATATTAATAATTTATACTCTAATAATTATTTTACACTAAATTTATCTTTTAATCATTTTATAATTTTTCTTTACAACGGCTACATAATCGTTACAACGATCAAAAATCCGACCGTTTCGATGGCTTGGTTTTTCCCTATAAATACCACAACACTAAACCTCATTATTTCACAAAATCGTTCTTCTTCTTGTTTGAAATTTTTTTTTTCTTAACTGGTTGAATAATGAAGATGCCTCTCTCGTTTTTAATTTTCCTTATTGTAATACTCTCAATACTTTTATACTCTTTGCTACAACTTTCATTCGATGAGATGTACTCTTTTCTAATTATATTTTCATTTACGATTCTTCCATTGTTATGTGTTGCGATATTGATTGAAATAAATTAATGCTAATTTATGTTGTTAAATATTTTTGTTGATAGTTATAAAATGGCAAACCTTGTAAAGCTTGAATTTGCTGCACTAGACGTTAACGGGAAGAACTACATGTCATGGACAATTGATGTAAAAATGCATCTTGAATCCATGGGAATCTTGGAAACTATAAGTGAGAACAATAATTGTTCCTCACAAGAAAATGCAAAATCAAATGTGTTCTACGTAAGCATATTGATGATATGCTAAAATTTGAATATTTGAACACAAATGATCCAAGCATTCTATGGAAAGATTTGAAAGAAAGGTTTGATCATCAAAGGGAAGTTTTACTTCCAGCTGCCAGAGATGAGTGGAGAAATTTGAGGTTCCAAGACTTTAAAAAGGTTAATGAGTATACCTCAGCTTTGTTCAAGATATGTTCACAGTTAAGATTTTGTGGACAAACTGTTACTGATGCAGACATGTTGGAGAAAACTTACTCCACGTTTCATGCGTCAAACATTACTCTGCAACAACAATATCGCATGCAGAAATTTACAAGATATTCTGAACTCAATTCAGTCCTTCTTGTTGCTGAACAAAATAATGAGCTTCTGATGAAAAATCATTAGTCACGTCCTACAGGATCAGTAGCGTTTCCTGAAGCAAATGCTACGAATAAAAGTGATCCTAAAAATAATACACATGGACAAGGACGAGGGCGAGGACTTGGCCGTGGACGAGGCCGTGGTCGTGGCTATAATAAAAACCATAATTATAAGAATAATCATGACTATGATTACAACTATAAATATGAGAAAAGTCATTCTCGGGGCCGTGGATGTGGACATGGACATGCTTATAACAATGCTCCACGAGATAATAAATCTCAATCACATGGAAAATCCAAGAACAATGAAGCAAAAACTAATACTTCTCAGGGTCCTGAAGATCCTTGCTTCAGATGCGGAATGATAGGTCACTGGTCAAGAACTTGTCGAACAGCACCACATCTTTGTCAGCTGTATCAAGATTCTCTTAAAGGAAAAGAGAAAGAAGTAAATTTTAATGATCTCCCTAATGATTCGGTACCTGAACTAAATGCTTCAGATTTCTTTGATGATTTAGATATATAATAGTGTGACTATGTTTCATTTTCTAGATATGTTTCATTTCATTTTATCATGTAATGCACTTCCTAATCTTATAATAATATAACATATTTCTACTTAACAATTTTTATCTTACATAATCATTAATTTATTATTTTTCTTATTTATTTTTTTTAGAAGTTTAAAATGAACTTCATCGAAGAACTGCATGAAGCAAACTTTGGAGATATCTGTATACCAGACAGTGGTGCCACACACACAGTTCTTAAAATGAAGAAATATTTTTCTGAACTAAAGCCAACCAAAGCAATCATACATACCATTTCAGGTCCTGTAGATCTAATTGAAGGAACCGGAAAGGCTCATTTTATATTACCAAATGGTACAAAGTTTTTAATAGATAATGCTCTATTTTCTCCAAAATCTAAAAGAAATTTGCCGAGTTTCAATGATATACACCAAAATGGATACGGTACTCAGACTGTGACAATAGAGAATAAGAAATTTATGCATATAACCGATAAAAATCATGTACTGGAAAAACTGCCAACACTCAGTTCTGGTTTGCATTATACATATATAAGTATGGTTGAATCCAACATGGTAGTAAAAGAAAAATATTGTGATCCTGGAGTTTTGAGTTTGTGGCATGACAGATTAGGCCATCCAGGAACAACCATGATGCAAAGAATAATTGAAGGTACCAATGGACATCCACTGAAAAGCCTGAAGATCTCTCAAACAGGTAACTTGGCTCCATGTACATCTTGTTCTCCTGGAAAACTTATTGTGAAGCATTCACCAACAAAAATTGAAAAGGAAAATCCTATGTTTCTTGAAAGAATTCAAGGTGATATATGTGGACCAATTCATCCACTATGTGGACCTTTCAGATACTTCATGGTATTAATAGATGCATCAAGTCGATGGTCTCACGTTTGTTTATTATCGACTCGCAATGTGGCATTTGCAAAATTTCTGGCTCAGATCATTAAATTAAGGGCGCATTTTCCTGATTATACCATTAAAAGGGTGAGACTTGATAATGCTGGTGAATTTACGTGTAATAGCCGTAAAATTTAAAACACAAAAAAAAAAAAAAAAATTTAAAAACACACAAATAATCTAAAACCTAATAATAAACCTAATCAAGTTATCGGTGATCATAGCGGTACGACTTTTATTTTGGCGATTTCGGGGACGAAATCATTTTAAGTGGTGAGTGTTATAATAACCCGAATTTTAGAATAACAAATATTAATAAATAGAAATACTAATAATAATAAAAACCTTAATAACATTGATTAAACATAAATATAACATTATTTGTAAAATAAAAGGGACCTAACTATACATTATACAATTCCAGTTAATATAATTAAACTAAATGGGCTTAATTAATAATCAGTAAACTCTAACCAAATGAGCCCAAGCCCGATCCAGTAATTAGGGTTAAACTAATATTAATAAACCAATAACCTTAATTCCAAACCCTAATCGAGACAGAAACCGTAGCCGGCCGTTCGTGTATTGTTGGAGGAGATCCGAATCAAACCAAGCAATCTTTCACGATTTTCTTCTAATCGAGGTAATGATCTCTGTTTAATATTAGAATCTTGTTGAGGTATGAATATGATGTTTTAAATATGAAATATGTGAATGAAATCAAAGGATCCGAAACCAATTTAAAATGCTAAAACAAGAAAAGGAAAACCAACCTGAAAGTGGGTTTCGAGAGGTGATGTCGGTGGTAGTTGTGGTTCGTGACCGACGACGCCGCACCAGGGACGACCGCAATGGTCCTAGTCAGCGGCGGCCGTTGAGGGCTGGAGGTGTTAGATCCGTGATGTGTGAGCGCTGAGATGAGCGAGATCGAGCGAGTGGGAGCGTCTGTGAGGCCGAGTGGCGGCGGCGGCGGAGTTGTGGTGGCGGCGGCGGCAGCGGCGTTAGGGTTGCTGCTGCCGTTGTGGTGTTTGCGAGCGAGAGAGACGGAGTGAGCAAGGGAGAGACGAGAGGGAGATGGAGATGGAGAGTCAGGGGGCGACTGGTCGATGGGTTGGTCGCCGGTGGGTGAGCGGCGGCGGTCGCCGGCCGGAGAGAGCAGAGAGAGAGTGAGGGTAGAGAGAGATGAGAGAAGGTGTGTGAGAACGTGTGTGTGTGGGGTGTGTGTACCGAAAATTTAGGGAGAAAGGGGGAGATGGGAAAGAAATGGGTCATGGGTCAGACCCGACCGGTAACCTGAATAATAATAAACCTATATAATAATAAATAAATCTAATTTTGTTTTATCTTTTAAATTCTTATAAAATCATTATTTCTATTAATTAATAATTGGTTTAAATCTTTTTAATAAACCTAATATATAATTTCGGAACTCACTCTAAATAAAGTAATTAACGGGTAACATATTAATTAATTATTCACGTTTATATTTACGATTAATATTGATTACATGTTATTAAAGTTAATTAGATTATTCGGACCGTAACCCAAAATGGAATAAAATTATATTAACGACTTATTATTTAATTAAGGTTCACTTATAAGTTAATTCAAATGTTCAATGGGATTAAAATAAATACACTAAAATTGTATGCTGTTGAATACTGATTAAAGTAAACGGAGAATTTCATAATTAATTATTAGAGCGCCAAATTGATTAATAATAATTAATGAAGCATTTTAAGTTAAGCGATCAATAATTGTAAACCGAACTTAATAATAATTATTATATATAAAAGTATGTATTAAAATAGTGGATTGAGTAGTTAGAAGACTAACCTAGCTGAGTTCTAATTTAAGTTCGTTCTTATAGATCAAATCGATTCGTAGCGGATTAAATCTGTCGTCGTGATTTTGTGGAGCTGCTATTAAGGTACGGATTCCGTACTTCTTTCAGCGTTATTCTTGAGTTGTTTCGTTGTGTGAATTTCATGCTATTACTTGACAGTCGAACTTTTATATCTCGTGTCAGTTTCCTTATTTATATTATCGAAAGCAAATATCGATTTTTATTGCTCGAAAACATTTGCGAAAAACATATTTTGAAATTGATTATATTTACGGCTTGTTACGAAAGTTGATGATGTTTTGTGAAATGTGGCCCTTTTTGTATTTAAATCATTATTTAAAGTTGAGATGTTTATGCGGGCCTTTTGTTATGCTTGAACCCTAGAAATTAGACAGGAGCTAGGATTACCGAGTGAACTACCTGTGGAGGTACCACAGGCATGCAATTGCGGCACCAATGGCATGACACTTCCGTAACAGTGTGATCGGTTACGGCGTCTCCCTTTTGTTGTGATTATGATTATGATTATGAATGATTGAGATTATGTTTATGATCGATGGAGATCATGTTAGCTCGGGAAATGAGCTGTTGATTATTTCAGGGAGGCGTATGGATGCATCCTAGGCTATGTTATGAGTTTTGCGGAAGTAATGTGTAATGCCATACACCCCTTCCGGCCAGATGCACTGATGTGGCGCGACTCAGTGTAGTCTTGAGAGTGATTGTGAGATGGATTATTGTTTATGATGTTAGGCCGCTCGGTAAATATAACCCAACCCTTTGTTGCTTCAGCCATTATATTCTTTGTTTGATCTGGTGTGGAGGTGGAATTATCTAACCAAACACAAACTATATTTTTATTATTAAAACTGCCAATCTTTAAACTTAAATACAAATTGCTTTCAAATTACCAAATTAAAATTAAAACTAAACATTAACTAATGCTCATGAGCACTAATACTAAAATAAAATTGCTAAATCTAAATCCTCGAATAACGGTCAACTCTCTGCACACTGCCCATCATCACCCCTGGGTACCTGCCGGAAGAAAGAACACAGCATGAGCCAAACGCCCAGTACGGAGATCGATTACAAGTGCAACATATACAAATTCAAAGACTAAAGAATGTTTTGAAAATAAGTTTCTTTAAAAGGAAAGTTTTGAAAATGGTTTTTCTTTAAAACATAAATATCCACCTCCACACCAGATCAAACAAAGAATATAATGGCTGAAGCAACAAAGGGTTGGGATATATTTACCGAGCGGCCTAACATCATAAACAATAATCCATCTCACAATCACTCTCAAGACTACACTGAGTCGCGCCACATCAGTGCATCTGGCCGGAAGGGGTGTATGGCATTACACATTACTTCCGCAAAACTCATAACATAGCCTAGGATGCATCCATACGCCTCCCTGAAATAATCAACAGCTCATTTCCCGAGCTAACATGATCTCCATCGATCATAAACATAATCTCAATCATTCATAATCATAATCATAATCACAACAAAAGGGAGACGCCGTAACCGATCACACTGTTACGGAAGTGTCATGCCATTGGTGCCGCAATGGCATGCCTGTGGTACCTCCACAGGTAGTTCACTCGGTAATCCTAGCTCCTGTCTAATTTCTAGGGTTCAAGCATAACAAAAGGCCCGCATAAACATCTCAACTTTAAATAATGATTTAAATACAAAAAGGGCCACATTTCACAAAACATCATCAACTTTCGTAACAAGCCGTAAATATAATCAATTTCAAAATATGTTTTTCGCAAATGTTTTCGAGCAATAAAAATCGATATTTGCTTTCGATAATATAAATAAGGAAACTGACACGAAAAGTTCGACTGTCAAGTAATAGCATGAAATTCACACAACGAAATAACTCAAGAATAACGCTGAAAGAAGTACGGAATCCGTACCTTAATAGCAGCTCCACAAAATCACGACGACAAATTTAATCCGCTACGAATCGATTTGATCTATAAGAACGAACTTAAATTAGAACTCAGCTAGGTTAGTCTTCTAACTACTCAATCCACTATTTTAATACATACTTTTATATATAATAATTATTATTAAGTTCGGTTTACAATTATTGATCGCTTAACTTAAAATGCTTCATTAATTATTATTAATCAATTTGGCGCTCTAATAATTAATTATGAAATTCTCCGTTTACTTTAATCAGTATTCAACAGCATACAATTTTAGTGTATTTATTTTAATCCCATTGAACATTTGAATTAACTTATAAGTGAACCTTAATTAAATAATAAGTCGTTAATATAATTTTATTCCATTTTGGGTTACGGTCCGAATAATCTAATTAACTTTAATAACATGTAATCAATATTAATCGTAAATATAAACGTGAATAATTAATTAATCTGTTACCCGTTAATTACTTTATTTAGAGTGAGTTCCGAAATTATATATTAGGTTTATTAAAAAGATTTAAACCAATTATTAATTAATAGAAATAATGATTTTATAAGAATTTAAAAGATAAAACAAAATTAGATTTATTTATTATTATATAGGTTTATTATTATTTAGGTTACGGGTCGGGTCTGACCCATGACCCATTTCTTTCCCATCTCCCCCTTTCTCCCTAAATTTTCGGTACACACACCCCACACACACACGTTCTCACACACCTTCTCTCATCTCTCTCTACCCTCACTCTCTCTCTGCTCTCTCCGGCCGGCGACCGCCGCCGCTCACCCACCGGCGACCAACCCATCGACCAGTCGCCCCCTGACTCTCCATCTCCATCTCCCTCTCGTCTCTCCCTTGCTCACTCCGTCTCTCTCGCTCGCAAACACCACAACGGCAGCAGCAACCCTAACGCCGCTGCCGCCGCCGCCACCACAACTCCGCCGCCGCCGCCACTCGGCCTCACAGACGCTCCCACTCGCTCGATCTCGCTCATCTCAGCGCTCACACATCACGGATCTAACACCTCCAGCCCTCAACGGCCGCCGCTGACTAGGACCATTGCGGTCGTCCCTGGTGCGGCGTCGTCGGTCACGAACCACAACTACCACCGACATCACCTCTCGAAACCCACTTTCAGGTTGGTTTTCCTTTTCTTGTTTTAGCATTTTAAATTGGTTTCGGATCCTTTGATTTCATTCACATATTTCATATTTAAAACATCATATTCATACCTCAACAAGATTCTAATATTAAACAGAGATCATTACCTCGATTAGAAGAAAATCGTGAAAGATTGCTTGGTTTGATTCGGATCTCCTCCAACAATACACGAACGGCCGGCTACGGTTTCTGTCTCGATTAGGGTTTGGAATTAAGGTTATTGGTTTATTAATATTAGTTTAACCCTAATTACTGGATCGGGCTTGGGCTCATTTGGTTAGAGTTTACTGATTATTAATTAAGCCCATTTAGTTTAATTATATTAACTGGAATTGTATAATGTATAGTTAGGTCCCTTTTATTTTACAAATAATGTTATATTTATGTTTAATCAATGTTATTAAGGTTTTTATTATTATTAGTATTTCTATTTATTAATATTTGTTATTCTAAAATTCGGGTTATTATAACACTCACCACTTAAAATGATTTCGTCCCCGAAATCGCCAAAATAAAAGTCGTACCGCTATGATCACCGATAACTTGATTAGGTTTATTATTAGGTTTTAGATTATTTGTGTGTTTTTAAATTTTTTTTTTTGTGTTTTAAATTTTACGGCTATTACAACTTACCCAACTTAAAAAGGATTCCGTCCTCGGAATTAGCTAAAGAAACTAGGAGATAACTAAATTATCGAATAGACGAAGATAACGCTCTCTGAACGACTTGCAACCGATGCCACCTTGACTTCAAATCAATCTTCTCGCCTCCATGGCCGAAATGATAGGAATAATGCTACTAGGTCGAAACCTCCGATAGACACAATCAGGAACTTCAAGATCACCGAAGATAACACGCATAGACATAGGAATTAAACGAACAGTAAAAACATCATTCTCGACACATTGCGGACAATCAAGATACAGACAATCAAATAACCGCATAATTCCCCATGGGTTAAGATTTTGTTTGTCAATTCCATGTTTTTTCGATCTTTACGTTGATCGTCGCTATCTATTATCTCTCCGTCATTTTCTCAGCATGTTGGTTTAGTTTCTATCTCTACTCCCATGGGGAATTATGCGGTTATTTGATTGTGTTGTCTTGATTGTCCGTCATCTGTCGAGAATCATGTTTTTACTGTTCGTTTACATCCTATGTCTATGCGCATTATCTTCGGTGATCTCAAAGATCCTAATTGTGTCTATCGGGTTTCGACCTAGTAGTATTATTTCAATTGTTTTGGCCATGGAGATGAGAAAATTGATTTGAAGTCAGGGTGGCATCAGTTGCAAGTCGTTCAGAGAGCGTTGTCTTCGTCTATTCGATAATTTAGTTATCTCCTAGTTTCTTTAACTGATTCCGAGGACGGAATCCTTTTTAAGTTGGGTAAGTTGTAATAACCGTAAAATTTAAAAAAACACTAAATTTAAAAAAAAAAAAAAAGTACACAAGTAATCTAAAACATAATAATAAACCTAATCAAGTTATCGGTGATCATAGCGGTATGACTTTTACTTTTGGCGATTTCGGGGACGAAATCAATTTAAGTGGTAGGTGTTATAATAACCCGAATTTAATAATTGGTGATTTCGGGGACGAAATCAATTTAAGTGGTGAGTGTTATAATAACCCGAATTTTAGAATAACAAATATTAATAAATAGAAATACTAATAATAATAAAACCTTAATAACATTGATTAAACATTAATATAACATTATTTGTAAAATAAAAGGGACTAAAGTAACAAACTTTATAACTCTATTAAATAAACCAAAATAAGATGGGCTTTAATTATAATTAACCTAACTAAGCCCAACCCAGATAATTAGGGTTATACATGTATTTATTAGCATTAATCTCAAACCCTAAACCCTAGTTAGGTTACAAACTCAGAAAATTGCAGAAAACCTCATTGCCATTCAAGGTTCGTTCAAGAAATCAGTAAGGAAGCAAGCAACAATTCACGTTTCTTCAAAGCAAGGTATTCAATACTCACTACCTAAAGTATGTACTGTTTCTTATATATGTAAAAGGGTTTTAACTGGAAATTCGAAAACAAAACTAAATATAAAACACAAGATAATATACAAATCTGATATTTGGGTTTTGAGCGACGATGATGTTTGTGGGGCTGTGGTTCCGTAACCGGCGGCGGCGGCGGCGATGAGCATGGTCAGCCTCGGTGCGTGAGTGCCGAGAGAGAGAGGTGAGTCGTGAGCCGAGAGATCGAGTGAGTGTGAGCGTGGGAGACCGAGCGGTGGTGGCGGTGATGGAGCTGTAGCGGCGGCGGCGCTGTTATGCCGCTGTCGTCGTGGTGTGCGAGAGTGCGAGCGAGAGAGGAGCTGAGCGAGGGGGGGAGGGGAGAAAAGAAAAGGCGGTTGGGTCATGGATCGACCCGACCCGACCCATAATTAAATAATTAATTATAATATTTAATGAATATATTAAATTAGTTTTATATTTTATTTATTATACATCATTATTCCTATTAATTAATAATTAGCTTTAAACCCAATTAATAAACCTAATATATTGGAACCAATTCTAAATAATATAATTAATGGGTAACAAATCGATTAATTATTCACGGTTATAATTACGATTAATATCAATTAAATGTTATTACTCCTTATTAAAGGATTAAAATGGAATAAATTATATTAACGACTTAATATTAAATTAAGGTTCACTTATAAGTTAATTTAAATGTTCAATTGAGATTAAAAATAAATACACTAAAATTATATGCAGTTGAATACCGACTAAAGTAGAGAGAAATTACATAATTAATTATTGGAACACCGATGCGATTAATAATGACAAATGAACCGTTTTAAGTTTAACAAACAATAATTGTAAACCGAACTTAATATTTATTGAATACAAAAGTATGTATTAAAATAGTGGGATTGGGTATCTAGGAGACCAATCTAGTTAATACCTATCAGTTCCCTAATACAAGTTCGTTCTTATAGATCGGGTTGATTCGTAGCGGTTCTGTGGTCATCGTGAATTTTGCTAAGCTGCTATTAAGGTACGGATCCCGTACTTCTTTCAGCGTTATTCTTGAGTTGTTTCGTTGTGTGAATTGCATGCTAATACTTGACAGTCAAACTTTTATATCTTGTGTCAGTTTCCTTTATTATATCATCGAAACAAATATCGATTTTTATCGCTCGAAAACATTTGCGAAAAAAAAAAAAAACATACTTTGAAACTGATTTATGGCTTATTATGAAAGTTGATGATGTTTTGTGAAATGTGGCCCTTTTTGTTATTGAAAGGATTATTTAAAGTTGAGATGTTTGTGCGGGCCTTTTGTTATGCTTGAACCCTAGAGATTAGTCAGGAGCTAGGATTACCGAGTGAACTACCTGTGGAGGTACCACAGGCATGTCATTGCGGCACCAATGGCATGACACTTCCGTAACAGTGTGATCGGTTACGGCGTCTCCCTTTTGTTGTGATTATGATTATGATTATGAATGATTGAGATTATGTTTATGATCGATGGAGATCATGTTAGCTCGGGATATGAGCTGTTGATTATTTCAGGGAGGCGTATGGATGCATCCTAGGCTATGTTATGAGTTTTGCGGAAGTAAGGTGTAATGCCATACACCCCTTCCGCCCAGATGCACTGATGTGGCGCGACTCAGTGTAGTCTTGAGAATGATTGTGAGATGGATTATTGTTTATGATGTTAGGCCGCTCGGTAAATATAACCCAACCCTTTGTTGCTTCAGCCGTTATATTCTTTGTTTGATCTGGTGTGGAGGTGGATATTTATGTTTTAAAGAAAAACCATTTTCAAAACTTCCTTTTAAATAAACTTATTTTCAAAACATTCTTTAGTCTTTGAATTCGTATACGTTGCACTTGTAATCGATCTCCGTACTGGGCGTTTGGCTCATGCTGTGTTCTTTCTTCCGGCAGGTACTCAGGGGTGATGATGGGCAGAGCGCAGAGTGTGGACCGTTGAGGACTTAGATTTATGTTAGCTATTTTATTTTAGTATTAGTGATCATGAGCATTAGTTAATGTTTAGTTTTAATTTTAATTTGGTAATTTGAAAGCAATTTGTATTTAAGTTTAAAGATTGGCAGTTTTAATAATAAAAATATAGTTTGTGTTTGGTTAGATAGTTAGTTAATTAACATCGCCGGTCCAGTCGGGATTGGGGTGTTACAGTTGATGGGTAACAAATCGATTAATTATTCACGGTTATAATTACGATTAATATCAATTAAATGTTATTACTCCTTATTAAAGGATTAAAATGGAATAAATTATATTAACGACTTAATATTAAATTAAGGTTCACTTATAAGTTAATTTAAATGTTCAATTGAGATTAAAAATAAATACACTAAAATTATATGCAGTTGAATACCGACTAAAGTAGAGAGAAATTACATAATTAATTATTGGAACACCGATGCGATTAATAATGACAAATGAACCGTTTTAAGTTTAACAAACAATAATTGTAAACCGAACTTAATATTTATTGAATTCAAAAGTATGTATTAAAATAGTGGGATTGGGTATCTAGGAGACCAATCTAGTTAATACCTATCAGTTCCCTAATACAAGTTCGTTCTTATAGATCGGGTTGATTCGTAGCGGTTCTGTGGTCATCGTGAATTTTGCTAAGCTGCTATTAAGGTACGGATCCCGTACTTCTTTCAGCGTTATTCTTGAGTTGTTTCGTTGTGTGAATTGCATGCTAATACTTGACAGTCGAACTTTTATATCTCGTGTCAGTTCTTTATTTATATTATCGAAAGAAAATATCGATTTTCTTCGCTCGAAAACATTTACGAAAAACATATTTTGAAACTGATTATATTTATGGCTTGTTATGGAAGTTGATGATGTTTTGTAAAATGTGGCCCTTTTGTTATTGAAACGATTATTTAAAGTTGAGATGTTTATGCGGGCTTTTGATATGCTTGAACCCTAGAGATTAGACAGGAGCTAGGATTACCGAGTGAACTACCTGTGGAGGTACCACAGGCATGCCATTGCGGCACCAATGGCATGACACTTCCGTAACAGTGTGATCGGTTACGGCGTCTCCCTTTTGTTGTGATTATGATTATGATTATGAATGATTGAGATTATGTTTATGATCGATGGAGATCATGTTAGCTCGGGATATGAGCTGTTGATTATTTCAGGGAGGCGTATGGATGCATCCTAGGCTATGTTATGAGTTTTGCGGAAGTAATGTGTAATGCCATACACCCCTTCCGGCCAGATGCACTGATGTGGCGCGACTCAGTGTAGTCTTGAGAGTGATTGTGAGATGGATTATTGTTTATGATGTTAGGCCGCTCGGTAAATATAACCCAACCCTTTGTTGCTTCAGCCATTATATTCTTTGTTTGATCTGGTGTGGAGGTGGATATTTATGTTTTAAAGAAAAACCATTTTCAAAACTTTCCTTTTAAAGAAACTTATTTTCAAAACATTCTTTAGTCTTTGAATTTGTATATGTTGCACTTGTAATCGATCTCCGTACTGGGCGTTTGGCTCATGTTGTGTTCTTTCTTCCGGCAGGTACCCAGGGGTGATGATGGGCAGTGTGCAGAGAGTTGACCGTTATTCGAGGATTTAGATTTAGCAATTTTATTTTAGTATTAGTGCTCATGAGCATTAGTTAATGTTTAGTTTTAATTTTAATTTGGTAATTTGAAAGCAATTTGTATTTAAGTTTAAAGATTGGCAGTTTTAATAATAAAAATATAGTTTGTGTTTGGTTAGATAGTTAGTTAATTAAACAAAGAATAGACTTTGGCCTGTGAGATTGGGTAGACCATGGGTTAGGATTTTGTTTGTCAATTCCATACTCTTTCGTTCTTTACGATGATCGTTGCGATTTCTTTCGAAACTCTGTAGATGCCTCCTCGTAGATCGACTCGCGGCCCAAGGAGAAACACTCGCGGCGATAGGAACAATGAGGAATCTAATGCGACGTTTACTCCCGCTCAGATGACTACGCTGAATCAAATCATTGCTGCAGCCATTGCCCAAGCCGTGCCTCAAATTATGGCAGCTGGACAGAATCAGGGAAATAATACTAATACTGGGATGGCAGATCAAGCAGAGAATGCTCAGGGACCGCCTACGTATAAGTTGTTGGAAAAATTTCAGAAGCAGAAACCAAATTCTTTCAGTGGGGGGAAGAAACCGATTGATGCAAGGAATTGGATAGCCCATTTGGAAAAGATTTTCGAAGTCCTGGAATGCACTGACAATCAGAAGGTACGTCTTGCTACCTATAAATTGGAAGGAGATGCCCACTCCTGGTGGAAGACCCTGAAAGATGTAGAGGGTGACGGGTTCCTGGAGTCCTTGGCTTGGAGGGATTTTCTGGAGATGTTTTACCAGCAGTACTTCCCAGCGGCAGATATTCAAGCGTGCGAGAGAGAATATGCGAGCATCCATCAGGGAAATGATGAGGATGTAAGTGCTTATATGGAGAGATTTGTGCGAATTGCGGGAATAGTTGGCGCTACGGCTGGAACCGCGAAGCAGCAAGCTAATAAGTTCGTATGGGGGCTACGGTATGAGATTCGACGACAGGTAGTCGACAGAAAGCATGACAAGATTTCGGATGCGGCCAACGCAGCAAAAACTGTGGAAATGGAGAGGGCGGACTTTCGTGCCAGTAAGGGAGGTGACCGGAAGAGGGGTCGAGAGGAAAACCGCGGACAGGGTTCGGACCGTAATGTAAGATTTCAGTCAGGACAGAATAATGGGAGTAGAAGCATGGGATTTCAGCATGGAGCCGATAACCAGTTGCCAGGGTCCGACATGTTCAGACTTACTGGAGCGGAGCCAGTGAACAATAATCAGGCTATGATTGCGGCATGTAACAGATGTGGGACATTTCACCCTGGGAGGCCGTGTGTGCGGGACAACAGGGGTTGTTTTAAATGTGGCCAGCAAGGGCATCTGGCTAGAAATTGCACAGCACAGCAAGGGAATAACCAGCAGGATAATGCAGGGAATAATCAGCAACAAGTTAATAATCAGCAGGCGGGTACTGGTAACCAGAGAGGGAATGTCGGTAGAGTTTTCGCCATCACCGAGCATCAGGCTGCAAACGCTCCAGGTACGATATCGAGTTAATTCTTCCTTGTCTGGCCGAGAGGCTCATGTGTTAATCGATTCGGATCCTACGCATTCTTTTATCTCTTCGTATTTTGTTCAGCGTGTTGGTTTGGTTTCTATTTCTACTCCCATGGGGAATTATGCGGTTATTTGATTGTCTGTATCTTGATTGTCCGCAATGTGTCGAGAATGATGTTTTTACTGTTCGTTTAATTCCTATGTCTATGCGTGTTATCTTCGGTGATCTTGAAGTTCCTGATTGTGTCTATCGGAGGTTTCGACCTAGTAGCATTATTCCTATCATTTCGGCCATGGAGGCGAGAAGATTGATTTGAAGTCAAGGTGGCATCGGTTGCAAGTCGTTCAGAGAGCGTTATCTTCGTCTATTCGATAATTTAGTTATCTCCTAGTTTCTTTAGCTAATTCCGAGGACGGAATCCTTTTTAAGTTGGGTAAGTTGTAATAGCCGTAAAATTTAAAACACAAAAAAAAAAATTTAAAAACACACAAATAATCTAAAACCTAATAATAAACCTAATCAAGTTATCGGTGATCATAGCGGTACGACTTTTATTTTGGCGATTTCGGGGACGAAATCATTTTAAGTGGTGAGTGTTATAATAACCCGAATTTTAGAATAACAAATATTAATAAATAGAAATACTAATAATAATAAAAACCTTAATAACATTGATTAAACATAAATATAACATTATTTGTAAAATAAAAGGGACCTAACTATACATTATACAATTCCAGTTAATATAATTAAACTAAATGGGCTTAATTAATAATCAGTAAACTCTAACCAAATGAGCCCAAGCCCGATCCAGTAATTAGGGTTAAACTAATATTAATAAACCAATAACCTTAATTCCAAACCCTAATCGAGACAGAAACCGTAGCCGGCCGTTCGTGTATTGTTGGAGGAGATCCGAATCAAACCAAGCAATCTTTCACGATTTTCTTCTAATCGAGGTAATGATCTCTGTTTAATATTAGAATCTTGTTGAGGTATGAATATGATGTTTTAAATATGAAATATGTGAATGAAATCAAAGGATCCGAAACCAATTTAAAATGCTAAAACAAGAAAAGGAAAACCAACCTGAAAGTGGGTTTCGAGAGGTGATGTCGGTGGTAGTTGTGGTTCGTGACCGACGGCGCCGCACCAGGGACGACCGCAATGGTCCTGGTCAGCGGCGGCCGTTGAGGGCTGGAGGTGTTAGATCCGTGATGTGTGAGCGCTGAGATGAGCGAGATCGAGCGAGTGGGAGCGTCTGTGAGGCCGAGTGGCGGCGGCGGCGGAGTTGTGGTGGCGGCGGCGGCAGCGGCGTTAGGGTTGCTGCTGCCGTTGTGGTGTTTGCGAGCGAGAGAGACGGAGTGAGCAAGGGAGAGACGAGAGGGAGATGGAGATGGAGAGTCAGGGGGCGACTGGTCGATGGGTTGGTCGCCGGTGGGTGAGCGGCGGCGGTCGCCGGCCGGAGAGAGCAGAGAGAGAGTGAGGGTAGAGAGAGATGAGAGAAGGTGTGTGAGAACGTGTGTGTGTGGGGTGTGTGTACCGAAAATTTAGGGAGAAAGGGGGAGATGGGAAAGAAATGGGTCATGGGTCAGACCCGACCCGTAACCTAAATAATAATAAACCTATATAATAATAAATAAATCTAATTTTGTTTTATCTTTTAAATTCTTATAAAATCATTATTTCTATTAATTAATAATTGGTTTAAATCTTTTTAATAAACCTAATATATAATTTCGGAACTCACTCTAAATAAAGTAATTAACGGGTAACAGATTAATTAATTATTCACGTTTATATTTACGATTAATATTGATTACATGTTATTAAAGTTAATTAGATTATTCGGACCGTAACCCAAAATGGAATAAAATTATATTAACGACTTATTATTTAATTAAGGTTCACTTATAAGTTAATTCAAATGTTCAATGGGATTAAAATAAATACACTAAAATTGTATGCTGTTGAATACTGATTAAAGTAAACGGAGAATTTCATAATTAATTATTAGAGCGCCAAATTGATTAATAATAATTAATGAAGCATTTTAAGTTAAGCGATCAATAATTGTAAACCGAACTTAATAATAATTATTATATATAAAAGTATGTATTAAAATAGTGGATTGAGTAGTTAGAAGACTAACCTAGCTGAGTTCTAATTTAAGTTCGTTCTTATAGATCAAATCGATTCGTAGCGGATTAAATCTGTCGTCGTGATTTTGTGGAGCTGCTATTAACGTACGGATTCCGTACTTCTTTCAGCGTTATTCTTGAGTTGTTTCGTTGTGTGAATTTCATGCTATTACTTGACAGTCGAACTTTTATATCTCGTGTCAGTTTCCTTATTTATATTATCGAAAGCAAATATCGATTTTTATTGCTCGAAAACATTTGCGAAAAACATATTTTGAAATTGATTATATTTACGGCTTGTTACGAAAGTTGATGATGTTTTGTGAAATGTGGCCCTTTTTGTATTTAAATCATTATTTAAAGTTGAGATGTTTATGCGGGCCTTTTGTTATGCTTGAACCCTAGAAATTAGACAGGAGCTAGGATTACCGAGTGAACTACCTGTGGAGGTACCACAGGCATGCCATTGCGGCACCAATGGCATGACACTTCCGTAACAGTGTGATCGGTTACGGCGTCTCCCTTTTGTTGTGATTATGATTATGATTATGAATGATTGAGATTATGTTTATGATCGATGGAGATCATGTTAGCTCGGGAAATGAGCTGTTGATTATTTCAGGGAGGCGTATGGATGCATCCTAGGCTATGTTATGAGTTTTGCGGAAGTAATGTGTAATGCCATACACCCCTTCCGGCCAGATGCACTGATGTGGCGCGACTCAGTGTAGTCTTGAGAGTGATTGTGAGATGGATTATTGTTTATGATGTTAGGCCGCTCGGTAAATATAACCCAACCCTTTGTTGCTTCAGCCATTATATTCTTTGTTTGATCTGGTGTGGAGGTGGATATTTATGTTTTAAAGAAAAACCATTTTCAAAACTTTCCTTTTAAAGAAACTTATTTTCAAAACATTCTTTAGTCTTTGAATTTGTATATGTTGCACTTGTAATCGATCTCCGTACTGGGCGTTTGGCTCATGCTGTGTTCTTTCTTCCGGCAGGTACCCAGGGGTGATGATGGGCAGTGTGCAGAGAGTTGACCGTTATTCGAGGATTTAGATTTAGCAATTTTATTTTAGTATTAGTGCTCATGAGCATTAGTTAATGTTTAGTTTTAATTTTAATTTGGTAATTTGAAAGCAATTTGTATTTAAGTTTAAAGATTGGCAGTTTTAATAATAAAAATATAGTTTGTGTTTGGTTAGATAGTTAGTTAATTAACATCGCCGGTCCTGTCGGGATCGGGGTGTTACAATCTCAAGCTTTTAATGACTATTGCATGTCTGTTGGAATTAGTGTTGAACATCCAGTTGCTCATGTTTATACACAAAACGGTTTAGCTGAATCATTAATTAAACGTCTTCAGCTAATAGCTAGACCATTAATAATGAAAACAAAACTTCTTGTTTCTGTTTGGGGACATGCAATTTTACATGCTGCATCACTGATTCGTCTAAGACCAAGTGCATATCATAAATTTTCTCCTCTACAACTTGCTTTTGGTCAACAACCAAACATTTCCCATCTTCGAATTTTTAAGTGCGCAGTATATGTTCCTATTGCACCACCACAACATACAAAAATGGGTCCTCAAAGAAGATTGGGTATATATGTAGGGTATGAAACACCCTCTATAATAAGGTATCTTGAACCACTGACAGGTGATGTTTTCACAGCACGGTTTGTTGATTGTCATTTCAATGAGACAATTTTCCCAGCATTAGGGGGAGAAAAGAAAAACAAAGAAAAAGATGTTTCATGGTGTGAACCATCATTGATTCATCTTGATCCTCGGACAAAACAATGTGAACTAGAAGTTCAGAAAATAATGCATTTGCAAAAAAAATTGCAAATCAACTGCCTGATGCATTTACTGATTCTAAAAGAGTGACTAGATCATATGTGCCAGCAGCTAATGCACCTGCTCGAATTGAAATTCCAAGCGAGAAAATTGATGACAAAGTCACTCAAGAATCAAAGGCACGCCTGAAGCGTGGAAGACCGTTTGGTTCCAAGGATAAGAATCCTAGAAAAAGAAAGAGCTCTGAAAATACAATTGATAATGAGAAAGGTGTTCCTGGAGAAACACAAAATAATAATATCTCCAAAGAAGGAGAAATTGATGATACTAATACAGAGATTGCAATCAATTATGTCCATACAAATATTATATGGAACAGATCTGAAATGAAAGATATTGATGAAAGGTTTTCTTTTGCTATTGCATTTGATATTATTAATGGAAGTGATGATCCAGAACCAAAGTCTGTTATTGAATGTCAAAATAGACATGATTGGGATAAATGGAAAGAAGCTATGCAAGCTGAATTAGATTCTTTAAACAAACGAAAGGTTTTTGGATCCATTATCCTCACGCCTGAAGCCGTGAAACCTGTAGGATACAAATGGGTATTCATACGAAAGAGAAATGAGAAAAATGAAGTTATAAGATACAAAGCTAGACTTGTGGCTCAAGGTTTTTCTCAATGGCCTGGAATTGATTATGATCAAACGTATTCTCCTGTTATGGATGCAATAACGTTCAGATATTAATCAGTCTTGCAGTTTCTAAAAATTTAGAAATGCGTCTAATGGATGTTGTTACAGCTTATTTATATGGATCATTAGATAGTGATATTTATATGAAAATCCCTGAAGGATTTAAAATGCCTGAAGCATTAAGCAATAAACCCAAAGAAATGTATTCAATCAAATTACAAAGATCTTTATATGGGTTGAAACAATATGGACGCATGTGGTATAAGCGTTTGAGTGATTATTTGATATGTAAAGGATATACAAATAATCAAATTTGTCCATGCGTGTTTATAAAGAAGACAAATGGTGGATATGTTATTATAGCTGTCTATGTTGATGATCTAAATATCATCGGCACAATAAATGAGATAAATGAAGTCGTTGTGCTACTAAAGAAGGAATTTGAAATGAAAGACCTTGGTAAACCAAATATTGTCTTGGTTTGCAAATAGAGCACATGCATAATGGCATACTTGTGCATCAATCAAATTATACGAAGAAGGTCTTAAAACGTTTCAATATGGATAAAGCAAAACCTTTAAGCACGCCAATGGTAGTTAAATCACTTAATATTGACAAAGACCCATTTCGTCCTCAAGAAGAAAATGAAGATTTACTCGGTCCAGAAGTGCCGTATCTTAGTGCAATTGGAGCCCTAATGTATCTTACTAACTGTACAAGACCTGACATTTCTTTTGCAGTAAATTTGTTGGCTAGATTTAGTTCAGCCCCCACCAAACGACATTGGATGGGAATCAAACACATTTTACGATACCTTTGAGGAACTGTTGATTTGGGATTATTTTATTCAAACAATACAAAAGAATGTTTGATTGGTTATGTAGATGCAGGTTATTTGTCTGATCCCCACAAAGCAAGATCTCAAACAGGATACGTATTTTTGAATGGAGGCACTGCAATATCTTGGCGTTCTCAGAAGCAAACACTTGTTACAACATCCTCAAATCATGCTGAAGTTATTGCACTACATGAAGCCAGCAGAGAGTGCGTATGGCTAAGATCAATGACACAACTCATCTTGTCTTCTTGTGGACTTGAAAAAGGAAAAAGTCCTACATTGATTTATGAAGACAATGCAGCTTGCGTGTCACAAATGAAAGAAGGATATATCAAAAGTGACAGGACCAAACATATCCCTCCAAGATTTTTCTCCTACACGCAAGATCTTATAAAGGACAATGAAATTGAAATGAAGTACGTTCAATCTAGCAATAACTCAGCTGATCTTTTCACGAAGACTCTTCCCAAAGCGATTTTCAGAAAACATGTTCACAACATTGGAATGCGACATGTACAAAACATGTGATGACTTTCAGATGGCAATATGAGGGGGAGTCAACCAATCGCTGTACTCTTTTTCCCTTGACTAAAGTTTTTTCCCACTGGGTTTTTCTTTAGCAAGGTTTTTAATGAGGCAGCATTTCGTGGTTGAACTCTTACTAAAATTATCATCCAAGGGGGAGTGTTATAAAATGACAAGATATGGATGCATAATTTTACGTGGTCTTTTACCAAGTTGAGAAGCAAATGCAAATAGTAGATGTGAGTGATGTGTATAGTAATTTTTGTCTCTAACTTTGTATCTATAAAAGGAATGAATTGGTGTGTTGCTAGTGTAGAGAAGAAAGGTGAAAACACATATATGTCAAAATTTGCAAGTGTTGTTGATTTCTTGATATCTGAATTCTGTTAAATTATAACAGTAAACAATTTAATTTGTTATATTTATTTTGTATATTATTGTTTTACATTATTTTCATCAGTTAATCATGTCAGAATATTTAGATAACACAAAACGAGTTTAATAAGTGGATGAAACTATTAAAATTATTCTACATTAGATTTCTAATAAAATTTTTCATAAAATCTTTAATCGTAATAACTTATTTTGCATAAATAAAATTCCTAATGTTATAATCCAAAAAAATATTTTATGCATACTAGTATATGTATAACATAAAAATTAAATTTATGTGACATAAAATATAAAACTGTCAGTGACGTAGCCAGAATTTTAATACATGGTGGGTCAAATTACTTAGTAAATTTAAATATATATAAATGGATAAAAACTGAAGATTTTATAATAACTTTCATTACTTGGAATATTTTAATTGCACACGACGTTCTCATACATCTACAAAATCATCTAAAATTGAATCTATACTAAACATGTTCGTAATCTATTTCTCAATCCAACTTCTAACAGTAAACCACTTGAATTCAATTCAGTTTGTTATATTAACTCATTTAAATAGAAGAACTGGATTTACTAATCCAGCAGTAACCCACTTGCATTCAATTTCTATGTTCAATTTCAATTTGTGTAACATCCCGTTTTTAGAACTATTGCGTGGAATTATTTGAGTGGATGTTTAAATAATTATTTTCGTGTTGGGCCAATGAGAACCCGAGTAGTGGATTCTACGTGTCGGGTTTGCGAGTTACGTGTCTCCGGATTATAAATTTAGTGGATTAATTATATAATTGAGTTCGTGGATTTAATTGGGTTAAGTGGATATTAATTGTGAAATTGGGGTATCGGGTTCGGGTTATGGGGTCGGAACCCGCCGAAGATAGAAAAATATATGTACGTGCGTTCCTTCTTATCTTTTCTTTTTTAGAAAAGCCTAAGTGTGTGTGTGAAGGTGTTCGTGTATGTGTGTGTATGTGATACGAATCTAGCAAGAAAGGATCCTAAATCTGAAAATTTGGTGCTGAATCTGATCATCTTCTTCACCTAGGTGTTCTTGAGATCTTGAGGTAAGAAGCTTGCAATTGGTAGTTTAAATTTGTGATGTGTGTTGCTGAAATTGTGTAGAGTGTTTAAGGGTTTGTATGGGGCTTTTTGTATATTGACTTTGAAGTAATTTTGCTGCTGGAATCGAGTTTATGGGAGGGTTTTACCCCTGGGCAGAAGTTGGAAATCGAGCAGAGAAGGAGCAGATCGCCAGGGATCGCGGTCGCGATGCCCTGGGCGCGGTCGCGACGCGGTCGGCAGCAGTGCGGCCGTGTTGCCTGAGCGCGGGCATGATCGAAGGGGGGAGGGTTTGGAGCCGGTTTTGGGGTATTTGGGTCCCGTTTGGGCTGTTTTTGAGTCGGGATATTGTTGGGATTGTTTTGGGGCGGGTTTTCATCGGGACTTCGGGGTTTCGTTTGGGAATTGTGAGTCGGGTTTTAATCGAGTTCTCGGGGCTTCATCGGGGTTGTTTTCGAGTTAGGGTTTTGGGGTTCGGTTTGAGATCTCGGTTGGGGTTTTCGGGGCTTCGTTGGATCATTTTGAGTTCGAGTCGGGTTGCGTTTATTATGAGTTGTGAGATGTGTCTGTGGGTTTGTATTATCGGGTGGAATTGAGATTAATGTTTTGAGATCCGTGTGTTACAGGAACGAGTCAGCGAATCGAGCCGAGTCAGAGATTCCGGGATTAGTGGATCGACCAGGTGAGTACCCGAGTTCCTTTTTCAAACCCGGGACCGTTTTGCGAGTCGTTGTTGTATAGCTGTTGTCGTATGTGTATATTGTGCAATGTGTTTGAGACAGGGACGCGAGCCACAGGTATGATTCTATTCTTACATATGTGATATATGTGCGTGAGATGAGATCCTGTCCGGGGTCCGTGATGAGTTCCATACGGACGGTGATTCGCGATGGGTTATCGCGCGGGTTGACTGTCCCTAACAGTCCTTGGGGCGTGTATACACGGCAGGGCCTGTAGCCGGTTCGCGCCCGTGCTACAGGGTTGTGAGCTAACCACCGGTGCGCACGGTCGTTAGCTGGGGAAGGGTCCCCCTCAGTGATATTGTGTGCAGGGCTTCGGATCTCATGCTGAGTGTTCATACCTGCTTAATACTGCTGATTGCCAGAGACAGAGATTGAGCTTGGGTTGTGTGTATGTGCTACGTGTTCGCATGCATGCTATGTGTTTACAGTGCAGAGTCTAACCCTCGAGTACTCACGAGCTTTCGAGCTTACGTATTCGAGTCTTCCGTGTTCAGGGTTTCAGCGAAGGGTTCAGTAGCTGTGCTTGTAGATCTGGGAGCAGGGATTATCTGGAAGGCTTTGTGCTAGTTTCGTGTAGCGATCTGTACAGTTCAGCTTATGTGATTAGTGGATTATATGTTAACAGTGTTTATGTAAAAGTTTTAAATTATCAGTGAATTCTGTTTATCCTGTGACATGTGTTTAATAGAGCATTGCGATGCTGCCACCTGTGTATTGTAATGACGTGGCATTTCCGGGATCGGGGAGGGTGTCACAGCATGGTATCAGAGCTTGTGGTTTGAAGTCTGAGTATCATTAGTGGATGCTTAACTTAAACCTTGTTTCGATCAGTGGGGGATCTATTGCGATTGATTTTGGTGGAATTAACTAACCTGGCTTAGTGTATGACGCCGGGTGATTTATTAGTGGTTCTCAATTGTTTCGTTTTGTGCAGATAGTTATGGCAGATCAGGGCGAGGGATCCGGCGCGGGCAAGCCGGAAGGGGACGAGTTCATTCGTAAGTCAGAGCTTCTGGGGGTATTGACTGAGTTTTACAGGCAACAGAGAGAGCGAGAGCGGGAACAGGATCAGGGTATGGGACCACGTGCTGGGGGTGGTCAGGATACGGGCACGGGTGCTTCTTCATCTATATCGCGGCGAGGGGGTTCGTTTAAGGATTTCATGACTGGGAATCCGCCAGAGTTTAGAGGTGGGGGTGAGCCAGGGATGGCTATGGCATGGGAGCGCGAGGTAGAGGCTGCCTTTCGAGTTGCGCATGTGGAGCCGAGAGATATGGTTGGATATGCGGCTTATCTGTTGAGGGGAGGGGCGTCACAGTGGTGGCAGTCTATAGAGTCAGCGATGACTTCTTCCGCGGCGTATGCGATGACGTGGGATCAGTTTAGAGCCATGTTCGAGCTGCAGTACATTCCTAGAGACGAGAGGCGGGAGATGGAGCGGCGATTCCTACATCTACAGCAGGGAGAGATGACGGTGCAGCAGTATGTAGACCGGTTCAATGAGTACTCTCAGTTTGCGACTCACCACATCGCCACCGAGCAGCGAAAGGTTGATGCATTCGTTGATGGACTGCGAGCTGACATCAGAGAGTTCGTTGGGATGCACGAGATGCCTACATTTGCCAGAGCATTGGAGATGGCCCGCATAAGGGAGCGGGAGATAGCCAAGCAGAGGGAGGAGCCATCTTCTCAGCGTCGACGTGCGAGGACTCCTGAGCGGTCCTCGAGAGATCGGAGGCATTCTAGAGACGATTCTAGGGAGCGACGTTCGGGTCAGAGTCCGAGAGATAGATGAGATAGAGACAGAGACAGAGACATGGAACAGAGGTTGAGTGGACCGGGGCGGAGCCAGCGATCAGACAGTCAGAGTCAGAGGCGGAGTTCGAGATATACAGAGCAGAGTCAGAGCAGCGTAGGGCAGAGGCCTCGAGATGGGGGCGATAGGGGAGACAGTTCAGCTGGAGATCGAGAGTGCTTGAGATGCAACCATCACCATAGTGGGCCGTGCGTGCCTAGGTGTTATCGATGCGGCCAGCGTGGGCATGCCGCCGCCACGTGTACAGTTCCAGAGCCATTGTGCTTCCGTTGTGGGAGGCCGGGGCACAGGGTGCGAGACTGTCCAGAGTTGGGATCAGCGGTGCAGGGTGCGAGTTCCAGTGGGGCTAGAGCTGAGCCGTCGTCATCCGGTCGTCATGACTCTCAGGCGCGGGGTCGGGTATTTCAGGCGACTACAGAGGCAGCTCGAGATGATGCTGATATGGTTTCGGGTATGTCCTTTTGAGCTTGCTTTGAGTATGTGTCGATTGTGGGGCGAGTCATTGGGTTATGTCTGCGATAAGTGTATGTGTTCTGTTGCGTGTGACTGTTTCATTGTGTCTGTGATCATGTGGTTCAGTGATAGAGGTGTGAAGGGGTTGCGTATGGGTTATGTGGGATTGTTATATCTGGGTATGTGTGTGAGAGTGAGATATATTGTGGTAAGATGGGTTATCAGAGTTCTGGAATTGGGCATTGTGTCATGTTAGTGGATCAAATTATATGAATAATTATTGCGAATGTGTTTGTGATTGTGGGATTCAGTGACAGAGGGGCGGGATTGTGTGTATGGGCTGAATGGGGTCGTTATGTTTGGGGAGTATATGTGGAGTCAATGTGCTAGATTTGGGTTTATTGTGATCTGGGTTTTCGAGTTCTGAATTGTGCTATGTTAGTGGATTAATCCTGTTGAGCTATGTGAGTTATATGAGTGATAATTGCGAATTTGTTGTGATGTGCTAGTGGATTATCCTATTGAGAGTAGATTTAATCTTTTTATGAGTTTAACCATGTTTATGAGCTTGCGTTTAGTGATTCGATGGAGATGTCTTTATGTGTTGTGTTAGTGGATAATCCATACAGAGTTATGCGGGTATGTGATGAGGGAGAGTAAAAATCGATGGATTGAGATGATATGTGAATCCGGTGGCTTATGAGGTAATGCCACATGAAGACTCTGTGAATAGAGGATTTATCAGTTGCCCATATGTGAATTAGGGGAATTAATTGAGCTATTAGTGGATTGCCTAATTGAGTTAAAGATTCAAGGGAGTCGACTTGTTTTGAGAGTTGAGATAGAGACGTGTATTAGTGATGATGGTGGCAATCAGAGTTCAAATGCGAATATATCCGAGTTGTTGATAATTATATCGAGAATTTTGAGTCAATATTTTCGGGGATTTAACTTAGAGATGTATAATTGCGAATGAGTTTGCGATAGATTCCGGGGACGGAATCTTTTTAAGAGGGGAGGATTTGTAACATCCCGTTTTTAGAACTATTGCGTGGAATTATTTGAGTGGATGTTTAAATAATTATTTTCGTGTTGGGCCAATGAGAACCCGAGTAGTGGATTCTACGTGTCGGGTTTGGGAGTTACGTGTCTCCGGATTATAAATTTAGTGGATTAATTATATAATTGAGTTCGTGGATTTAATTGGGTTAAGTGGATATTAATTGTGAAATTGGGGTATCGGGTTCGGGTTATGGGGTCGGAACCCGCCGAAGATAGAAAAATATATGTACGTGCGTTCCTTCTTATCTTTTCTTTTTTTGAAAAGCCTAAGTGTGTGTGTGAAGGTGTTCGTGTATGTGTGTGTATGTGATACGAATCTAGCAAGAAAGGATCCTAAATCTGAAAATTTGGTGCTAAATCTGATCATCTTCTTCACCTAGGTGTTCTTGAGATCTTGAGGTAAGAAGCTTGCAATTGGTAGTTTAAATTTGTGATGTGTGTTGCTGAAATTGTGTAGAGTGTTTAAGGGTTTGTATGGGGCTTTTTGTATATTGACTTTGAAGTAATTTTACTGCTGGAATCGAGTTTATGGGAGGGTTTTACCCCTGGGCAGAAGCTGGAAATCGAGCAGAGAAGGAGCAGATCGCCAGGGATCGCGGTCGCGATGCCCTGGGCGCGGTCGCGACGCGGTCGGCAGCAGTGCGGCCGTGTTGCCTGAGCGCGGGCATGATCGAAGGGGGGAGGGTTTGGAGCCGGTTTTGGGGTATTTGGGTCCCGTTTGGGCTGTTTTTGAGTCGGGATATTGTTGGGATTGTTTTGGGGCGGGTTTTCATCGGGACTTCGGGGTTTCGTTTGGGAATTGTGAGTCGGGTTTTAATCGAGTTCTCGGGGCTTCATCGGGGTTGTTTTCGAGTTAGGGTTTTGGGGTTCAGTTTGAGATCTCGGTTGGGGTTTTCGGGGCTTCGTTGGATCATTTTGAGTTCGAGTCGGGTTGCGTTTATTATGAGTTGTGAGATGTGTCTGTGGGTTTGTATTATCGGGTGGAATTGAGATTAATGTTTTGAGATCCGTGTGTTACAGGAACGAGTCAGCGAATCGAGCCGAGTCAGAGATTCCGGGATTAGTGGATCGACCAGGTGAGTACCCGAGTTCCTTTTTCAAACCCGGGACCGTTTTGCGAGTCGTTGTTGTATAGCTGTTGTCGTATGTGTATATTGTGCAATGTGTTTGAGACAGGGACGCGAGCCACAGGTATGATTCTATTCTTACATATGTGATATATGTGCATGAGATGAGATCCTGTCCGGGGTCCGTGATGAGTTCCATACGGACGGTGATTCGCGATGGGTTATCGCGCGGGTTGACTGTCCCTAACAGTCCTTGGGGCGTGTATACACGGCAGGGCCTGTAGCCGGTTCGCGCCCGTGCTACAGGGTTGTGAGCTAACCACCGGTGCGCACGGTCGTTAGCTGGGGAAGGGTCCCCCTCAGTGATATTGTGTGCAGGGCTTCGGATCTCATGCTGAGTGTTCATACCTGCTTAATACTGCTGATTGCCAGAGACAGAGATTGAGCTTGGGTTGTGTGTATGTGCTACGTGTTCGCATGCTATGTGTTTACTGTGCAGAGTCTAACCCTCGAGTACTCACGAGCTTTCGAGCTTACGTATTCGAGTCTTCCGTGTTCAGGGTTTCAGCGAAGGGTTCAGTAGCTGTGCTTGTAGATCTGGGAGCAGGGATTATCTGGAAGGCTTTGTGCTAGTTTCGTGTAGCGATCTGTACAGTTCAGCTTATGTGATTAGTGGATTATATGTTAACAGTGTTTATGTAAAAGTTTTAAATTATCAGTGAATTCTGTTTATCCTGTGACATGTGTTTAATAGAGCATTGCGATGCTGCCACCTGTGTATTGTAATGACGTGGCATTTCCGGGATCGGGGAGGGTGTCACAATTTGTTGCGGCCCACTTAAATTTATAAATCATCGATTC
The DNA here is from genome assembly GCA_020465985.1 of Centrapalus pauciflorus. NCBI lineage: Eukaryota > Viridiplantae > Streptophyta > Magnoliopsida > Asterales > Asteraceae > Centrapalus > Centrapalus pauciflorus. Next base: position 652,137 of record JAANYP010000163.1, read on the forward strand.
TTAGAAGAAGAAAAATTAATGAAAGCAATATTATTATACCATACATTGTAGATTTGTAAAACAAAGAAAGTAGAATTATAAAGAAAATAAAAAAAAATAACAAACCTAAAACTAACCTAAACAAATGCAAAAAAATTAACAAAAACAAATGGAGTTCAAATATCAAAATACAAATTTACATACAAAATAACAACCAAAATAATTAATGAGTTACACTCATAGGTGGATAGAAAATATTTTTCCAGGGGAGGCCATGGCCCATCCCATGACCTACACAGCTACGCCATTGAAAACTGTAATGATAAAGATAATGTGAAATTTTTTTTCGATTGAAAAAAATTGTAATTCAAATATGACAAAAAATTAGTATCCATAACTAATCAAGAAGGTAACAGTTGAATTTTATGAGCAGTTGTCTATAAAAAAAACATTTCATGATCTTATATCGACCTTAAAATATGGATTTCATATAATTTCTTAACAAAAAAATAGAACACACATATATGTGTATTCTTTACGTCGTTTGTTAAGCAATTATGTTTTCTGACAAAATTTTGATAAAATAATATTAGTAAAACCATTTCAAAACCATACGTAAGCAATTTATCATAAATATTATATGTACATCGTGAAATGAAACTTAAACATTATTTTGAATTTGTTATATATTTAAAGACAAATGTTTTAAATCCAACAAACAAGATTATTGTGTACAATGACTTTCACAAAATCATTCTTTATTTACCATAAGAAAACGTGACAACTAAATTTTTTTTTAGTTTGTTGTCTACGAATCAATCCATTTTATTCGCTAACTCGTTTCTAGAATTGACATAAATTTTAGAAAGTTTTACATAAAACAACTACTCCTTCAAAGGGTCTTAAAGTTATCATAAAAAACATGGAGTTTCTTAAAATTTCCTTGAAAGAACAGTCTTATTCTGTTTACAGAATTACAGCTACGAACAAATCAAGCCAAGCTCAACTCAAGCTTTTTAACTTGGAGCTCGTTCAACTCCCCAATGTCTTATTTCATTGATTCATCTTACTTAACACCGTTTAAGAGTAATAATTATTTGATGTAGGTTAACTTTGAAAAGGTTCAAAGCGTCATATGAACTTGCAAGGATAAATATGTGAGATTATGCTAACTTATAACAGATACGTAGATAACTTACAGTTATTTTAGAAGAATTTTTTTATTAAATCATTTTGTTTATTCAGCTACATTTGTTGACACAAGTATTTGGTTGTTATATTGATGTTTAAAAGATATGTAATACCTTAAATGATGATTGTGAGTAAATATGTAATGCAAAAATGTAATTTAAATTTTTTATTATTATTGTAATTTGTAACTTTTTATAACATTTTGAAAATTATGAAGTTGAGTAAAATGCATACATGTGTGCAATAAAATAAGTTGCATGTGGATGAATAACTTATAGCATTAACATTTAGGTTTAATACCTAATTTACTAAATACAAAGTTAATATTGAAAAACCATGAAACTTGTAATGGATTCATTAGTTGAGTTATTTTATTTTTTTTCTAATGTTTAATTTCCTATGTATTTTTTGTCTTATCTAAAAACCATATGCTTGTGTTGTAATATTGTTTGACTGATTACTAACTGGTATCCTTGTCGGAAACATGGACGGATGAATGTTGCAAGATTTCTTGATTTTCCTAAAATGACAGACTTTTCATTTCAAACCTTAAACCATGAGGTCCGGGATGATAATCTAGAAGATGAGGTTGAGGAAGAAACCACATTATGTTTCATTCAACTACGACGGTGACGCTGGTAGGTTCTAGAGTTTTGATAGGACGTGGCCACGTGGGATTGAAGGGTCATAAGTTGCATCTGAATGAGAGGGAGAGGAAAGAGAGAGGAGATTTACATACTTTTTTGGTTTTATGTAGAAATTATATAGTTTTGGATAAAACAAAATTTGTTAAAGGTTGACATGTGTATGAAAATTCAGTGAGTTTCATTAAAACAATAATATACTTGGTTGTTGTTAAATAACGCATTACATATATAACATAAACTATATTACAAAATCTTGTGGAACCGTTGTACATAAATCCAATATTAAATATTATAAAAACGACTGTGTAGAAAATCATGATTAAATTGTAAATCCAACACATATTATCTAAATCACATTTAACTAAACATTGATACTACATAGTTTGATTTTTAGCAATAATATTCTTAAATTTTCGATTTCAATTTTATATATTTTCATTATACTAATTAGGAATGGATCGTATAATCAATACATTGCACTGCTGCTTCACAATTTCAATTCTCAATTTTTATTTTCTTATGTTGTGTTTGGTAAAGAGAACTGAAAGAGAAAAGAAATGAGAATAAAATCAATGGGTTTTAGACTATAAAATTTTAAATATAATAACAATATGGTTGTTGTAATTCTCTTTCCCTAATATTAGTTTCTACTTTATTCTCTAGAAAAATGAAAGAATTGAACTTTAACCTGTATATTGATACAACTTCAGAATTCACAGAGAATTTATAAATACAATTCAAAGCTCCTAACTAATAATTTGTCTTTATTTCGTTTTTCTTCAGTTCTCTGTGCCAAATACAACTGATGACGTGTGTCTGATGACGTATTTCGGTTTTATTCTTTATTCCATGTGTATAAATCAAATCCACTGATATGCTGCCAGGTCAGGGCCTATCCACGTGATGAAAGGAATATTGAGAACCTTCTATGAATAACAAACTTGGGGAAATCAGTTACAACGAAAGATAGGTGTCGCATGGCGATTGGTGGCAACTCTCATGCAAGGGAACGGAAACTTTTGGTATAGATACGAAGGTGGATCTTCTTCGTGAGGTATGCAGAAAAACCCTAATGACTCCCTAGATCATTTTTCCTTACACAATATACTTTCAATCCTCTGAGAATTCGTTACTAACTTAAGCATCGGAGTGGCCTCGCAGGTTCACCCCTGCTACGCCACTGACCCAAGATTACCACTGTGATTGCAACATTTAACCTAGATACCCAGTGATAATAGCTCAACGGAGATTGAGGCACGAACAACAACCTTAAAGTTTTGAGTTTAAATTCATTAAACATCCCTAATCTTTACTAGTGTATTATGGCATTGTATTTATTGAATTGTACAACTTGATGCATACAAAAATTTAGGTGGGCATTTATCTCTTTATTAAATTTGTGTTTGCAAAGAAAATGTATAATTAAACAAATAAAAATTGGATAACGACGACAATCACTTCTTTGCCTTTTTTGCCCTTTAACTTTTCTTTTTTGACAAAAAGAACCCCTTTTCTCTCCACCAATCCATTGCACTCAAATTTCGCTTTCGCCTTTGCTTCTCCTCAACGTTCGGTAGCCAAATCATCATTCTTGTTTACACTTTCACCCCTTAATCTTTTTCATATTTACAATTACATCCTCATATTTTGTAAATATTGTTGGTTTTGCAACTTTAAACTAGTCTAGTGCATCACAATTCAAAACTTCATATGCTTGGCATAATTTTTGTCTCATTTCATTTGGTTGTTTACACCGGCGGACCCAGGATTTTCAGTCCCCGTTAGCACAAATTTGAGTCGTGTTTTCGATTTTACAAATTTATTAATTAGATTGGTCGGGTCGGGTTAACAGCCGATAATATTACTTGAAATTTCATAAATTTTGGTATTGAATAAGATTAATGGTATTGAATTTGATAAAATGAACCAATATAAAAATAACAATGGCTTATTTGGTATTTAATTTTCGGTATTATATTATCAACTCATTGTTTTATTATTTATTACATTTAATTATAAATAATCATAACAAATTTATTTATTTGATTGAAGATTATAAATTTTTTTTATTAAATTATTCTAATTACGTTTTAATATTTAAAAAGCACGGTTGCACTATCAAAAAACCACCTGTTGCACATACAAAAAATCATAAAAAATTACATTACGTAATAAAGTTATTTGCGGAAAGACCGGTGGCACGTGCCACCCCCCACATACACTTGGGTCCGCCCCTGGTTGTTTAGCTTCTAAAATAAATTTTGAAAACTCATACTAAACATGCATTGTGGGGGGAATTTTCATATGAACAAAAGAAGAAATCATATTAGAAACTAACTCGAATCGATTTATGATGAAAATTATAGTTAATGTTCATTAAATTGTTGTTTAGCAACCATAAAAGCCTATGTATAGATTTAAATTATGACAAAGAATAGATACAAACCCGATCTCAATGAAGAAGAATTAGGCATGCTATCTAACTAAAACATTATGTTTCTAGTTCGCATTACATTGTTTGTTGAAAACGAGGATGTTCAAAAACCAAAAAGAAGGTTCTTTGGTTCATGTTAAGATTTTTCTTGTAAGTTTTCAAATATGTATATAAAATGGTTTAGAAAAATAACAACTTTCATAAAATACTGATGCCACTATAAATATATAAAACCAACAGAGTGTGTGTATAGGATACAAAATACATCATTAGTGTTTGATGTTGTTCATTGCATAATATATCTCTTGTTATGCTTTTATAGCATAATCGTTGAGCTTTTAAAATTGATTCAACACTTGTTTGTTTTTTAAAACAAGCTCTTAAAAGCTCTTATTTTGACCGCATACATTTTATTCTAATTATAGATTCCTGCAAACTATAAACACTAAGGTTGCGTTTACTTAACGAAAACTAGTCATTTTTCAAGTTATACTTTTTAGGAAAAAAAAACAATGGATCTATGAAAAATGAAAACTTGTTTAGATAAAAAAGTGTTAGTTTTAAGGAAAAATAAGATGAGTGATTATAAAATAAGAAAAATATGACAGGTGATAGAAAATTAAAAGAGAGAAAGAGAGTATTATAAAGAAATACATGGTAGGTAATAGAAAAATAACAGAGAGAATATGAAAAGTGGTATTTTAAAAAGCGAAATGAAAATTTATGAAATTGTTGTTAACTAAACAAATTTTCATTTTTTGTAAAGTGATATGAAAATTTAGAAATTTTCGATAACTAAATTGAATTTAATCTTTTTTTTAATCAATTAGTTATATTTTCATCATGGTAACAACAACCTAATATGTAAAATAAGATATACCATTATATACGACACTCATCCCTATATTTAATTATCAGATGGAACATTTTTTGTTGGCCTCGAATGATGTATGCAATGAACAAAATTAAAGTATATAGTGAGTGATACAAAGTAGATTAAAAAGATGACCCGTGAGTTATGGACAGATCGATGGAAACATGATACATGTAAAGAGAAACAGTCAAATTTCAAAAATAGTTATAACTTTCAAATAGCAAAAAGAGCTATAAGACCTATTAAGAGCCCGATAGATGGTGATTTACCCATATTTTGGGTCCAAAATCTAACATTTAGGGCTCTGAATTTCAAGTTTTGATTTTTTTGTTCCGCTTTTATTTTAGAAATCTTCATACATAAGAAAAGATAATTAGAATCGTGTAATACAGTAGACGGTAATTGTTTAGTTTTAGTTATGCATATTATATTTATTATACCCTACATGTTCTATGTTTATAAACATTTTTTATTTGACATTTTCTTGAAAATTTAAAGATATATATGTGTCCATTTAGATCAAGAGTGTAGAGGAAGTAGCGTCTAAAAAATTCATGAAGATATATATTATTCGTATTTATTTAAAAATTCTAGGAATATAATAGTTATTATGAATATATACATCGTTTTTAAAATTTCCAATGAGTATTTCGTTTATTGAAGAATTAGTGATTACTAATACATACGTTTATTAATGTTGAAAATAATATCATTTCTTCGACTATGGTTTTGTTTTTCTTTTCTTTTCTTAAAATTTTAATTTATATATTTTGTTATAGAAATCCAAATATATCTTCATAATTGGTTTATTATCTATATTTCAATATAAATGTTGTCAAATTCATAATAATTTTTTTATAATGTATTTTATGATATCTAAATTTTGATATATCTGTTGATTGAAATGTATTTTTTCTTAAGATGTATTTATATTTATAGATTTTTTGTTTGAAATAGTAATGTTGTTTTGTTGTTATTAATCGTTAATAGTAACTTTATGTTAATAATAATTATATTTGTTTGATTTTTGATTTATTAATAATGTTGTCTTATAATTTTAGATTTTTGTTTGTATTTATTTATAAATATTATATATGATTTTTTTAACCAACGCAATGCAAGAAGAACAAAAGCCCATTTAATAAAAAGTTCAACTTATCTTAATAAAGATAGGTAATATTCATGACAAATATTAAAAGCACAAACAAATGAAAAGATTATTTTGTAAATGAACCGAACGATTATTCATTCATTTAAGTTTAACCAAACAAATGAACGAACATGAAACACTAAACGAACGAATTTCTTGTTCATGTTTGTTTGTTTAAATTAAACTGAATAAATGAATGAACATAAAACAATAAAAAGAATGAATATATTAAATTGTTATGGGTTTAACCGGTTCATATTCGTTCGTTTACTTCATAATATATTTATGATTATCATTTTAAACTGTACATTAAATACATATATTGAATTATTAATGTTTATGCTGATATATCATTTCAAATATTTATTTTGATATTTGTTTTTGAATATATTAAAATATCATATTTTTATTAAACAAACATAAATGAGCACGTTACCAAACGAGACATATGTTCATGTTAATTTATTTGATTAAAAGAACATAAAATCTTGTTAACATTTCACCAAATAGTTGATTGAACATTCAGTTCGTTTACGGTCCTAATAATAAAAGGAAAAAAAAGTTAGGGGTGGTATTTTCAAATATAAAGAAAAACCAGGGGTGTATTATGTAATTCCACCATTTTCGAATTCGATACAAAATTTGAAAATAAATAAATCCAAAAAATAGTTGTAGTGGTACAAATCAGATGCTTCCTCCTCAGTGCTAGTTACAGTTGTGCCAAACACACACACACACACAGAATGTGTACCATCAATGGTTAGTCTCTCATCATCATTCTAAACACCTTCGAATTCAATCAAATTCCCTTTTTTTATACCAACAAATTCACACCACTGATAATTGAGTTGCAACAGAGGGAGAAAGAGAGAGATTTTGTGTGTTTGTGTGTACAGATGCTTTGTAAATGGGGAAATCCGAACCCCAATTGCCAATTCAAAACCAACAAGAACAGAATCAACATGGATCCGTTTCCTTTGTTCGATGTTCGATGGCTTTCTCAAGAATTGTTCGATTGTTTAGTTTCAAGTGTGTGTTTGTTTTGCTTCTCAGTCTTTGTGTTCTCCTCACTGCGGTTTTCTCGATCTTCCATTTTCACCATGGATTTTCTGGATTTGATGCGAAAGTTTCGATAAAGCATAGTGGTATGTAATTATGTATAATGTATTTTGTCAATTTATATATATGTTTATGTTTAATTGTGTTAATTTGATAAACTAGGAGAGTTATTGTAACTAGGGTTTGTTTTGTTCTTGGTTGATCATATGATTTAATTTGATTCTGATAATGGTGGGTTGGATTGATCTGAGTTTAGGATGTTGATTTTGTGACTGTAAATTTAAAATTAACGTTCTTATGCTAAAATTAGCAAATAGGTCAATTTGAATTATGGGCAGGGTGGTTTTTTTAATCTTTATTATAAGAAATGATGATGAAGTTTCTGCAATATTCTGGAGTTTAGATCTGCTTCTCCCAAATATTTACAAAATTCATTAATATACACATACATACATATACTATTTTTTATGTTGATTTGACATAGTAATTTATGGATTAAATTATTTTGCTGGAATGGGTAGATGGGAATTAATAGCTAACACAAATTTTTTATTTCTGATTTGATTGGTTTAGGTAATGATCTGGAACAGTGTATTTGATATTTATATTCAAAGTTTTGAATAATTTACTTAATTGGATATATATATATATATATGCACTTATGAAGTGCCATTGAAACTCAGTTTGCATATAATTCTTGATCATGGCTTCCATATAATTCTCAGTCACAATAAAATTAGGATTTTTGTCGGTTTAATGTGTTGGTTGTGATATCTTTTATTACAAAGACAGTACTAATAAGAATTGAAACTCAGTTTGTTCCCGTAAGAGATGAAATTAAGGTTTTGTCTCCGAATATGTAAATAGTTCATCTTTGATAAGAAACAGTTTAGCTCGCAGATGTAAATTTTGATTTATAAAAACGTGTTTTAAACAAACCCATTATAAGTTCATACAAAACTTTAAAATTGTGTAGATTTTCTGTTAAATGCTATAAAAGAAAACTACAAAAGCGCTGTAAATATTGTTTGAGTGGTCTAGAAACCCAGAAAACATGTCTGTAGTAGACATGGTCACAAAACCAAAAGTTAAAAGTCTCGTTTAATTCGGGACAAGGGACTAATTTTCTTTAATGTGTAATCAGAATGCAGATTTAAATATTTCAAGTCTTAAGTAAATTGCTCTTGTTTGGAATTTTAAGAACTGAAATTATAACATCCCACGACCCATGTTGTTAGTTGATTCAAGTTTTTGAAGCCTTTGCTCAAGTCAGTATGAAATAGTTATTTTTCATATTGTGATCCATCATCTTTAAGAATGTTAGTAGAATGAAAACTACAATCAAATGAGAATTGTCAATAACATAAACTTCAAATTCCTGCAACTAATATGAGTTTCGTATCTATTATCTATACCTATGTCTTTTAATAACTTGACGATGTTATTGCAGCCACAGTACAAGCATACTTCAGATTACAAAAGCCTGTCTCATATCTTCTTCCTCAGATCACAAGGCTAGAGTATGACATTTATGCGGAAATAGGCGTTCCGCACACAAAGGTTTGCAAATAGAAGCTACTTCTGTTATCCATACAATGCATTATGATTATGTACGGAGAGTAAATCATCATAGACGGTTGTAATGTTTCACAGGTTGTTCTCTTATCCATGCACAAAGCAAGTGCAGCTAACTGGACCCATGTGGTTTTTGGCGTTCTCTCCGATCCCATGAATTCTACCATAAATCCTGTTCCTTTAAGTGTATTGAGATCATCTTTACTTGACCTGTTCAATCAACGTTCCAACTTGACATTGACGACATCCATTTTCGGACAACCATCTTCATTCGACATTCTCAAGTTTCCTGGTGGGATAACAGTTATCCCTAAGCAATCTCCATCCATTTGGATGCTACGGCAAGCCGTCTTCAATTTCACGCTCCCTAATTCAGTGCGTGAAATAGAAGAAAACTTTGGTGAGCTCAAGGAACAGCTAAAATTAGGATTGCACCTAAAGCCTTATGAGGTACATGTTTTTCCCAACAACCTTTTAGATTTTCTTGAGGCTATCAGTTGGTTTCTTGATTTATTTCTGTAATCGGTTCTATAAATGATTGATGGCACACATAACATATTTGTTAAAACTACATCGATTTTGCTTCCCCAAGTGTGTTGTGAATGCATTTACTAATGAGTAACAAATTTGAAATCCAATCATACTTAATTACTAATACTACTGATTTTACCATAACAATAAATCTTTGTATCTAGAGCTTTCACTTATGAACCAATAAGATGCTACTGGATTATAAAAGAGTAGCATATATCAAAGCCTAGCATACATTACTAATCCTGACACAACAACAAATTTCTGGATTTTGAGCTTTTGCTTATCTATAAATTATAAGTGAGGTGATATACATTATATGAAAGAATAAAATTATTGAAATATAGATATATATTATCAAGGCTAACCATAACAACAAATCATGGCATTTGAAACTTTTACTTGTGGTGATAATATGATATACACATACGAACGTATAGAAGTATCATAAATGTCACCCAGTGAAAAAAAAGTAACAGGTTTTATAGGCAAAAACATTGTTGAAATTAATATATAATCTTTTAATACACAACTTCATAAAATATCTTAAATGCATCATTTTGAATATATATAATGTGAACTCTTTGGATCGTAAATGTTAGCTATAAAGGTTTCAAAACCGTTTTCTTACGTCTCTCTTTTCTAGAGTGTATATATGCAAGTAACAAACAAAGCTGGTTCAACAAGAGATCCCCCGGTTACAGTCCAGGCATCGATCGTGTCAGACCTTGGGAACCTTTTGCCTCTAAGATTGAAGCAATTGGCCGAAACAATCACAGGATCATCCCATGCAAGAAATCTTGGCCTTGATCACTCAGTTTTCGGTAAAGTGAAGGAAATTAGTTTATCATCTTATTTGTATCATACCCTTGATGCACCTACGCCTTCTCCTGCACCATCTCCAGAGCTAAATGATTACGCAGTGCCTGTTATTTCCCCCTCTCCTCACTCACGGCACACATCACCATGTTCTAATTGTATTTTTCCTTCACCAAGCCCCCAAAATGGGCATGACCAAGCTTTACCACCTCTTCCAAATGCCCCACCGCCTTCATTTGTGCGATCTTGTGGCGGGAACAAAATCTTGCCTGCTCCGCCACCCTTGTATGTTCCTCACCTGAATTCTCATTCCTTTCCACCTCATCATTCTATTAGTCCACCACCCATGCATCCAAGGTCAGAAATGCCCCCGGATCTTCCTCCATTACCAGTTGTATCGTATGGCTCGCGTCCAGGCCAAGAAAGCAGGGACCAGAAAGGTTCCGTGGCTCCACCAGTTTCGGTCTCGCCATCTCAGTCTTGTAAGTTGCTTTTTTTTTTTTTCATTTTTCATGACATTCTTTAAGTAAATTATGGTTCGTGGTTGTTAACTAAAATATGAGAATCTTGATTACAAACTTACTGGACATGAAGTTATTTATGAATCTGTTTAGTTAAACTAGTATGAGAAGAAAAGAAGAGAGAATTACTATGATCACGGCTCACTCGTGATCGACTGATCGGTAGTAAACTGCTCTTTTTATTTTGAGAAAAAAAAATGCATGTATACATCAGATTAAATTTTTGCTAATCAATGTAATCCCATAAAAAGTTTATATGTAATAAGTTTTTATGATTACTATTTTGGGTTATCGTCATGTTTGGATGACCAACTATTAAAAATGTCCACTTTTGTTGCTCAGTTTTATTTGCTTGTTTTTGTCCGTCAGTTACTTTTACCTGTTCCATTCTTGTGAGATTATCATTTTTTTCTCCACTTTAAATCTCATCTTGCATGACGTGGCCATATTTAGTTTCGTTCATTATTGCCAATTTTCACAAACAATAGACTTACATGCAAAAATGTGCAGAAGTATGAAAAAAATGAGGATTTCACAATAATAGAATCAAATGAAAATAGTTGAGGACTTGATGGACAAAAATGGACATCTTGGATAGTTGGTTACCCAAAAATGATAATAACCCACTTTTACCCTCCAAAACTAGTAACTATTATTGTTCATTCAAGCATTGGTCTGGTTGGTGGATTAACGATCCAAAAAAGGTCGAGGGAATTTGATATATTGTTTAGGGACTTTAAATCTAGACATTTACACTTAAAGGTAAAATGGAGGTTTTCATAGAAGTTGATGACCAAAAATGGTTTTACGAGTTTCTGGTTTATGTCCGGGAGGTTTATGGTAGTTTTCCATAATGTCCAGAGCTACGTGGAATATGGAAATAATCTTTCTGAAGTTTGTGGATACATAGACATATGCAATTATAGAAAAAAAATTGAGTTGACACTTGTGAATGGATCCAAAAGGCCTGTAGCCTAGTCGTACCAATGCGTTAATCTAGATTCCATGTCAGGAGTTCAAGTCCCATGGTGGACAAAAATGTAGATTTAGGAGTAGGATTTAGAGGGTGTGTGTGTGTTCTGCCATTAAAAAAAATTGAGTTGTGACTTGTGAATCACAAGGTTCAATTGGTAGATGTTGGACCAGGGTCCAGGGACCATCGGAGTCATTGTCCATGGGCAAAATAAGGAAAAAAGAAGTCGTTGGAGGATGAAGAAGATTGCAAAGTTGACCTACAGCCTGGGACCATTATGTTAATTAGGCTGATTATTTAAATTAAGAATCTTGTGAATTAGTGGAGGAATTATCTTTCTAGTTTCCACAAGTTATGGCACATGCCCAGAAAATATTATATTTGTTTCTAAATCATGATCCTGATCCTGATCATAATATGGAGTCCACTTTGTGTGAAAAAGAAGCTTCCACCCACCATCCATGGCTGGAAATCCATACCTTCTATTCTTCAAAAGGTCAATTTATTGAGTTTCAATTTTCCCCCCTCAATTTCTATTTATTTGCATTTTGTACCACCAATGTCACCAAATTTTGCCATTTTTTCTTAATTGATGAAAGATTACGTTAGCACCTTATGTTAAATTGTGGAGACCGATGATGCCGGAGAACTAATTCGCCACTATGAAGTGGGCTGATGGCACAACACCTTGGCAGGGGTATTTCAGTAAATAGCACAACACCTGGGAAGGGGTAGTGTTACATATGCATCCCCATGCATTTGTAAACCCTAATCCGAAAATAATAAAATAGATTCGCTACTGCAACCATGTCCCTTCCACGTATACCTGTGTTATTATCATGTTCTGTTTTGCTTATTTACTATTTCCTTGTGCGTCTCTCTAACACTTTATAATGTACATAAAGTCACATCAATAGTTGCTCGTTCAATTCAAAATTGTTAGGCACTTTAGAACTTTTAAATAACATAGAGACTAATGGGGCGTTTTGTTTGTTGATGAGTTTAGAAATGGATATGGGTATCTGTATAGTCTCAAAGAAATGGGAGACTGAATATGAGGAGAGAGAAAACCCATGAGTGGACCGGACCCTTAGTCAAATAGTCGCTTTAAGAGTGATATAAAAAAGTGTAATTTTAATCGATTGGATGGATTCTAATCTTATTTCGTATTTGCTTTTGCAGCTTCAGCAAGTGGTTCTTTCAATCACATAACCTGGCCTCTATTCGTCTTCTTTACTCTTATGACTCTCCAAACTTCATAGCAGCAGATGCACCGATTTACAGTTTTGCTACCAGACATAGTAGAAACTTTTCGGTACCTAGTTCTGTTGGAGGGTTATAACTCAGCCATATGCACTGACATACACACACACACACAGCGAAAAAAACAAACACACACACACACATTGTAAATGAACCAGAAAAAGCTGCGGGTCAAAGCCAAACGGTGGCAGGCCTCTTGCTGTTCCACATTGTGCAAGACAAACATGGGAATGTTTTCCCGAAGGGAATCGTTTCCTAAGATGGCGGCTAATCGTGCTATCGAGTCACAGCAAAAGGTGTAAGTAACTTATGTTGGTTGTTCTTGAACTAAAGTCTAAAGAAACAATTGTTGAGAAACCAAGTGGAAAAGTGAGATGTCTCCTTTTATTACATGAATTTAAATGTGGTTTTTATGTTATGGCCAATTACTACTTCACAATGCATTTTTAGTACTTCTTTGGTTACACGTGTGACAAATAACAGGGTGTCTAAATTTGTGTTTGCGAATAGTTATTGGTTCTGGTTTTTGCCATTGTTAGGTTGGTTTGGTCTAGTTTTGTATGCTTTCATTGTAAAAGTAGGAGAAACCGGAACCGAACCAATATTTAGGTGCCATATGGTCCGATTCTTGGTTTTGATTTTCCAGTTTTTGGTTAAGTCTGGTTTTGGATCATTACGGTGATACATTAGCATATAAGTTGTCACTAGTTTAACTGTGTTCAAAATCTTATAGAATTATTGTCATAAAATTTATTGAAATATATCTTTAGGGGGCGTTTGGTTCGCAGATTTTTTTCCTTGGGATTTGCATTTTGTCAAAGGAATTGCATTATGCAGGATTTGCATTTGTCACGATTTTGTCAAAGAATCTACATTATCTTGGAAAAAATTGTTAATCTTAAAAATGCAAGATAACTGAGATTTAAAATCCTGGGGGGAGGCTGGGTTTTTAAATAACAAAGAAGGAAGAGATTTCAGAAATCCTGGGATTTTAAAACCTTATTGAAATTTGCGAACCAAAACAGGATTTTAAATGCAAATCTCAGGAAATCTGCGAACCAAACGCCCCCTTAGTTGTAGGATTAGTTATGTGCTGATAAAATTCCTATTGAAAATTAGACTGGAACTAAAAGATTTTAAAAGTTATACAACTGAGAAAACAAAATTGTTTGATAGCTAAATATTCAATGTCATGACGGTTGACTTTAACAATGTTTTAATATTCGTGTGTTGCGATGCAGTGGCGGAGCCAGAAATTTTTTTATAGGGGTCGGGATTTAATAGCTACAATAGTGTAAGTGTTGGAAAAAATTGTAAAATTTTCAAAGAAAAAAAATGTATTTTCCATGTTTATGGACCAAATATAATTATATATAATTGTGAAATATATAATTAAATATTTTGTGGGTTTGTATTCTCCTTGAAGAGAGGATTCCAACGATATAAAGAATGTCCAAAACGGAGCTAAGATAAATGAGATATCGATGTTCAAAGATTGATGTTTGGAATGAATGAAAGTACTTCTAGTGGGAGAACTTGAGTCCCACATAGGAAGGAAGATGGAAACCAAAGTGAGTTTATAAGTAGGAGTGTTCAAAACCATGACAAGATTGTTTATGGTTTTACTCCAATGTCTACCCGCGCGCAATGGGTGCAAATCTTGGACCCCGAAGGCTAAATCCATCGAACTCGTGTACGCCAGCACCTGTGGACACGAATGCAGCTTCAAAAATCAGAGCTGAGGGGTCGAACTTTAAAAATCATCGGGGTCAAAAAAATTTTAGCTATATGTATAACACGTAAACTGAAAATTTTATCGGGGTCGATTGACCCCATACCCTTAATGTGGGTCCGCCCCTCATGGGAACGTGAGATTATAATATCCATTTATATGTTAAAAAGTTTGATGAATTTTAACTTAATTCATCATAATATGTTTAAGTACATAGTTAACATATATAATCAAATAAAGTATTAAAAGAGATATCTATCTATACTATATATAATAAGAAAACCAGTTGGAGTTTCTGGACCATTGGATGAAAGAAAATCAATGGTCCAGATTAATAACAACTCATAATTATTTATGAAATGTCTCTTGTACCCAAAATTAAAATCAATAATTATATCTATGTCATTTTTTATTTCATTATCCAAATTTACTACCTTAACTTAATTACATTAAAATTTTTATTTTAATTTTTTCATTAATATAAATAATATTAAATTAATATTTACCTAAAATAAATATGTGTCATTATTATCCTTAATGATCATAGTTAAATTCAAATGTAAAAATTTGGATTTAAATGTAGAAGTGTAGTAAATAAAGTTAAAAAATTTTGTTAATTATTTTGCTAACAAAATTTAAAATTTAATTGATAAAACTTCAATTGTGAATATGATAAATTTTGATTGTTGATTTACAGACATTCACATAATTGAAGTTTTTTTGTTTCTTACATTGATATTTCATATTTGAAGTTAATAAAAATTAAAAGAAACATTTTTTTGCAAACAAATATTATCTGTTTTTAATAGTACAATATAATAATATTTTTTATTTAATATCAAACAACTAAGTATTTTTTTTATCTTTAATTTAACTAGCTTTTAATTTTTTTTATTTTAATTATATATAAATTTAATAATAATTTATTAAAATATTAAAAAATATGTACTTTCTAAATCAACACATGTAATACATGAGTTGATTAACCTATATATTAATAAAACAAAACAATTCATGTCACATGTCACCTCTACAATACAAGAAAATTTTATTTTTCCACCTTAACTTAATTGCATTAAATTTTGACTTTATTTTTTTCATTAATTAATTAGTAATAAATTAGATTTTGTAACATTTAAAATTAATGTTTACCTAAAATAAATATCTAGCATTATTATCCATAATAATCATAGTTAGATCCAAATGTAATAATTTGAATTAGTTGTGGAAATTATTATTATTATGTATAATAAAGGAAAACATCAAATGTCACGTGTTACCTCTACGTTCACTAAAAAGATAATTACAACTTATAAAAACTAAAAGATAAATACAATTTAATATTTTTAAGAAAGATAAATATACTCTATTTTTTAATCTGTAAATAATAAAAAATAAACACAATTATTATTTTTGTATGTTTTTATTTTTACTCATATACATTTTATATAAATAAATTTAATTAAAAATATTCACGTAATACGTGGGTTATAAACTAGTATAATATAATATTAAGAAACTCACTTTAATAATATCCCGTTGTTTTACATATTAATTAAAGACTAGCATCATTTTATCAATATCTCGTTTTAAGTATTATTTAAATTTCAAAAGACTCAGTTTACCAATATTTTATTTAAATATAATCAAAGGCTCAGTTTAGCAATATCTCATTTAATTAAAGAGACTTTTGCACAATAAAAACTCATTTAAAAGAGGTATTACAGGTTACATCCGGTTGCATGCTTAGGTGGTGCTGACGTCACTTTCAAGTTGTTAAATCTACCTATGTGGCACACATAAATGGCAGCTATGTGGAGAAACAATTATAATTTTAAATGCTAAAAATAAAAAACTATTAACAAAAGGGAAAAAAAAAGAAAGAAAGAAAGAAATGAGTGTTTAAGATCGATTTAGAGACCTCTAGTGGCTAAATTTGTCTGTGGTTACGAGTTTGGTTCATTTATTCATCTTGTTTGTCGATTTAGGGTTCTTTAATATAGATTTAGGGACCTCCAAAGTTTGTTTACGAGTTTGGTCGATGTGTGTTCTTCTTATTCTATTTTATTTGAAAGAGTTTTAGATAAAGAGTTGTAGAGAGAGAGAGAGAGAGTTATAGATTCCTGAGTTCATGTGTGTTGAATGATGAAGCTCTCCTTTCAATCTTTGAATGGGATGAAGCCTAAAATCGAAAGGGTTTATGATATCAGATTCAAGATTTATGTAGGTTTGTTCTTTTTTGAAATCGTTTTCAGTGTGGCCGGGGAAGAATGGCTGGAGATCGAATGGTTGTCAAGAAGGGTGGTAGGAGAAGAAGATGATGATGGACATGTGGCTGATTCACTATAATTTGGATAGCCAGGGTGTTTGGCCGGAGATGGAGGTTTGGCTGGATGGAAATCTAAATTTTATGTCAGCAGGTTGCATTATGGCTTAACCGGTTGCAGGTCATCACTTTTGTAAACGACATTATTTTTGTGAGTTTTTATAGGTTAATGGATTTTTAGAAAAAAATAATTAAGGAATATAATCGAAATAAACTGACAAGTTAAGAGTGTTAATTGGTTCACGATTTTCTTTCGTTTGAAATCTTTTTATTCCCGACTCAAATTCGAGTTTTATAATCTCGTTTCAACTTAATTGGATTTTTGGTTTTTATTTTCAGATCTGAATATAAAACACTCTTAACGCTTACACTTCTAGATAAATAATCAACAATAAAAAAAGGAATTCTAATTATTGTAAATTACCTTTATAATTTTGGTACACTTGAATTTATTCAGTGACTTACATTGTGATATATAATTTATTGTTCATTCCACATACACATCCCCTTTGAAATGCCTTTAATATATGTTATTTCTGAATGGTGACACCAAATTAAATAAGAAGTCATAAATTGAACCAAGTGTGTCACCAATTCTATCTGCAAAGATTATATAGAAACATTAGATGATAAACTAGCATCATATAAATGAAATTCGAATAAAAAAAATGGAATTTGAGTTTTACATATACAAACCTATGAGAGAAGTTGGATTAATGTCATCAATAAAACTACTTTGTCGAAATGTTGAGTTTGAGAACGCTCTGAAAGGCCATAAAGTGATTATTTGTTCTAAACTTCGATTCATGTTTATTGTGTTTCCATAATCGGGTCTTGGAAAAGCATCTTCATGATGTGTTTGGTCGTTGTTGTTTGAGAGGCCGGGTATCTCATATCGGCATACTGGACATGTATTATGAATGTTTAACCATGGAATTATACAATCGGAATGATAAAAATGTTTACATGGTAGCTCCCTTACTTCTCCTCCAACATCAAACTCGTCTTTACAAACAGGACAATGTGAGTCGTTAACCAAATGAGACGGGGTTACACTCACAACTGGTAATGCATCGATCGCTGAAATTTGTGTCATTGGCAACATTGAGTTCTCTTCTTCGTTGAAAACATTATTTGTTTCCTCAAAACCCGGATTCTGATGATCAAGAGACCCAACACCTTGAAGAGTAGGTTGAGAGCCTGTAACTTGGAAAATAAAATTGGAATCCAAACCTTGTGAAAATTCAGCATCAAGACCTCGTGGGCCAATTAATTGTGGTTGCGGCTCCGATGGGTCAAACAAAAGAGCCAAATTCTCTATTAATTGTTCCGCTAAAGATGGTTCTATATTTGCAACATTTGATACCAACCTAGGTCGTTGCATGTCAAGCTCATTTGGAATAATGCCTAAACATTGGGGACAAACAGTTTCAGGTAGGTTATTTGAATTGGTTCTAAATGTTCTTTGACAACGTCGACACCAGTAGTAATGATAAGTTCTCATCCTATGGTTCCCATTGACGATAACACGATGACGAGGCAATAATGACATGTCTTTGTAACAAGAAAATATCGAATGAGAAGAAGTGTGTGTGTGTGTGTGTGTGTTTAAGGGTGTGAAAAGGAGAGAAATGTGATGAAATATATAAATAGGGTGTGGTTTAAGAAAAGGAGAAAGATAAGGGATGACTTTGGTAAGTTGCAAAAGACAAGGATTCTTAACTTGTGAGAGTTTGCTTTTGCTTAATACCATATGTCATGTGTCCTTCTCAATAAAGTTAAGCATGAGTGGGATAGTCACAATTGGTTTTTTTTGGGCAACATGATATATGTATTTTTAAGTAGGGATATAAATTTAATCTAAATTATCAAAATAGACAAAATCAGTAAGACAACCAACTTTTGTATATTTAATTATTTATAAGAGATGTTTATGCAAAACATCTCTAAGTTTGATAATTTTTTATTGATTAAAACTTTCAACCATGTACAAAAATCTTCCAACCAGTAAAATCTCACGAAAAGTAGATTTTACCGATTGTAACTATTAAAAGTCACAAGTCATTGTAGACAACTCACCAATGATTATCGGAATTTCGTCGAAAAAGTTAAATACAACAAGAAAACACATATTTGAACAAAAAAGTCAACATTAAATGTGAATTTGAACCATAAAACACAAACAAGTGAGTTTGCTGAAAAGAATGTTCGTCAGTGATGAAGAGTTGGTCAACAAATTGCAACCAGTTTATCAGGTTGTAAATCAATTTTTTTTCTTTGAAAAAACATCATTTTGATAAGTTTTATTCAGTCGGGGTTTTTTGTGCAATGAAGAATGATGGGGTTTTAATCACAAAAATGATCCAACTTGAGTGTTTTTTGCATAAATTTCCTTATTTATAAACATTATTTTTAAGAGACATGTTAAATTTTAGCATTGTTCAAGTATACGTTAAAATTTTGTTAACATATGCATCAACATGGTCTTACTAGTATGGGCCTTTTGGGTGCGTTTAGCTCTCGTTTCACCAGCCGGCTAAAATTAGCAACATTTTCTTTATTTTTGGGATATTAAGTAATTTAATAACGTTTTGAATATTTGTATTATATAATTAATTAATATATATATATATATATATATATATATATATATATATATATATATATATATATATATATATAAATAATATGGTTCAAGAGAGTACCACTCATTATGCAGTGCACCAGAAGGTACCACCTTTAAAAAAACATTTTTTAAATTTTTTTTCATAAACATGTTTTAATAGACATTATGAAATCATGTGTAAATTTCACATGCATTCACATCTCCTAGCTCCTAAAAAGTGATGTGAACGCACACTTACATAATTTTGAATGTATGTGAACATGCACTTATGTGATACGTGTTTTCATGCACTTAGAGTATTCGGGTTTACGTGAAATTTACATATAATTTTCATAATGTCTATTACATGTTCATGAAAAAAAAGGGGTAAAGCCATACAATAGTAACCTACTTTTGAAAATTTATCAATATGGTACGTCTACTTTTTTAAATGTCGATATGGTGTCTGTACTTCAATTTTTCATACCGATATAACCATATTTGTAATAGACCCCTGTTTTTCATACCATTGAAACCCTGTTTCATATGTAAAAACCGGGCTCTATTATGTAGAATGATCATATCAATACAGAAAATTGAAGTACATGTACCATATAGACAATTAAAAAAGTAAACGTACCATATCGATACATTTTCAAAAGTAGGTTGCTATTGTAAGACCTTAACAAAAAAAAAATTCAAAAAAATTACTTTTAAGGGTGGTATCTTCTGGTGCGCTGCATAATGGGTGGTACTCACTTGAACATATATATATATAACTCGAATTTTCATGAAATCTCATATCAGAGTGAAGTCCTGGAGTTTTATATTATATGTACATGTTTGTTATGATAATATGTTCTATTTCATGCAAAAATGCAAAATAAGCATGTTCGAAAATGGATTATGATTAATGAATTCACATCATTTGAAGTTCATTACGATAAAAAAAACTTGAATTTCATGCAAAAATGTAATATTTAAACAATATGCACATGTTCAATTGATATTAAATGGTAATGTCTTTTTGAACATGTGTACATATTGAACTTTTTGTATTAAATAGAACATTTTATCGTAATGAACATGTATATTTAATATGGGAATCCGGGACTACACTATAATATAGGACTTCATGAAATTTAAATCTATATGTGTACAGGATCAAATGAAATACTAATAATACATTGAGAAGCATCGTGATTTATTTGTTTTACGTATTGATTCACCAGTCTATCTATCTATATATTATAATAAATGAAAACAATTCTTGCCACGTGTCACCCTCTTAATACCCTACTTTTCCATTTTCCTGCTCTTTTTTCAAAAATAAAAATCACATTAATTCAAGTAGCATGGATATCATTTAATTCATTTAATTTGAACTTTTGAAACTCATTATTTTTGTTTCCTAAATTAAGTGAAACTATAACTAATACTTATTAATAATTTTCAAATTAACAAGCTAAAATAATTTTTTTTTAATCTATAAGATAATAAACTCAAATTTTAATGTTCCGAAGAATAAATAATTTTAAAACAATTAGTATATTAAAAAATTTAAATTTAAAGAAAAATTTAATAGATCAATAAAATAATAAATTCCAACTTTAAATGGCTGAAAGAATAAATAATTTTATGAAATAATAATTAAATACCTTAGTATACAATAACTTTGAAAAACATTTTTTATCAAATCTTTATATGTTAAGCATGAAATTTTGACACATTTAAACAAAATAATCATTCAAATTTCAAATGTATTTTCTTTAATAAAATTTTGTACTAATAAATTTTAAAACTACAAAACTAAATGTTGCAAAATTTATATTTTAAAATAACTTAATTTCAAACTGTCTTAATTAATGATTTATATATTAAGTTGTCGCTAGAATTGGTATATCAAGTTGTAATCACTATGACAATAATTATTTATTATTAATTAAAATTTCTTCAATAAGAAAACTTATATATGGTCTTACTTAAGGTCTCTAACAAAGTTATACAATTTAAAATAATATACCTTACAAAAATAAAAAATATAAATAGTTATTTTGTTGATTTCTATGAGATTGATGATGACACAACAACAAATAAAACAGAATGAAGATTCCAAACCTTTGAATTAATAATAAGAAGATAATAATTGAATTAACTCACATATGTAAGAACCATAAAAATACTATATTTAAATCATAAATCAAATATTTTGAATCACATCTTTACTGTAAACATTAACTTAAAGCCATCATTTTTATCATTGACTCAATGATTTAGTGCGTATGTCATCTTTTTATTGATTTTATTGAATTTAATTAAAAAAAATATTAAAGGGTCTTAAGGGATTCCATCTCTTTACAAATTATAAATGTATAATTAATTTTTTATATCAATCCATGTAATACATGATTAACCTAGTTTTAAATATATAAGTAATGAACCATAAATTACAAATTAAGTGAATTAACAATTCATCGCTTTTTTTATATTGATTACTAGTTTTTAATATAAATAATGAAATACAAAATTTAAAAAAAAAACGAATTAATATAAAATTTAATAAATCATAATGTATCTCACTTCTCAAAATATATATTTAGACGTATTTTATCATAGATCTTTTTCTTTATTAGTAAAAACACGACATTGTTATTTGTTTAACATGGTGTTTTTCTCTTACCATCGCCAAATTGAATGAAAATCATAATATGAATCTCTTTTATTTCTTTTTCAATAATTTAAGAACTGATTTATGCTTAAAAAAACTTTTAAGACTTCACATTATGTTTTGCTCTTTAATAACTATAAATATATATATATATATATATATATATATATATATATATATATATATATATATATATATATATATATATATATATATATAGATTTAGGTTCAAGTGAGTACCACCTCTAATGCAGCGCACCAGAAGGTACCACCCTTAAAAGTAGTTTCTTTGAAATTTTTTTTCATGAACATGTTCTAATTAACATTACACAGATCATATGTGAATTTCACGCAAATCCGAACACTCTAAGTGCATGAAAACACACATCACATAAATGCATGTTCACATGTCTTCAAAATTATGTAAGTGTGTGTTCACATCATTTTTTAGGAGTTAGGAGATGTGAATGTATGTGAAATTTACATACGATCTTCATAATGTTAATTAAAACATGTTTATGGAAAAAAAAAATTTAAAAATTCTTTTTAAAGGTGGTACCTTCTGGTGCACTGCATTTAGGTGGTACTCTCTCGAACCATATTCTATATATATATATATATATATATATATATATATATATATATATATATATATATATATATATATATATATTTGTCGTTATGAATTTTGTTTGAAATATTATAAAACGTAAGTATATGCTATATTATAACTTGATTATAGGGAAAAAAAATAAAAATATTGAACATATATAATTCTACTATTTATTACTTTTGTTTTCAACTACAATCCTACAATTCTACAAAGATAATTCTATTTCAAATGTTTATTCATGTGTACCAAACATAAGTGAAAGGTCACGGATTTAACTTCCGTTGGAGGCAAGTTGGAACTTAGATGGTAAAATTAGGTTCTAAAGTCCCATTAGGGACAAAAAAATATTTTACGAGTAGGAATAGGTTAGTTTGCCGTTTAAAAAAAAAGTGTATACCAAACATATTAAAATGAGCTTCTCCGTTCCAATCAGCCAACCAAACATGATAATAGAATGCAATAATTCAATTCATTATTATGTTCCTTCCGAATTCCGATAATTTCTTTGTTCCAATCCCGTTAATGCGGAATTTGCAACCGGACTATGCAAAATGACAAAATAAACACCAACCCGTTTGGTTGCACACAACCATAATCCACTTAAGTATCCCAATGAGTTGAAACATGTACGAGTCAAACTCAGTATCTTTCTTTGAAGAATCTTAAGGCTCAACCATTAAGTCAGTCATATGGGAAATCCATAATCCACCTTGGTTAACGTTGCCGTATTCTAGTAAGCACATCTACTAAATGCACCATCTCGATCCCACTCGATCTGAATACGATACTAGTTGACTATTTGTTCCAACTACCGCATATAACTTGTCCTTTAATTGCTACAAGTTCATTAGGTGCATCAAAGCATATGATAAAACTACTCAAGAACATTTACATCGGTTATTTTCCATATTTGTACAAGTATAATTCACGATTTCTACAAAACCCGACATACTTGCTTGAAAGATGCAAACAGAAATACATTTGAACCGAAATGTCCTGGTTGAAAACTCGCCATTGTTCTGTATGCTGGCACTTGTTTGCATTTTTGCAAGTACGTTGGATATGTAGAAATAAAGGGCAACGTATAGTTATTCAAAACGTGAAATGAAATGCTATATTTACCTATACATGGAAAGCATTAAAATTCGGATCTACGTATGCTGTTTAAACATATTGACGACTAACTTTGTTACCTGATTATAACCCACATCTAATGTAATCTCGGATCATGATAATCAAAGTCAATCTGAATCATTATCTAACCAACGGGTTGTCTTCTTGAACCAAATCAATGACTGGGTTTAGAGCAGCCCAGACAGCTGCATCCATGTATCCGAGCTCATAAAGGTTGTCAAGGATAGAATCGGCTGCTGGCTCCAACGCCCAGTTGAATAGCTGGATTATAGAAATCAAGGTTTGTTAATTGTGCCTCCATGAAAATGGGGACAATTTTGTTTTTATGTTAAAAGGTTATTTATACCTCTCTGGGGCTTGCCCGATTTTCTGGATTACAGTCAGGGCTGATCCCAATGTCTTCCAATCCCAAACGACTGGCAGGAAAAGCACAGACTCGGACCTGTAATGCAAAAAAAAAAAAAAAAAAAAAAAAATTATAAGTGTAACAAAATGCAGCTACAACTATGGTCCATTGAGCAAGTCATTCATAAAAGGGGTCAGGCTGATTCTTTCTGATTACATGTGCATCCTTGCAGGTTACTGCATTCAAGTATGGCAGACGTATCAGTTTGAATTAGTATATGGTTTAAATGATATGGCAGCGATCTAAAAATCCCCTACATTTCATTTAGTTATCAGCACCCCAGGGACACTAGGATTAAGCTTCGACAACTACTAAGGTCAGCACATCATTGTTGAATCAAGTTTTTGAAGAAAAAAAAAGTCAAGACCAGGCTCCCTAATGGATTGAACCGATCCATTCCGGATCGACCGAATTGGTATGGAAGTTGTAACATGGGAAAACCAAGGAGAACACGAAAAAATATAATTGACTCTTCTCAGCCATATTTATCAATCGACCTTTTCCAACAAGGAACTAACCTTTCAAATCCTTCATAAATAATTGTATCCTTGGAAGAATCGAACTAGTCTTAAAATAATCATACCAAAATTCAAATGGTATGCCTATGTATCCACTTCATACTTTCTTAGATGATTAATCGGTAGAACTGGATATAGCCAGATCTCACCCATGTCTAATTCGTATCCAATCCATTTACACCCTTGCAATCATAACTGTTCATAAGAACTCCCAAAGCTAACAACCCCCATAAAAGATACTAATAACAAAGAGAAACAAATCAATGTTACCGTTCGAGCAGCGGAGGTTGGTGGCATAAACAAAGTCAAACCACCATCTACACAGAGTCTGTTTCGGAATATGATTGCTGGTCTTGGAGCAAGATATCTGCACAAAGATGTGAATTTTGAATTTTGATTCATTCACAATGTCATAAAAGTCAAGGATCAGTAAGTTTGTGGTTAACAGGATTACCCTGGGATGAATGAAGAAGTAATTACTGCATTAATGAGATCCTCCTTTGAATCAAACTGATCAACGAGTAAACCTCTAGGCCTCCATAAAATCTGTGTTACAGCAACTACATTTAAAATAGATGTTGTTAAAAAGCTGCATAAAGGGTTCACCGTAAGTAGCTTTAAACATGAGACTTCTGTAAATTTCTACTACAGATGCATAAAATATCTGCATTGACTTGGTGGTTTGATCTGATGAGCAGAAACTATTTATAAACACAAACATAATGCAATACGAAGAGAAGAGAAGACGTATATCATTAGGTGACTTAAAACAGAACAATATATCAGCTATAATGGTTTGTCTTGGATCTCAAGATGGAGAAAGCTAATGTCAAAAGATAAAAGATCCTATACCTAAGTATTAAGTATGAAAATCATTTCAAAGTTTTGATATCACTGATGCTTAGGTTATCTCGAAAGCTCCAATTACGTAAGTATTCCAAGTGAAAACGTAAAACGCGCAGTTTCATTTTGTTTATTTATCTATATCTCCATCTCTTATCATCAGCATCACTATCTTGTTGTAAGTTACAGAGTCTACATAATCATTGCCCTTTCCAACATTAACCTAGTAACATGAAAATGAAACCATCCTTTTCTTATTGATCCATTTCAACAAACATGTTCATCATACATCCAAATATGATTTTATCCTATCATAGGCACCAACCGGGAGTAAGAATTATGCTCACCACGAACCCTCCCATTAGACCTTATGTGAGCATCATCCGGCAGAAATTGCTCAAGAATGTCTCTGAGAACAGCCTGGCCATAGAAACAATTACCGTGTTAATATTTTAAGTTAATAAACTTCGTAATGGAATTTGGATCCCTCTATCTAGTGTTGCAAGAACTAAGATGTCATTTATGTCAGGAGAAATGATAAAAAGAAGAACAGGAGAACGAAAGAAAATGGCATGTAAGGACTAGAATGTGAGTAGATGTCAGAGCAAACAGAAAGCAAATTGACTTTTGCAGGCCCATGTTTTCATCATTTGACTAATCCAACTGTCTTAAATCTTAATGACTTAATGTACAAGATATGAAATATACCCCAAGACGAAATGCAGTCCCTCTACTTCTACAATCTTCAGCCAAAATTTTAGTAGCTTCTAAGGCCTCCTCCATACTTGCTCCAGATGCAACCACTGCACATACAATAGCACCAGCTGAAGAACCAGCCAAAGGCGTTGTATCCTGATTCAAGCAATTATCATAGTTATTGCCAAAAAAAATGACTACTTTCGTATATGAGAGTAAGTCATAAAATCAAATGGATATTCAAAAATGAAAACAGGAATAAAAAAAAATTGTGTTCATGCTCCATACAGAGTTACAGACCATAACTACTCTAAGAAAGGAAGAGATTAAACTCTTAAAGCAATCTATGTTGCAAGCAAAAATAACTCAAGTTGTATTGAATATGGATAGTAAGGTGGCGTTTGGATTGAAGGAATTAAATATGATAGGATTGAAAAATGACAGGATTCTAATATGATAGGATTTGAAAATGTCAGGATTTGAAATCTATTATGTGTTTGGTTTGCAGGATTTGAAATTCCTTCATTTATAAAATCCTGTTTGGTTTGTAAATATTTCATAGGATTTGTAATGTATATCTTGATAAATGACCAAACTATCCTTCATCAGTTTTCTTATTTTTTTTGTTTTTGAAGGTTATAAATTATGAAAATGTTTTATATAAAATTTTTAATCAACAAAATGTTTTTGAAGGTTATAAATTAACTTACCTTTATTCATGTAAATTTTAAATAACAAAAATTTAAATCATATACTTATATACATATGGGCTTTGTTCATCATATCCATGGCTGATGCGATGAGCAGTTCTTATTCCAAAGCCACAGAGGAACTTATATATTTTGACAGGAAAAGTTCTTTACTTAATCATATACAAAGCCACAGAGGAACTTTAATAAATCCATACTAATTAAGAACAAGTTATCATTCATTCATAATGTTTTGACAACAAAATTCATATCCGTTGTTACCACTTTATTTGCATCTAAGAATTAAAGAATGAGACACAACATATTTCATCCAAAATTACACAGCCCTCCTGGAAATAGAATTGGGTACCTAAATAATTTCAGTCAACTCAACTCATTTATGAAATGGGTACCTAAATAATTTCAGTCAACAAGTATGGATCAATAAAAATCATAGAATGATGTACCATGACATAATATGGAACCTGATTAATTTACCTACTTGTATTGCCTTTAATAAACTAATATTGGCTTTAACTAACAAAAAAGATGGGCTGCAAACTCAACAACAAAAAACAGTGTTCTGTGACCCAATCTTGAGTCTAATTTTACTCCTTTTTGTCCCCTCCTTTCATATTTTCTGTCTTAATTTCAAACTTATATATCGTTGATGCTGTTGTGTTTTAGAATCTAACCTATGATGTGTGTGCATGTTTAAAAACTTAACTTCAACTCTCCATTGATCCTCCATTCCTTCTACTTTACTGTCAATATATATATATATATATTGATCAGTTGCTGCTGCTGAGGGTAGAGAGATAGAAACAACAGCAATGTGGGGGTTTCATCAGGTGTGTCAAATGTGTGTGTATGTTGGGTTGTTTAGTTCATCAAACAACAATACTTCATTGATCTTTCCTCTTCAATTATGTTGTCAAAATATATATATAAAATCTGACCAGCTGCTGTGAATTAAAGGAGGACAGAACAGAACCAGTAGCCATGTTTAGGGAAGTAAGGATAAGTAATCTTGTTTCTATATCTTTATGGGCTGGAGCACAAAAATCTTATGCCAAGACCACCTAACCCAAGCCACGTTCTTTGTTATAAATTGATAAAAGAGAAGAAACAACAACATATATATTCTATCAGCTCTGTCACTGTAAGCAAAACAGCAACATATATATTCTATCAGCTCTATATATCACACTTCTTTTCTTCTACACGTCAAGCCATTGATCATTATTATAAGATTTTAACTCATCAAAACAGCAACATATGTATATATTCTATCAGCTCCAACATAATATTGTAATCAGTCATATAATCATTTTGTATACATTATATTAACATGGTAAACTACTAAACAGAAGTTTCCAAAAGAATCAGACATGGGTACCAAATTCTAGCACATTCAAGCTCCATCTACTTTAGTTCTTCATAGTCATGATCATTTTGGCAGAAACTACAAAATCTAATCAGGGTTTTAAGAAGTCGATTTCATAGAGAAACCAATTTTGGGGATAGTCATGATCATTTTGGGGATCGACATTCACAATGATTTAAGAAACCGATTTCATAAAAGAAATATTTAAGAAATCGATTTTATAAGAATCAATTTAAGAAAGAAAAAGTGATCATACCTGTGATGAAGACGTCGACGAGAGCAGATTAGGTCGACAACAGCAGAAGAGATCGAATCCTTTGACTGGAGCAGAAGAGGTCGACGACAACAGATGAAACCGAGAGGAGCAGAAGAGATCGATGTCTCTGATTACTCCATTGAAGAGATGAGCAGTAGATAAAAAGCAAACTGGTAGAAGAGATGAGCAGAAGATGTTGTGTTGCAGAGAGAACGAGAGAACGAGGGTAATGACTTCTTTTGGCCAGGATTGTGAAAAGCACCGCTTGAGGGATAAAAAAAAATTCAGGGGGGAAGCGGGATCAACAAAAGATGGGTAGAAGGGTTTATGAAATGCTAGGTAAAAATATAATCCTTCTTTTTTTTCTTACCAAACATGAGATGGAAGGGATTTTCTAATCCAAATCCTAAATGAAGGTCTAAAATCCTTCAAACCAAACACCTCCTAAGACTATTGTGAATTCGAGGTCGATTAACAAAGACACAAACAAAGAGCAAAGGACCTTTTTGTCGACCTTGATTTCACAATAGTCTTGAAACCAAAGGAAGAATGAAGAAGAGGCATATGAGTTGACATGCTAATTGAAATGATGAAAGATAGCTTTTCAAGAACCTAGATTCAAATGCTTTAGAATTAATCGGAGACAGTTCACATGTTAAACATCCTAACCAACTTTAGTAATACATATTGCTAATAACATAGCCTCACCCTTCTAGACGTGCGTGAATGTTTTCCTTAACCCAAGGCCTCACTTTTCTCTCAAGGCCTCGTTTTTCTCTTTCAGATTTCATTCACGTCAACCATTTAAACAAGTACACAAACAATATAAGAAGCCTTTTAAAATAGCATATCCTTTAGTTCTTCTCAAAGAAAAATCTCAAACACCCATAGATTGGTCAATGTCTTCTCCAATTTCAAGAGCAAACTGAACCCACAAGACCACAACCTTATGGCTGGTGAGATTCAAAATTCAATTGACAATTTAAATGTAACTGAGCCAAAAGGCCCATCGGTAACATATGGTGATGTATGATCACTGTTGTGTGACTACAAATAGTGAATATAACTGTATAAATCATGTCCTGAAAGAGTTGGTGTTTCCAGAAGTAATGAAATTAAGCAAACAACCCTCATTTCAATTTACCTTCCAGCCCAATCGCATAACCATGAATCAAAAGGTATACAAATGTGAATAACCTCTGTCCATAAGTGATTAGGGCCCTTCCAGAGAATCAATACTCCGTCTTTAATGCATTATAAGCATGAATACATGTACATGAGAATGCTTAGGATAACCATATTAATGTTGATATTATAGTTCAGTAACAAGGAACCTAATTGATATTACAGTTCACATATTCCAAGTGATACAAAACTATGTTTTTCAGAAGCCAATTTTAATGTAGTTCAGTAACAAGAAACCTAATTGATACCTCCAAATGGATAATTTGGTCCAACCTCTGTTTAACTTTGTTGTATGAACAAACCAATCAATTTGAGAACACATAATCTGAAAAGAAAAAAGGAATTCATGTACCTTAATGTAACCTTTTTCAATTAGAAACTTTGCAACACCAAGATGGTATGGAAACAAAAGTCCAGCTGCAGAGAAGCTAAACCCAGGGCTAGTAACCGCTTTCCTCTCTCTCTCCGCCTCCACGTCCTTTAACCTCTGCTCCCACACGACGTCTCCGTCGTCCACCACCGCCGCAATCTCCTCCTCCTTCACCTCTTTCTTCTTCCTTAACCTCCTCCAAAAATACGACTCCTCTTTTCCGTCCAATTCCTCACCAAACATCCTAACTTTCTCGTCCGAATTCAATCCCTGTTCCATCGCATTGCCGCTCTTAATAATCCGAGACGCTATGCCGAGAAACAGTTCTCCCGTGGCCACCGCAAATGACCTCTTCTCCGACGGTGGTGGCAATGGTAATTGGTCGGAGGCGGTGATGTTGTTGGGGTCTTTTGACGTGGCTTTTGAGGAAAATTGAAGAGTTGAAGGATGACGAAAGAAGGTGGTGGTGGTGGTGGTGTAGTTAGGGTTAGGGTTAGTGTTGAAGGAAGGACGGTGGAAGAGACCGGAATTGGAAAGTGAAGTAGCCATCGGAGAAGAAGAAGGCGGTGCAGGACGGCGGTGGTGGTTATAAATGAGTCTTCGGACGGTGGTCCTCGTGTATATAACCATTTTTCAATTTTTATTTTATTTTTAAATAAAAATAATTTTGGGGCAAATGTGTCCATTTTATATGGTGACAACGTGACATAGTCAATAACAAAATTTCGTTTGTACTAAATATTTAGACTAAATTACATAAATGGTCCCTATGGTTTATATGAAATTACGGTTTTCATCCCTGAAAGAATTTTATTACACCAGCAGTCCCTAAAATCGAAAAGTTGTAACATTTTGGTCCCTGAAACTAACGGACGTTAACTTGAGCCGTTAGTTTCAGGGGCATTTTTGTCTTTTAGACTTTCAAGGACCATTTATGTAATTTTCAAACTTTCAGGGACCATTTATGAAATTTTCATACTTTTCATATATATTTATCATTTCTTTCTTTTTTATAATTTAATTATCCAAATATAACATTTTATTTTTATTTCTTTTATTTTAATCATTAATTTTTATTTGAATGTATATTTTTATTATTAATGTTATTTTTTTTATATATTACTATAATTATTTATTTAAGATTATTATATGATAAACCTAGTTCATTTTTTTTCAATTATTTTTTTCGTTTAAGAAAATGAAAAATAAACACTAGTTGTAGTTTTTTCGTTCAAAAAATACAAAATCGAAATGATTTATTTCTTTTCTCCATTCCAAACTTTTCAAAATAAAAAAACGTGTTGAAGTTTTTTTTGTTTGGAAAATGAATATAATAAAAATGTTTCGAAATTTCTTCATTGCAAATACTTAATAAAATTTTTTAATTCTAAATGGTTTGAAAAAAGCAAGAATTGGAATGGTTCATTGCTTTTTAGTCATTAAATGGTCCCTATGGTTTATATGAAATTACGGTTTTCATCCCTGAAAGAATTTTATTACACCAGCAGTCCCTAAAATCGAAAAGTTGTAACATTTTGGTCCCTGAAACTAACGGACGTTAACTTGAGCCGTTAGTTTCAGGGGCATTTTTGTCTTTTAGACTTTCAAGGACCATTTATGTAATTTTCAAACTTTCAGGGACCATTTATGAAATTTTCATACTTTTCATATATATTTATCATTTCTTTCTTTTTTATAATTTAATTATCCAAATATAACATTTTATTTTTATTTCTTTTATTTTAATCATTAATTTTTATTTGAATATATATTGTTATTATTAATGTTATTTTTTTTATATATTACTATAATTATTTATTTAAGATTATTATATGATAAACCTAGTTCATTTTTTTTTCAATTATTTTTTTCGTTTAAGAAAATGAAAAATAAACACTAGTTGTAGTTTTTTCGTTCAAAAAATACAAAATCGAAATGATTTATTTCTTTTCTCCATTCCAAAATTTTCAAAATAAAAAAACGTGTTGAAGTTTTTTTTGTTTGGAAAATGAATATAATAAAAATGTTTCGGAATTTCTTCATTGCAAATACTTAATAAAATTTTTTAATTCTAAATGGTTTGAAAAAAGCAAGAATTGGAATGGTTCATTGCTTTTTAGTCATTAAATTCCAAATGGTTTGTTGTTTTTATTGAAAATTTTGAAATTGTATTCATTTTTTATCAACGTTTAATTAAAAATCAGAATGGTTCTTTTGTTTGAAAAAAAATCAAAAATCATAATGGTTTACCGATTTTTGATCAAAAAAATTAAAATCAAAATGGTTCGTCATTTTTTTTTATAAAAGAAATTTTAATACAAGATGGCTATCGTTGTTTAAAAAATCAAAAATTATAATGGTTCATCATTTTTTGATCAAAAAAATTATCGAAATGGTTTATCGTTTATTTGATCCAAAAAACAATATTGGAGTGGTTCGTAAATTTTCTTATCATTGTTTAATCAAAAAACGATGAACCATTTCGATTTTAATTTTTTTGATTAAAACACGATGAATCATTATGATTTTTAATTTTTTTAAACAAGGATAACCATATTGATTTTAATGACGAACCATTTTGATTTTAATTGTTTTGATCAAAAAACGGTAAACCGTTATGATTTTTGATTTCTCTCAAACAAATGAATAATTCTGATTTTTAATTAAACGTAGATAAAAAAATCAATACGATTTCAATTTTTTCAATAAAAACAACAAACCATTTGCAATATAATTTATTTGACTAAAAAACGATGAATCATTTCAATTCTTGATTTTTTCAAACCATTTAGAATTAAAATTTTTTATTAATTATTTGCAATGAAGAAACTACGAAGCATTTTGGTTATATTCTTTTTCCAAACGAAAAAAAACTTCAAGACGTTGTTATTTTGAATTTTTTTTAATGGAGAAAAGAAATAAATCATTTCGATTTTAGATTTTCCAAACGAAAAAACTACAACTAGTTTTTATATTTATTTTTCTTAAATGAAAAAAACAATAGAGAAATATTTGGATCTCAATAAATAATTGAAAAAATGAATCAGGTATATCATATAATAAACTTAAATAAATAATTATAGTAATGTATAAAACAAAAATAACATTAATAATAACAATAAACATACAAATGAAAATTAATGATAAAAAAGGAAAAAAAAAATAAAATGTAATATTTGGACAATTAAATTATAAAAAAGAAAGAAATGATAAATATATATGAAATGTATGAAAATTTCATAAATGGTCCCTGAAAGTTTGAAAATTACATAAATGGTCCTTGAAAGTCAAAAAGACAAAAATGCCCCTGAAATTAACGGCTCAATTTAACGGTCGTTAGTTTTAGGGACCAAAATGTTACAACTTTTCGATTTTAGGGACTGCTAGTGTAATAAAATTCTTTCAGGGACGAAAACCGTAATTTCATATAAACCACAGGGACCATTTATGTAATTTAGTCAAATATTTATTAACCTTACATATTATTGAATTAAAGAATTAATAAATGGTTGAAATAATTTAAAATAATAAAAAAAAAACATAAATCATTGTTAAATTTATTAAGATTATATAACATCTAACTTTTTACAAAGAAAAAATCTATTTTCATAATTGTTTCATCCAGCATTACGTTTTTTTACACTTTAGGAAATTGGTATTTTAAAAATAGTTTTTTGATGCACGTGTTTTACAATGTCGATTTTCTTAGGATATAGATTTTTGTGATGATAGTTCGATTTTCTCATAATGTGTGTTAATTATGAGATTATGTAATTTGTTTCATTCATATTGGCTGGAAGATTAGTTGGACGGTAGATGATCCATAATATGAATTACCTATGGATGGTTCCATGCACCCATTGATCTTGAAATATCTTTTTTGTTTGAAATAACTGGAATTAATAATAGTAACTTTATATGTATGGTTTAAATATATGAGTTCAAAAAATAAAATTCATTTTCAAAGATTTAGGAATCTATCAAACCTAAGAAGTTGGGTTTTTGAAATTGATTCTTTATTGAGCGTTTGGTTCATGGGATTTGACCGAAAAGGAATGTTGTTTTCATTCCTTAATCGTGTTCAGTAGTAAAATAGAAGGAATGAAAAAGTTCATACATTAAAATATTTTCCCTACCTGTCAAGAAAGTAGCAAGGATTTAAATATGAATTTCATTCAATTCCTACTAACCAAACAATTAACAATATTAAAATTCAGACAAATTTTATTATTCGAGAATTTCATTCATTCTATAGGTTCCATTTATTTAGCAGATATTCTAGAATCAAACACTGCGTGAAGGTTGTTTGATTATTTATTAATTAATTAATAGGCCATGCAAGTGTAAAATGACCTCTTAATGTAATAAACAAACAACGCTTAAATTGGTTTTGAGTATAGATCATATCTGCTTGTTAAGAGAGCTCATGCTTATTTCTTAAAGAGGAGGAAATAAAATTTTTCAACACAAAAAAGGGATACATTGAGAAGACCAAAGGGTCCGATTTAATAGTTCTAGTTTTAATTAATTAGTTTTAAAAAAGCCTGAACAACACAAGGATTCACAATGATAACCCAATTATTATTATTATTTAATTGATCACTACCTTTTATTGTTGTTAACTGGCAACCTGATATAGGTTTTGGCATGTCATTCCAAGCGATAGGGATGAGTTCGGTATCGGACCGGTTCCGACCGGTATCGTGCCGATTGGTACCGGTTATATTTTTATGAAGATTTGGGATACTGAATACCAAACCGAATTCAATCGATCAGTACCTGTTCGGTCTCGGTATGGGTACCGGTTTTATGGTACTATACCGAATTAGGTACCGAAAATTCAAGAAATCTATCTCTATCTATACTATTAAAAGAGTAACTATACTCAACTCTTATGAAGTCACGTGTCATCGCCATGAATCGACACGTGACATTTATAGTTTTAAAAAATAATAAATAAATTTAACCTAAATCTATCCATATCTAATATAACCTACTTTTAAATTCAAATCAAATCAAATCCAAAAAAATCTAATACTCTAATAACTTATTACTTATAATATAATATAATAAAAGTTTAAAATATTTTAAAAAATAATTATTATTCATGTGTGTGTAGAATTATAGAAAATTAATAAGTCATAATAAATAATAATATCATTATTATATGTATATTTGTTTAAAAATAATATTTATATTTTTACCTTTTAGTTTATTATATTTTATATATATTAAAAATATCCGCGTAATACGCGGGTAATAAACTAGTTAAACATAAAAAAAATATTCCAAATTTACTTAGCAACTTGTTGTGACAATTCATTCAATATAAAAATATTTTTAGTGTATGATTCTAAATAAACCAAGTCATACAAAATAAACCATTATCAAAATTTATTAGTGATGAAGAAGAATTAGTTGACTTGAGTCAAAGTTTACCGGTACCGGTAATACCGGTTTTTAAGTGGTACCGAAACGGGGAATATTGATCCCGAAACATAGCAATTACATAAACCGAATACCGGACCGAAAGTACCGGTACAGTATCGATTTTCGGTATAAAAAGTTCATCCCTACCAAGCGATGATGATCTTTTTGAAGTAAAAAAAAGATCGAAATCTTCGTAGTTAATGGACATGAGATGACACGCACATGTAAAATGTGACAACTATTAGGGTTGCCATTTATACCGTGCAACTATCTTTTATTATTTATCAAAGGGCCTTTGGCCTGGTGGTAAGAGGGTGGAGTTGTAAGCGAGAGGTCATGGGTTCGATCCCCGTCGGATGCAAGTTGAAATTTAGGTGGAGTAAGTAAGTCTGGTGGTAAAAGGAGTAGTTTAGGAGTAGGACTAGGATAGTTTGCCGTTCAAAAAAAAACTATCTTTTATTTGAACAAGTTACCTGCGTCATAAGTCCTGGATTGGTTTTGAAAGACCATGGTAGAAGTCTTGTACAAACAGAGGTAATTAAGTCATTTCATAGTATATCAATTTATATGTTAAGTTTATCTACTATTTCTTATTCATAGACAAGTAGAAACAGACGATGTAAAGGATTAGAGTTGTTTGATGAGCTTTATTACATGAGATCGATGTTATAGTTTGTGTAAGCACGTTATACCTACGTCGCTAATGTACCACTTTCATTTTTTTGTTATGCTTAATCTCTTAATTGACAGGGTACTACTACAATCCAAGTCATGAAAATGTGCTAAGCGTACGATGGCAACAACATGCATGGAATGAAGAAGATGTGGAACATGATCAAATACAACATGTAGATTTCTCAACTGATGATATTGATGCGTTTATTCAAGATATTCCTTTGGAACAATGACAACATGTGGATCTTTTGATTAAAGAACATGAATAAGATATGTAATTGTTTTCTCAAACAAATATAGAATCTCGACTACAATTGCCATCACAACCAACCCAAGGATCTCAAGAACAAGTTAGAAGACCAAAACTAGTTTAACGACTAAGAAAGAAATGTTAGAGGAAGCATTGAGTAACGTACCGACTCATAAAATTAGTTTTTGCATTTTGTTATTATGATCGCATTAGATAGATTAGGGGTGTTCATTTTCGGATTATTCGATTTTCGTCAAATACATGATATTTAATATCCAAATCCGTATCCGATTTTTGAATGTCTGGAATTTCGCATTATTTGAAAATTCAAAATTTAATTAAACTTTGATCTATAAAGTGATTTTAAATATATAAAATACAAATCTATATACATATTAACATATAAAAAGTGATCGTGCAGAAACGAAAATATAACATGCTTTTTAAACTTAAGATAACAAAAAAATGCATTAAAAAAATTAAAATGCATTTAAACGAATTATAAATAAATTAAAGGTATATTATACACTTAAATTTAAAAAACATAACTACAAATAATGTTTGACAAAAAAAGTGAGAAATAAATTTTTAAGCACAATTTAGGGTTTTCTGCATAAAATTGCAATCAACTAGACACAACATTTTTATTACAATAACCTACCAAAGTTTTCTTTCAAAATAACATTCTATCACTTGACATTTTTTTATTAAAACATTGAACTTTAAATAATTATTCGATGATAACAATCGTTGATCACTGAGAGTGATCGGGTGTTGACTAAGCATCCACGTAAGCTGCCGTGTCAGCCAGGCCCGGCCCAATAGGGGGGCGAACTGGGCTACGGCCCAGGGCAGAAACTTGTCATAGGGCATACAAATTTTTAAGTTGTTGTCATGGGATTAGGCTCATTTAAAAAAAATATGGGCAATGACTTAGGGCAGCCTCTCACGTAGGGAATTGCACTATGACTTTCCATGAGGCGGCTTCTTGCTTGGAAATTGCAATCGCCGAAGACAGAAGAGTGGGAGGTTCAATTTTCGAAGAGAAATCAATGGTTTCAATCTTTGAAGAGAATTTCAATCGTTGAACTCAAGGTTCGAGGGCGATGATGGAGTATTGCAATCGACGAAATACTCACATATATCAACGAATCAATCAGTCAAAGCAAAAGTAAGTTTTCAACTCGTCATCGATTCAAAGTTCAATCATGATCTCAAATTCTCAATTTCTCATCCAGTCATCCTCTCATAGACTTGATTGATTTCATAGTTTCAAACCAACGATAGCGGTTTTGATTGAATGATTGATTTCAGGTTTTACGAAGCACCAAGGATTTCATTATATCAACACCGTTTTGATTTCTGGCTTTCAGCACCAAAGTATTACATATATTGCCTATTGGAGTATCACATCTGAAATTTCTATTTGCTGAAAATAAGAAAACTACAATCTGATTTGATTTTTGATTTGCTGTTGTATTGCTGCTCGCTTTTTGACAAATATTGGTTGTTTCGGATGGGTTTTTCTTTTGATCTTAAAGAAGGTGGATTTGGCGTGTTAATTCAGATGCTATTTTGGAGTCGTCTTTGGCGTTATATGTTGTTGTGTTGCTGCATGTTTCACGACATTCGTGCTTCTTAATTGCTGTGTTCTGGAGTATCTATTTGGTGATTGAGAGGTAAAAGTAATTTAGTATACTTTGTTTTAAATCCATTATGTTGATGTATTTATGTGTGTTATTATACTTGAAAACACAAAAAGGTTGTCTATCATTATGTCATTCTACTTTACACTAGGAGAAATCAATAAACTAAAATAATAAACACTGTCAAGTGTCAAAAGGAATAGCATTTGGCACTCGAGCATATGACTGGCTAACTTTTCCACAAATTATGTGATAACTAAGTTTAATGCATCCCAATACGGGGATCTCATTAAAAGAGAAGTCAACAAATAGACAAGGTTTGCATATAAAATCTTGTTGACCGTACATGTTACAGCCGCACCTGATGAAAGTAGTTTTCCAAGTTGTAACTTTTTTTATATAAAAATCACCGTGCGGATGAACCACATAGCTTGACTAGATACAAATCTTGTAAAATTTAGTGGTCATTTGTTTAAGTATCCAAATAGGGCATTATTTCATTGTTTCGCCCTGGGCATTAAAAATCTCAGGACCGACCCTGGTGTCAGCACAAAGTTTACGCAAAATGGCAACATATTACGAAATAATAACGTACTCTTAAAATAGCAAGATGCTTCACAAAATAGCAATGCATTGTTTTTTTATCATTTTTTTAATCATAATTATTATTATTAAAAAACCAAAAAAGTTTGTTTAAAAATTTGATTAATTCATATTTTTTTCGTTCGAAATAATAATAAGACAAAATTACCGTCGTTTTTTACATTTGAAAAAAAAAATTGAAAATCAATACAATTTGTTATTAACTTTGTATGGAAAAACTGAAACTATGAATGTTGGTCTTTTTTGTTTGAACAAGTTAAAAAACACAATTGTTCGTCGATTTTTCTGTATAGAAAATTTAAAAATACTAATGGATGATTGTTTCTTTCGTTTGAAAAAATTAAAAATTACAAATGTTCGTATTTCTTTTATTCAAAAAGAATTAAAAATCACAATATTTCGTTGTTTTTCCGTTTATAAAAAATAAAATTTGGATTGATTCGTAGTTTTTAATTTTTCAAATAGGAAAATAACGAACCGTTATGATTTTCAATTTGTCCAAATAAAAATTAACAAACCATTCATATTTTTAATTTCTTCGAACTAAAAACATGACAAAAGTTTTCGTTTTTCTATATCTTCGAATGGAAAAAATGAAACAAATTCGTTTTTATATCTCAAATAGAAAAATGACTAGTTTTCGTTAACTAGACCCAACATTTTCAGTTTTAGTAATAATAATATTAATATAAAATTTAGAACTAAAACTATAAAAATTTAAAGCAACGTTATTTTGCACGGTACTTTGTTTTTTTAGAAGTATGTTGCTATTTTGCTATTTATAAAAAAATTTCACATTGTTGTCATTTTAGAGGGTGTTTGGATTTGCGTTTGAAAAAATACTGTAGCGTTTTGGAAACTAATAATTTATTAATAGCTGTAACAAAAAGTGTTGCAGGAAATGTAGTGTTTGGTTTAGCTTTTACTGTTTGCTATCATAATTATCAAATAATCAGTTTTAAAGTGTTTGGATTTGCGTTTTTAGTTGTAAAATGACCAAATAATCACTTATTAAGCAAATAAACTACATTTTTTTACTTATGAAAAAGTGTGGTAGAATCAACTCTAAACGCAAATAATCACTTGTTAAGGTATGCAATTCAAACACTTTAAACTAATTATTTGCGTTGTTATACCAAATTTTTGGACTGCTTCCGGTTGTGTTTTCCCCTTTCTCGTTCTGTTTAGGCGAAAGTTTTTGAACTCGAGTCGCTTTGTTGCTTGGAAAATTGGGCGAATCAATCAATCGGACTCTAAAACAACATTCTACGAAAGGGGTTTTCTTGGGAAACTTGAAAATGTCGAGAAGCTTCAGTTTCAGCACCTCTAACATCTTGTTAGTATTACTATTAACATCGACAATTTCAGATTCTTCAGCTTATAGACCTGGAGATGTCGTTCCGATGAGCAAAATGGGTCAATATCACTCTGTATGTACTCCCTTTTCCTCAGATTATATGATAAACACAGCACTGCACATAACAATCTGAATCGTTTTTGTTATTTTCGTTGTTTGAATCAACAGTCACGAACGGTTTGGCATGATATGATTGGTCGTCACTGTCCCATCTTTGGTGTAAATCGTGAGGTAGTTCTTTTATAGTTTTGGAATTTGTAGAATTAAGGGTTTGTGTGATTCGAGTTTTTGAATTGATTTAATCGATTTTGTAGGTATTGATTCCTATTTCTAAACCAACTGGTTTCACTGGAGCTGATCCTTACAAAATGTGAGCCCAACTTGCAATCAAGTGTATAAATTTGGTGTTCATTCTATTTATTTTCAATAATTGTTGAATGTATTTTAGTTGATGATGAACATAAGATGCAATGCTCTTCGCTTCATTTAGATTTTGAAAATAGTGGCTTGGATCATTGGGTTATGTTTGGTATAATGGAATCTGGAAAATTGAATAGTTTAGGTTTAAAACTTTTGTTTAAACAAATGATAGTACATAAACAAATGATAGTACATATTAATGACTGCCATAGAATGATAGAAAATGAAGGGACAAATATATATAAAGCTCTATTCTCTTTTTATGTTTTTATCTTATCCATTTTGATAAGGAAAATGAGAGAAATGAAACATACATTAGAATCAGTTATCCATTTGTTTCATTGTAAATTAACATGCAATGGGAAAGATGTGTAAAGCTTTTCTCGATTTCATTGTATCAAACTACAATTAATGTTTGTTGGCTCGAATTGTTTACTTGATGAGTCTATAGGTGGATTGGAGTATTTGGTTGAGCCATATCTACAGAATTACCCCTCCAATTTTTTTACATGTAAGATTTTCTGTTTTCTAATCTGATGCAAAAGGTTCGACACTAGTAACCCTAGCCAGCCATGCCAGACCCCACAGACACATCACATGAGAGGTGAATCAAGCTAAACAAACCATGTAAGGCAATGCTGGTGGGACAAGAATATATTCTTTCCTGCCTTGGGAAGCTGCGCCTCTCCGTGTGTGTGTTGAACTCTGCTAACTTTGCAAAGACCCAAATGCCCCTTTCAACTCAGCTACGTGCCTTGAGGCTGTGTTCTAGTATGTTGTTTCTTCCCACAAAGATTTGTTTTATGTAATATCCATTCCCATTTTATTGTGCTGTTAATTTATATGATTCTCTTAACATCAACTTAAATTAATATAATTGTCAAAATGGCCGTCCATTTTATGCCTTCATATGTCCACACACATTTTACACTCCTCAAATCAATGAACACACACAACACAATTTCTTTATTAATATGCATTTTGGATAAATATTCAGCAGTTTCAGCATGGAAATTTTCGATAAGCTTGTATCCAATCTAACCATAGGAATGCATGAACTTCAGATCATTTCAAGTTGGAAAAGAGAAGTATTATATTCCATGGCTACTTGTGATAAATCGTAAGAGCTCTGAGGTTCCAATGATTGATGTTCATTTGGTAGGGTTCTTTTTAAAAGAAAAAACATGCTTTGCCTTTCAATAATCTTATACATTTGATTCACGTTTCACAATATGATAAATGATACATTGATTATGTGACAATGGAATATTACTTTGCGTTTCTTATAGAGGTACTCAGGAAGTGATTTTCTTGGTGTCACTGCCAAGGTTGTAGACATGCCACATCATTGTAAGTTAATTTTTGTTTACTTCTAATATCTTTATCTTACTATCTTATAAAACATGTATATTTGGTCTTAAAAACCTAAGTTCAAATAAAAAAATGAATCCTAGGCAAGGCACCCATTTACTAAAGATCAATCCCAAAACACCCTTGCAAATTAATCTATAATTAAGTCCATAATAGGCACACTACTTTTTCCATTAACAAAATATCAGAGATGTTTTACAAAAATGTCAACCTGACTCTTGTCATTACAACATAAAGCTTCATGCATATCGGGTTACAATCATATATAAAAGGGCTTCAACTATAACCCAACCCAAAGTAGAGTCAACATGTACACAATGTACCAAAAAAGTAATCTTATCTAAGTCCTCTAGCTTCAATCAAGGCTTACTAGATGAACCTTCAACGTTCTTTCGTATATTTTCGGAAAAATGTCAACAACTAAATCATAAGCAGCACTTAGCGAGTTCAAAATTAGTATACATCCACAACACACAAAATCAAAGTCAAATGAAAAGACAAGTATTGAAACAAGAATGTCCATTCGTTTGCACTGAAGTGCTGTCATATCCTATCAAAATTGAAAGAATCAATCCTACCCATTGGTCCAAGTCAACTGGCTTACCAACATGTAGCAGGACTGACCCGTCCAAGTCCAATTGCACATGACTAAAAAGTGTCCAAGTGTCAACAAGTCAAAGGAATGTTCAACAAAAATAAAAAAATCAACAAGTTCAACAATGGCAATGATTTGGCATAAATGTCAAGTAACGGCAAACGAGTCCAATCGATCAACATCAAGTCAAAGTTCAACACTCAAGTGTGTGTTATGTATAACAATCTATCACTCATAATTGAATAAAGTGAAACCGAGATGTCCAAATCAAGGACATCAATCGTCAAGTGATAGTTGCTTTCAACCGAGTCATGAGTTCCAAATCGAATAAGCAACTCCCAAGGCTTAAAACAAGCTTAAACAGTGCAATGAATGACCTACAATAAAGTATACAAGTGTCCTATGCACAGAACGAAGGAGTTTGTATAACGAGGCAATGGCTAGCTCCTAGGGCAGTGTAGCCCGGCGTTTGTTTCAGGCTTCCAGAGCCCAGCGCACTTGGGGAGCCCTACGCCCCTACCTACAGGTTTCAGCAACATTCGACCCAAACCTGATTGTTAGCTTCAGAACTGTATATATACATGATTTTGGCCATTTTTTGAGCTATGTTTTGACACCAAACAGGTATCAGAACACCCAAAAGCATCTATTTCAACATTACTTGCTCAACTGCAGGCAATCAATAAGAACTTGCAAAAGTAACACACCTTGCTTAAAGCTTCAACAACAGATTGAATTCTAGAACCCAATTTTGACCTCAAATCTGCTAATTCAACAATTCAAACATTAGCTAAGCTTTAGCTCATCAAACGTATGAACCCTAGCTCAAAGCCTCAAACTAACCCAATACACAAAACTTACCTTCCGAAGCCAAGAAATCAACTCCAATACACCCAAAATTGGTGTTTCTAGCTTCAATCCTTCAATCTTTGCACTTGATTATACAATTTGAAGATGAAAATGGCTGCTCTAATCTGCTCCGTTTCATTCACACACTTCATACCCCAAAAACCGTATGATGGTTGAAATGGTTTGGCTCCCCAACTTAATCTATATCTTTCATAGCTTGACAACTAGAACCCTTCAAGTTTGAAGACTTTCAAGTGTTTCAACCCACTTGTTGTTGCTTGCACTAAACTTCTATGATTCATAATATGGACACCATCTAACAAATTTTAACTTTCCAGATTCACAAATTAGACACATGACAACATGTAATCATATAATATCTCAAATTTAACTTCCATGTCAATACTTGTCTTAAAATGTTGCAATAATTCTTACTAAAGTCATGCTTAGCACGTTTAAAATATAAACTTAGAAATTAAACAATTAAAAGTTTTTCCTAAAATGGTTAGATGTTACAAATCCTAACCCTCT
Organism: Centrapalus pauciflorus; assembly: GCA_020465985.1. Lineage (NCBI taxonomy): Eukaryota > Viridiplantae > Streptophyta > Magnoliopsida > Asterales > Asteraceae > Centrapalus > Centrapalus pauciflorus. The sequence goes on from JAANYP010000163.1 coordinate 696,308, forward strand.
ATTTTGAATCATAAACTCTTTATTTGTTACTAATTGAATTACCATAGTTATCCAATCGGTTGAAAATATATAAAATTTTCAAATATATATTTCAACCAAGTTTACATAATTTAATGAATGTATAACATAAAACTAAAAATTATTTTACAGAAAATACATCATTATAAAGATTTGGTGAAGCTCTTTAGTATGAGCCTAATTGAATAGTTTTTTATGTAGCAAAGACTTCTGTTTAGATTACTTGGTGTAGGAGTGTATTTGGTAGCCATGTACTTTAGTAAACTTATATTAAGATATGAGAATCCATTATAGTCATCACAACACAAATAAATATATAGAGACCTCTGTATTACTGGTGTTCCAAGTATCATGCTTCTTGCGTGCATGAAAAAGGTGTTTTCTCTCATTTATTCAGGTTCCTGCATTGGTTAAAATTTAAAACATAAAACACCTACATATTAGATATCAATTTTGGATGCATTTTGTTATATTTGCTTTTGTCGTATTAGATATCTAATTTAATACTTGTTAATAAACCAGATTATTTGTTGTAAAACTGGAAGAAAGTATAGTTTCATACTGTCATTGTTGATTGTTCATCTTGAAAGCTGATACAATACAATAGAGCCATTTCTATAATCGAAACCTGATTTGTATCCAAATTTCTTCTTATGTTGAGCATTAATAGCCAATTCTATAGCCATATTGGGTAGTGTTGTCAATAAGTTGGAACTTGATCTAAATTCGATATAGTATACTCCATTTATGTGATTCAACGGGTTAGAAACTTGATCCATTGATCCAGAAGCAACCAAATAAATTGACCCTTTCAGGCAAAGTTTATCCATGATCAGTCTGCCTACTCCTAGACCAGATTGGCAAAGTCGGTCAATCTAATGATTATATTAATGAATTAAAATTCATATTTGAAGTATTTAAAGTTTTTAACAATTATGTTAGTGTTATTAACATATTTCTTTGGGTGCTACAAATAATTATATTTATTTTTTTTGAACGGCTGGTGTGGTGGTTATCGCCTAGGCCCAAGTGCCGACAGATCCCGGTTCGATCCCCACCACAATCTTCTAGTTAGACTAAAGTCTCCATAGTTAGATTAGTTCACCTGAAGGGAAAAACCCCAAAATCCGCCTCAAGTGAGGATCGAACCCGGGTAACAACCCTCCCCAAGCCCCTTAATGGAAACTTGGTGGCCACCAGGGCAAGCCCTGATGGTTAAATATTTATATTTGAGTATTTATAGCATTAATAAATATAAATAATTATATTTATATTTGAGTATTAATAACATGTATGTATAATTTTGAAATTTATACATAAAAAATTCCAGTCTGACTACTCCCCACCTAGGCCGATTAGTTGCTACACCCCGGCCGGCCGACTACTGCCTGGCGTGTTTTGCAACATTGCTTAAATATTATCAATAATTGCCATGTCATCACGTACATGCAACCAAACATCGCTTGAATGGAAAAGATCTGTAAGTAATAGATATGATACGTTAACGGAAAGAAAAAGTACATTACATTGATTGATAACAATACAAGTATTTTTCAAATTTTTTGTTTCCAAGAACCGTTATTAAATGGTGTGTGACAAACAGCCTGTTATTCGTGTAGGTGTTTACCCCATTTGCTTCTTCTATGGTTAGCTGACCATATCACTAGATACTTATTAAGTTTTTAAGCCAATCAATGTAAAGTTTATGTACCCTTGACACTTCTATCTTGAAATTTTATGTCCATTCTTGACACTGTATGTCTTTATGGGGAACTTGCTCCTAGTAAATTTTTTTCCTTAGTCGTGTATTATGTTGAGCGGAGAATTTACATTTATTTTTATTGAGCAGATGTGGAGCTTCACCCTGATATTAGCAAGCAATTTTGGGATGCACAAATATGGCCAAAACACGTGCTTGTTAGATACACATGGTTAGTCATTTTTTTTGCTAGTTAACGCACATGCATATTTTTGGTTTCCGTTCTATCAAAGTTGAAGAACTAACATATTTTATGTAAAACATTCATATGCTATGCGTGTTCTATTTTCTTTGGTATTTTTTAACTAATAAACGGCTGTCTTTAGGGAGGAACAATCAGAGATAGATGTTACTTCTGGGTTCTACGTTCTCTTTGGTTCAGGTAAAATACATGTGGTGATAATGAAAATGAGTCAATTTAGGTTCATTGATAATGGGTCAAGGGGGTGAAATATAAAAAGTTGTTTAAATATGAACAGTGGATGTGCCAAATGGTTAAGTGGCTCAAAAGTCTGCTAACGTGTATTCAAAAGCTTACAACATCGAAAATCATTTTATTTTTTAAAATTATGTTAGTATTTTAGTATTATAGGTTTTTTAGTCATACATGACAACTTAACTATTTACAAAATCTAAATAAAATGGACAAAATTGTTGGTGGGTGAGCCCAACGTGCCGGCTCATTTTAACCCATAGCGGCATAGCCCCTCCCCCCAACTCCCCAAAAACTTTTTTGAATCTCTGCTTATGAGTAAAGAAATATCTTATAACAAAATGTAAAGGGAAAGGCAGAATATCAGACTTCTCTTGGTGAATAAGCAACTCCCTTTAAGGCTTTAGATCAACTTCTTTTCTTTTCTTTTTTCAAACATTAATGATTTATCTTTTTATGAAAATAGAGAACTTTAGATCTATCTTAATTTTCATCCTGTCTCATGAACAGGGCTTCTTATGTCATTCGTTCTTTCAATTTACGTTCTGCAATCATCACGTGATAAATTAGAGAGGTAAAAACTTTCATTTCCCTTATTTTTGCAGTACATTTTATTTTCATGCTCATTCTCTTCATTCAATAGATAAAGCAATCTTTTAAATTCTTCTGTTTATTTAGTACCCTGAAGTCCCGAAACGTTTATATTATTTTACTAAAGTTTACCTTTTGTTGGTACTTAAGGAGACGTTTAGATACTTGATAGCTATAAACAAGATCACAACATGCTAAAATTAACTAATCTTCAAATCAGTAAATAAAATTAACTAATCTTCAAATCAGTAAAGTATAAGGACTTTAATCTGTAGAAATGAAATTTAGGGACATTAGGAGACAATTGAGATAGCTAGTTGTTTAAAGCCAATGTGAATGTTGTTTTAGTTGTTAACTTACCTTTGAAGGAAAATTTGAATCATTGTTAAATTCTCACACCCATATTTTGAGACCCAATTAACAAGCAAATGAAAGTTAAACATCGAGGGAGTTTGGTTAGTTGTTAAACTTAATGTACCACAGACCACAAACTATTTTGGACGCTTAAAATTGTACTTCAACGAGGTTAATTAATTCTACGCACTGTGGCAGAATTTAAAATTATACATACTATGAATAAATTTGTTATAGCGGTTTAAATATAGTAACTAAGATAACAATACAATAAATTAAAAGTTACCATTTTAAAAATTCAAGAAATGAAATATTATAATATCTAGAACTAAATGATAACTAAAATTAAAAAAAAAAAACTAAATATAACAACAAACTAAAGTCATATAATATTTAACTTTTTTATTATATTTTAAATGTTCAATTGTTGACGTATTATTAAAAACTGAATCAATAAAAAACTTTAAGTTAAAAAATAATAAAAATTAAAGTTATTTAAAATTTTAAAAATTCTACTATAAAAATAAATATGGGTAAAAGTAATAGAACTTTAATACTTTTAGTTTCATTTAATTTTAATTTTACACTACATTTCCTATCTTTTTAGAACTATAGTTAACTAGTATTTTACCCGTGTGTTGCTCGGGTTGTTCCGTTCAAAAACTTTTAAATATTATTAGTGTTTTATAATAATATAATGTATGTTTGTATATTTTTAAAAACTTTATATTTTTTTGTAGTTCTTTTTTATTGTGGACCCATAATCCGACGGCTGAAATTATTCACATTTGCTCTCCGACGAAAACAATAGATATTTACAGTTTCTTAATTTTTACTTTAATCAAATTTGAAAATAAACATTCTAAAAGATTATTTTAATCATTGTGTAGTTTGTCATGATATAAAAGCTAATAACATTTAAATATGTTTTAAAACAGTCAATTAATTGTAGTTATTAGAAATCTTAAAACTAACGATTAATAATTAAAGTTTTAGATTGGTTTGTGTTATAATTTAATATTAATTTAATTATATATTCATAAAATGTGCTATGGTCATTACAGATTTGTGTCTATAAAGTTAAAGATGAAATTTATTACTTACTGACTTACTCATATATTTATTAAGAACGTATAATTATATTACATATTTATTATTATTATGATTTTTTCATTTATAATTATTTTACTTTATTGAAATAATAATAATAACACAAAGCAATAACACTTTATCATTGATTTAAGTAAAATAAATACTCAATATTTAAATATATAACTCTAAAATGAATAAATAATTAGTTATCGTAAGTTGTTTTAAAATCCTTATAAATGACATATTAATTTTTTTAACTATAAGTGATAATTAGTCAACATAATTGTCAAACTAGTGTGTTCAAAATTAATTATTTAATTAAAAAAAGGTATAAATTTCTAACATGATCCTACAATAAATAAGTTACTATTTTCTAGTATTTACTTTTCTTGATATAACTGAAAAATAAAATATTTAATATTTAGTTAATTGAAAGTTGAAACATTATAAAACTGATTAATAAACAATAATTGTTTTTGTAACATTTTTAATGATATACTAAGTTATAGTATTTAAATAAAAATAAAATATTATATTTGATTATATTAAGATCAAGTTATTTAAAAAAATGTTGAAATTAACTAACCAAAAATCAATAATCATGGAAAAGATAAGCATCAACAACACATTCATCTTATCTTACTTTTAAATCTATATTTTGTCTACCATAAGAGTCGAACCCCCAACCTTAGGGGGTCACCAACAACACATTATCTGATCTTTTAAATCTATATTTTTTGTCTACAATGCGAGTCGAACCCTCAACCTTAAGTCACCCTAACACCTTTAGCATTTTAAGCGGTTGATATTAAGAGTTGATTTAATTTTGACGGTTGAGATGATAACATTTTATATTTTTTTCTATTTGTTTCATCGGCAATATATATATATATATATATATATATATATATATATATATATATATATATATATATATATAGGGGTGGGTTCAATGGAAAACCACTATGCACGTGAAAACTATGGAAACCTACGCAAACCGTCCGATTTGGTGCATTTCATGAAAAACGCGGTGGCATGATCGTAATTAAGATGATGCATCACGCGGAATTTTGATGCATCACGCGGGAAATTTGATGCATCATGCGGGATTTTGATGCATCACGCGGGGATTTCGATGCATTTGTGGTGGTGCAGTGCGGTTTTCACAAGTTTTCCGGTGCATGGTGGTTTTCCATTGAACCCCCCTCTATCTCTCTATATATATATATATATATATATATATATATATATATATATATATATATATATATATATATATATATATATATATAAAATCTAGCATTTAAGTTCAATTTTAAACTAGATTTCCTGTCTTTTCAGAACTATAGTTAATGGAAACCGGTTTAAACATTAAAAGATTCACCTAATAAAAAAGAATGCACAAACGGGCATGCATGTTTTAAAAACATATTCACAAACATAAAACTTATACACGAATACAAATTTATGCACATATAAGTTGTCTTTAACTAATTGTGATGTATAAGCGTAAAAACTAAATTTGTTGTACAAACATAACATAAAATTTACGGACAAACAAAAAAAAGTAATGCATAAACTACACATGTTTTAGTTTTATGTTGTCAAATTTACTTTTACTAATATGGTAAAAATTGCATTTGATTAAAAACTATAAAAAATCATATTTTATAATAAAATGAAAATAATATCATGTTTTCTTTCTGGTCATATGTTTTCTTAAACGTTCAATTGCTATTTTAGTCTTTTAAAAAGTTTAAATTAAATTAAGAAAAGTTAATGATATGTAAATGCATTATAAATATATATTAATATGTTAACAATAATAATAAACTAATAGATTGTTTATGATTATTAAGTAGATAGTAATTATCATTATGAATGTAAATTCTTTATTATCTAATTATCATATGAATAAATATTAAAAACCCTAAAATTTTAATATAGGCAATAAAAGTCATGTTTATACAAAAGGTCTAACTATTTATAATGTGTGTGTATAACTTATTATATGAGAATTAGTAATATAAAAACAACACTAACTAAATTAAAGCGACGATTATTAAATACATATAATATGATCATATTAAAATATTCAAATGTTGCGTAAGAAAAAATAAAAATCAATTGAAAATGAGAATGTTAGTAAAACTAATAAATAATAGTATTATGTGAGAGGTGCATCTTAACAAAAATATTGTTTTTAGATTGATGCAAGATAGTAAAATCTCTTATGAATAGTTTTTGGTGCATTTTAATTTTTCATGTATGTATATATAGGTATAGCTGGGATGTAATTTACAATTATTATAAGAATGGGTTAATTATAGAGTAGAAATATGTTTTTTTCATTTGTTTCGTTTTAGTCATTAAATTTCTTTTCTTACCATATATGAGCATATGGCACATTACTTCAAATAGTTGTCCCACCAGTTGACATCATTATTGAGATGACGCGTACGATGTTATATCGAATTTTAACTTGTGAATCCACTCATCTAATCAACCAACGACCTAAGTGGGGCAGAGCTTGAAAGTGTAGTGATCTACGCGGTACTAAAAAAAAGGTTCATGACTAAAACAAGACAAATGAAAAACACCGTTGTTACTCTATAATATAGGTGCTATTTGTTTTTTAAGAGGTTAAGAGGTAGTCTTAAGATCTGAAATCTGAAATTAAGAGGTGATCTTATGATTGTTTGTTTGGAGGATATAAAGTTAGGGTTGTAAACTAAAAATAAAAAAAGACCCTCTTAATTTTTTTTTCAGACCAAAGTCTTCCACTTAAATTTAAGAGGTAAATTTAGAGGTTTAAACCTCTTAAGTCTAAACCTAAACAAACAATCTTAATTTATTATGACTTCAGATCCTTTTAAGAGACTCTTAGTGGAAATCAAACGAGGCCATAATGTGTATGTTATTGAGAAATTATTATGCTGAGATATCAAGATTAAAAAAACATATATAGGTTCAGTGGTTCACTTTATTTGGTTTGCATACTATTTCCTGTTACATTTTTCTTTGTTTTCCAGGTTTGTTAGAGAAACGGTAGCTGAAAGTAGCATGCCTGGTGGAGTTGCGAAAGTCGAATAATGAGTTCTTTTTTGGAAGAAAATTTTAACACCAGATGAAAAGGTACTATGAACTCATTGATCTATTTGGTCAGTTGACGTTAGTTTATTTGTCGTGAAAGATCATAGGTATTGCCTTCAAATCTGGAGATCTACTGTATCGTTGTATGTACGAGGGGGGTTTTATTTTCTATTTTTCTAAATATAATCAAAGTTAATAGTAGAGGTAATTGTATCTCTGTCACTGAGCCATCAAACATTCAAACCACAAATGGTGTTACTGTTCAAGTTGTTATCTCGACAATTACGATGATTAAGCACGATGACACGTCACCAAAATAAGTTGTGATCTCGACAATTATGATGATCACACCACAAATGTTGTTACCGTTCAAGTTGGTAACCACGCACCCCTTTTTCACGTCGTATCAAGTAGAGTGGTAAGGTTTTGCCGATGCTTTGCCGCTTGTTTTTGGCTTTTTACAAGGGTTTATTATGAAAAAAACCAACATGTTTTCACGTTTTTTGCGTTTTCGTCCCTCCATGTTATTTTTTTCCATAAAAAACCTCAAGTTATTCTTTTCTTATTGGTTTAGTGAAATTTTGGACATTAGACCCCGGTTATAAATTTTGAAAAGGGTTTTAAAAACTTGAAAAACCGGGTTCTAATGTCCAAGTTTCACTAAACCAATAAGAAAAGGATAACTTGAGGTTTATTATGGAAAAAAATAACATGGAGGGACGAAAACGCAAAAAACGTGAAAACATAATGGTTTTTTTCATAATAAACCCTTTTTACAACCTATAATTACTGATTAGTATATCTGTGGCTGCAATGGAGAAGAAATTGTTAATGGAGAGTGACTAAATCAAAGTTATCAAGTGAATAGAGAGGTTTTAAATATTGGATCATTAGAAAAATACTTAAGTTTACAACTCATTTATTTGTGATACCAAAATAAAAGTTGTCCAATCAAATTATCAATACTTCTATTATTCACAATTTACATTACTTGTGCTTTTTATTAGTATTTTAAATACATTACGTTACAAATACATTATGTTACAAAAGTAACAAAAAGTATCACATCTTTTTGTTAGCCAATATTTTGTTTGTCTATCTTTGTCATGATTAGTTTGACAAATCTCTCGGAAGTAACAAACAAAAGTTTTGTTATTTTTTATCTTTTACAACATAATGTTAAAAAAACTAATAAAAATATAAATAACGTAAATGGTAGGTATAACGTAAATTTAGTGATAGAAAATGGGTATTTGATTGGATAATTTGTATTTGGGTAAAACATAATAAATGAGTTACAGTAAGTTAATGGGGAGAAAGTCAAGAGTGTGGTATAGAGAGAGATTGGGATGGGGAGGAAAAGAGATGATGCTTTTTTTAGTGTTACTTAAATTGCAGATGGTGGTGTTGGTTGAATGATGGTGTCCATGGACAATCATGAAGTAGTATTAGTTGGAAAAAGAAAAAGATTTTACTACATTTTTATATCCAAAAATCAATTAATAGTTTTAAAATTGTGTTTAAGAGGTGGAACTCGCGCGTTGCAACGGGATCACAAATTGTATTTTTATAAATATATTACTTTAAAATAATAAAATAACATTAGCTATCGATCGTAAAAATCTCAATTGAGGATCATTTTATGCTTTCAATCTAAGTTTATTAATGGAAAGAATGTGATTGATCAACCAACTAAATAACAAAAAATATTCATTCTAAAAATAGTTGAGACGAAAAACAAATTATTATGTTGGAATGTACAAAAGAAGAAGACGATCATAATGATATATTCGTCATTTCGTATAATATAATATATCAAACGTTATAACACAGAATTAAAACAATTATATATTATGTATGAAATAAAATAATTAGTTAGTTGTATACCTACATGCCTAATAAAAATAGTTCTGACGATAACAAATTTTATATCAGAATGTAGATTGAAATAATCCGATCATAATAATATATTCAGATTTTAATAAAATATGATATATCAAAGGTTATCACATGAAAATAAAAATGTTATATATCATATATAAAGTAACAACAAAAATTAGTCGTGTACCTGCCAGCCAGCTAGCTTTACCATTCGGTGAACGAAAGAGTGCGATCGATTAATCAACTAAATAATAAAAAAAAATTCATTTCAAAATAGATTGTGACGAAATACAAGTTTATATTAAAATGTAGTTTAAAGAAAAAATGATCATAACTTTATATTTAAATTTTTATAAAATATAACAAACGTTTTAATAGAACAACAAAACAATTATATATTATATATAAAATCATATATTTAGGCCGCTGCATGTCTGTCTGCCTAACGAAAATGGTTCCGACGACGATAAATTGTATATCAAAATGTAGACAAAAATAATGTGATCGTAATAATATATTCAAATTTTAATGAAATACAATATACCAAAAGTTATCACAAAAAAACAAAAATCTTTTATATATATATATATATATATATATATATATATATATATATATATATATATATATATATATGCTTGGCTAAGATAGCTTATTTAGGTAGTTGCATGCCTGCCTGCTTAACGAAAATAGTTCCGACGATGATAAATTTTATATCAGAATGTAGACAAAAATAATGCGATCGTAATAATATATTTAAATTTTAATAAAATACAATATATCAAAAGTTATCACAGGAGAACAAATTGTTATATAATATATATATAAAGTAATAAAATAAGACAGCTGCTTACGTGTCTGCTTGAGGTGCCTCGCAACGTGCTTAATATAGCGTACGCATGTTGGTAATTGTTATATATATAATTAGATTGTATATATCAAACAATACTTTTAAGTAGTACTATTTATTCTCATGTAGTTGTTATATACATACTTAGATTGTATATATCAAACAATACTTTTAAGTAGTACTATTTATTCTCATGCTATTTGGTTATTAGATCCAGGGTAAGTTATAAATTTCAAGTTTACTAGAAATTATAGATTGAACCCTTTAACTTTAAAAATTACAGTGACGGTCATCGTCGAAGTTTTATAATAGATTTTGTAATATGTCCATTTAAAATAACCATTTTACTCTAAGAGGACGTTCAATTCGTAGATTCTTTTTCTTGAAATTTGCATTCTGTCAAAAGATTTGCATTATATCACATTTTCATTTATTAGGATTTTATGAAAAAACTCTCATTATCTTTAAGGGATAATTTGTCAATAGGAAGAATAAAAGATAACTACGATCTAAAATCTTAGGGAGTAGCTCAGCTTTTAACTAACACATAAATATGATATTTACGAAATTCAGAGATTTTAAATTCTTACACAAATCTAGAAACTAAAAGCGGGATTTTAAATGCAAATCCCAGAAAATTCAAGAAATTCACGAACAAAACGTTTATTTAATAGTCATCATTAATGTTTTATTTTTATTATTATTATTATTTATATTATTATTAAATAATAAACTACCTAAAAGATTAAAACTACGAATGAAATTAATTTAACATAAAAATAAATAATAAAATATTTATAAAGACACATGAATAATAATAATTATTATTCAGAAACTAAAAAAATGACGTTTTAGTTTAGCCATTATGAAATTTTCTAAAAAGTGAACCTTGTTTAAATCATAAAATAAATGTATACATTTTCAAAAAAGTAAATATTTTTTACGTTTTTAAAACTTTATAACATAAACAACTTTTTAACATTTTTAGTAAAGTTTTAAAAACATCTTTATAGTTTATACGTTTTTTTGAAATAAAGTGTTTGAAGACTTAAAACATTTTAAAAAGGTTTAAAGTTTAAAGTAAATCCGTTTTCTGAAAAAGTTTTAGAAAGATGTTAAAAATTTTGAAGTGTTTAAAAATATTTTATTGTTCACAAAAACATTTAGATTTTCTATAAACTCAAAAAAAAAGTTAAAAAATGTTTTATTCTTAGGTTTTGATTACTAATAGAGATGAGAATAATAATTTATATGTTTTTATAGATGTTTTGGTTCTCAATAAAAATAACTAGTGTAATACTCTCTTATGTTTATAAAACATAACTTTTATTAAATGCCTAAAACAACAAACATTTTGACTATTCATGTTGGTTGTGAGAACATATATTTAAATTATTTATTTGATACCATTTATGTAAGTAAAATTTTAAACACACCAAATCTCAATAGAACACAATCAAAACAAAATTTCTTACGGATGACATTGAACTTGATAATGAACTCATCTACATTGAACTTGATAATGAACTCATCTACAATTACATATTTGGATTCGATACATAGCATATCAACTTTATCGCTTTTAAGCTGATGACAACTTGACCATCCTTGTGTTTAATGTAACTTTTATCCCTGCAGACATAATTTTAGCAGTAATAATCAAAGTGAACCACTGGTACTCCAGTTTTGATAGCAATATTGAATACACATTTTTGTAAAAAGAAAAAAACAAACAAATAAAAGCGATTATTAATGGCTTATATTTTGTTTAAAACATACAATTGTTTTTCATCTACAGAATACACCAGAAAGGAATGTAATTTCAAGAACAAACTCCACTCATTCATATCCAAACATTTTTCTTCGCAAACATCTCAACACCTCTAAGTGATTTTTCAATGATCACAGAGCAAAACGAAATACTTAAAATATATGATAAAAGTCGTCGATCAATATCTAACTTTGAAGGTGTGTAAACTCTCATCCCTGCTTCTTGTACCCTCTGGGAAGAAGAAAACAGATCCACCATTGTTGATGACTTCCATGCATGTTTCAGAGTTTTTTTTATGTCAACATAGTCCTCTAGTTAATGAATATGGATCAAGGTTAGAAGGAAAATACACTAGAAAAATAAAAACAAATACCAATTAGCTCTTTGTGTCCATATGCTTTAGAGAATAATGCCCATCAAGACATATGGCCAAGCCCACAACAGGGAAGGGGGAAAACTACACTCTTGTTAATGAACTTAAAATTTCTGCCTAAAGTGAGTAGGGTATATAGGTCTAAAAAGCTTCGGTGATTGGATACATAAGCAGCCAGAGAATTTTCTCAAAACCCTAAATCTGTAGTCTAAAAAATGGAGCAATCGTCATAAAAGCTCCAGATGATCTTGTACCACCACCATGGGCACAAAAAGAAGTACGGTGATGAAAGATGTAATACTATAAAAGCAAATTCCTCCTAAATTTGAGCCTAACGGGAATTCTATAGTTATAGTCATGTATAAGGGTGTCCAACAGAGAAGACATTATGAAATGCCCGAGCTGGGGGTTCAAGAAATGTAGTGTTATATCATGAGGCTAGAATGGAATGAAACACCTCGGTTAGGAATTCAAGGAATGTAGTGTTAATGACAAAGTCTCATTCAAACTTACGACAATGATGCTTCATAATAAAACCATATGGAAATACATGGTATATGTACGTTTATTAGAAAAAATAACAAGGAAATCATTTGAAGAATATGTAACTACAAAAAAACACAAGGAATTCTAGGAAAGATCTCAATCTGATCATCCTCATACAACATCAATTAATAAATTTATTCTTTCTTGTCTTCTTGGTAAATTGAATCCTATTAAGCTTTCACAAAATTGAACCCAAACTATATTTGTTTTGCTTTAATTTCGAACCAAGAAAATATAATGACCAAATTCATTGAAATCACATGCATGAAGATTACAAAAGTAAAATGAACCAAACCTCAAGCTTATATATAAAGAACAATCTGGCAAGCAACAATATGCAACATTATACATTTAGGTAGACATTGTCAACTTGTTCCATGATCTTGATTCTATCTTTGTCTTGTTTACAACTGCTATCTAAAGAAAATATGTATGAAGATAGTGTGAGCGATAATGCCACGGAAAGAATGTTTGACATAAAACCTTTTCTCAGTGCTTCTTCCTCCCACAAAATTTTTAAAGGAAAGTATACCAAGGAACCAAGTATTACAGAAAATTTTCAGCATTCAACATAAGTTGAAGTCATAAAGAATAAATCGTTGTACCATTAAAGAATGTTTTATTATTCCATTTCTGCAAGAAGACAGTCTTTTTCAATAAATGGCAACTTCGATATACCATATAAATAGTTACCTGGCAATTAAGTCAATCAATATCTTCATACAAGCATAACATTGAATAACACAACATGCATATAATCACATTACGTTGAAAACAGAGCCGCTAAAAAGGAAACAATATAGAAAGGAAATGTAAGCTTTCAAAAAAAAAATATCAACACAATGAATGTTTTGATGCACTAAGAATACTTGTTGGATAAAAATCAATAATAGGTGAATTTGGATTTGTCATCACTTTTTTTGTAATGCTCTGGAAGTGCATGAGAATTGCAGAAGAATTCTGTTTGACTTGTACATTAGTATGGATACAAATCTAGGCAATATAATTCTTTTTGGTGGTCAAATTTGAAAAGTTGGAAGTTCAGTGGAAAAATTTGCAAAGCCCGTGGTCAAATTATGAAAGGTGAGAAAAGAATTCCATTGCCGGGAGGTATCAAAATTCAAAGCATGTTATGTCATTTTGGTGGCCAAATTTGGAAAAGTTAAAGTTGAGTGGAAAATACAGAAATGAAAAGAAATAACGAAACAAAAAATTTTCCATTGCCGGGAATCGAACCCGAGTCTCCTGGGTGAAAGCCAGATATCCTAACCGCTGGACGACAATGGAATTTGTTTATAAGATTATATTTTTAATTTATAAATAATACCCTTCGGTTCAATGTTTTAAATTTATATGGTTTCTACATTTGGTTATAACTTATAACACTATCTATAAAATTTTATTATACATTATAATTATAAAATATTAATAGTTAATAAAATATCTATATTCTCAAGATTTTACCTACAAAATAATTTTTACGGGTTCGTAATTCAGGTTTACTATTATGTATACTAGTTTATGATACTTTTAATACAATTTCTGTACATAAAACTATTAAAAACTAAAATTTTAACATACATATATAATTTTTTTTTAAAAAAAGAATAATATCATTTTTTTTATCATAAATATTAATTTTCTAGTTTTGTTTGTTTGGAAAATTATTTTATTTTCCTAACTTTGTAAACATATACTAACTGTTGTTACTTTTTTTTTATCATTCTTTTGAACACTTTGATATTAGATTAATGTATTTTTATTATCATAATTCAAATTTTTAATTCTACATGAACATTTTATATATATATATATATATATATATATATATATATATATATATATATATATATATATACTTTTAGTAATATTATATTATTTTTACTTTTCAACATTTAATTTTTATTGAATTTGTTTTAATAAATATACAAATGAGTAAAGCTGAGTAATTACTTTTTTCATTCAAAAACCTAAACGATAACAAGACTTTCGAATTAGTAATGCCCTCACGCTTTCATTTTTCTCAATTTCTTACGTAGTACTTAGTAGCCACAAGCAGCACTACGAGTTCTATGGTCGGATCTTGCGATATACCACCAGTGTCACTCGATGTCGATAAAAATTTTAAATGTATTTATCGAAAACTCGAGTGATAGCTTAGATATTTTTCAGTTGACACCTATGAATAAATTGTAAAAGTATCATATACAAATGTTATTTATATATATTTATTTTGTTTTTACCTAAATTTATTAAAATGTTTTGTAAAAGAATGAAAAAAAGAGCCCAAGAAAATCTGTTGGAACTTTTTAAAAGCCCAATAGAAAAGCCCAATCTAACCTGGTAAGGGTTTGAAGAAGAAGAAGCGTTGTTGAGTGAGTGTGTTCCCATCGGGAATCTTTTACATCAATCCATGTAATACATGGGTATTAATCTAGTTTAGTTTGAAACGTTAATTTTTAGTTTTTAATTAATAATAATAATCATTTCCTATGGCCAAAACGTTGCTACATATTTTTTGGATGAAAACAAAAGGAAGCTATCATTAGTAAATTTCGTTGAAAAATCTACATGTGTTAAGTCACTGAAAGTGTACGAAGCTTAAAAAAAAAAAAAGGAAGTGTACATATACGCAATAGTTGGTTACCTATTTAACAAATAATTAAAGACAAAAACTTGTATTTGGGTTTGGGCCAAAAACTTGAAAATTTAGTTTGGGCTCTTGGATTAGGGTTGAAAATTTAGTTTGGGCTCTTGGATTAGGGTTGTGGTTGGGGGCCTGGGGCTTGGGTGGTCAGCGCCCACTTGCTCAAACGAAAACAAGAAAGGGCAGCGGTGCTTGAGTTGTGTGTGTGAGTATATCGCAGAAGCAGAAAAGGGAAGAAGCAGCCGCTCAAACGAAAAAAAACGTACCTCGATCCTTGCCCGTCGCCCCTGTCAGTCGCCGGCCGGCGGCCGCCGCAGCCCCTTTCTGTCGCCGCTGACACTCTTTAGTCTTCTGAAATCTCACTTTTCATTTCTCAGCGGCTCAACCTCACCCCCTCAGGTATAACCTATAAATTTGTTTTTAAGTTTCAAGTATTTATATATTATAATGATTTATGAAATTATTAGTTATTTAGTTTAATAGTTGGACTATTTGAATACTTGACGTAGATTAGACGATTATTTAAGAGTTAAGAGTTAATATTTTTAACTATTTGATATTAAGTTACATTTCTTTAATTGTTTTATTTCATTAGACAATATCAATGTGGATCGATTTTTGAAATGAAAGTTATCAAGATCCGAATGTCCGTCGAGTGGAAGAGCTTCTAATACTCGTAGGGGCCAACTTTAGAACGTAGTTTTTGTTTATTTGTAAGGATTATCATCATCCTCCTGAACCGGATTCTCAAGTAAAAATCATTATAATACTCCCAAAGATGTTGATTTGAATGATCTTCCATGGGATTCTTTAGAATGAAAATCATTTTTGTTATTAATCTAATCAATAAAATGAAATTAGGAGAAAATAATGGACGGGGAACCATGTCAACCATGTAGTTTTGATTTTCTACAAAAAGTGGTTAGTGGTAAGACAAAACGTTTTCATCTGAGTTGGTTTGATCAATATGGCAATTGGTTGAGTATAGCATTAAAAATAAAGCTTTCTGTTTGTGTTGTTACTTATTTAGAGAAAAGGTGGAAGTAGACGTGGGAATACAAAAATCCATTTGTGCTGTTGACCCGATGCGTCATTGAAAAACTCCATAAACTTAACCGTTAAACTTTCTATATGACAAAAATTCTTGGATCCGCCCCTGGCCGGTGCTAGTTCGACACTAACGGCACCACTAGTGCCACCTCGCTTCCATTTCTCTTGAAGTATGTACTAAATATTTTTTGTATGTTCCAGATCTATTGTGATTGTTTACTTGTGAATGGTTGATAAATAGCTATTTACTTGTTTATTGTTAGTTGTTACTTGGTTATAGTTGATGATTATCTAGGTTGGTGTTGTAAAACATGTGCAATTTCTTGGGTTTTGACTTTCATTTGGTTCTTCTCTTGAGATCCTCTTCATAGACCAACAAAAACAATGGGGCTACAAACGCAACCCTACGGCATTCAGGGAATGCTAAAAGAAGGCCACAAACATCTCTCTGGATTAGATGAAGCTGTTATTAAGAATATTGATGCGTGTAAACAGCTTTCTACAATCACCAGAACTTCTCTTGGTCCAAATGGTATGTATTTGTTTTGTCGGTAATTTACTGTTGTGGTTAATGTACGTTTGATGGTTTGAGAATGAAAATGCTTGATTTATTTTTTGCTGTTTGCCATGTAAACTTGCAAGTTTTGCTACTCAAGTATGTGAAGTGTTGAGTTTGACGGATCTTTGCTATTTGCTATGTTTTACACTTTTAATTTATGTATAAAATAAAGCATGTGAAAATCTATATAAGGTAAACTTTAAATTGATATATATATATGCAGTTGGATATATTTTTCAAAAAATTAAGTATTGATTGCTTGCATGAAAATGTTCTAATGGAACAAGGATAGCATAATATTGGGATTCTAGGGCTTGTTTTTTTAATTTTTTTGGTTTCAAATATTTGTCTACTTGTATGCATCAGTAAGACATATATATTGCTTATTTTTGCTTAGATTTGTTTTTTTTACAATGAAGTTGCAATTATTCTTATCTTCTAAAGGAATCGGGCAAAAAGTTGCAGGTGGTATAATTGCATTTGCTTATTCTATACAACCTGCCAGCTCTTAGCCTGCCTTCCTTTTTCTCTGCTCATGAATTACCCCCAGCTAGCCAATCTATCTTTCAGTGGTGTTAGCTTTGTAAGACTGTCACAGTTTTGTTGGGCATATCAAAGTCAGGTTACCTTAATCAAGACTCTCCATGCTTGAACCAAACTGTGCGACGATGAGTGTTGTAGTTAAACAACCAGACAAAAAATAAAGCTTAATAGGTTGAATATAGAGGCTTTATGATGTGCTGTTGTTGGCCAGCTTTTCTGACTTTATCATCCGAACACATTTTTGTCAATCTCAAATTGCTTGAATATAGAGGCTTTTGTCCGTTTCATTTTTTTAGGCATGTTCAGGCAGAGGGTTCTAAGTGCGCCTGTTTGTTACATCATCAGATAACCTACTTCTGAACACCAATATTGATTTGATGGCGAACTGAACTTTTTAGCTGCAGTGTTCATCCACTTATGGGTTGTCTGTACCCTATGTTCTCTCAGCATGTGATTTCACTTTGATCGAAGTTCATACTTTTTGCAGATCTAGTTCAAGCTTAAAATTGTAGAGCTTAGTATAGGTAGAATGGTAGATAGATCACCCCATGTAGAAAGTAAAGTAGTGTTAGGGTCAAACTAACACTGTCTGTTCTTAGGATTGTGGTAACACTGTCTGTTTTTAAGATTATCAAAGGGTTTGGAAGATTTAAGATGAATATTGAAGGCAATCTTTATTTCTTAATTGGATATACCAGTATTATGAATTGTTGTATCTGTTTCTTAAGTTGTATATGTATGGGAATTTTTATCACTTCTTAATTGCGGGGGAGATATGGATTTTCTTTGTTGCATGCTAAGTTTGCTTTGTGGTTTTTCTACTTTCACATAACTTTTGTTTTACCTTCTATAATGTTTTTACCCACGTTCAGGTTTTACTGTGTTCATTTTTTCTGCTAGGCATGAATAAAATGGTTATCAATCATCTGGACAAGCTATTTGTGACAAGTGATACTGCGACTATTGTGAATGAACTTGAGGTTCAGCATCCTGCAGCAAAAATTTTGGTGTTGGCTGGGAAAGCACAGCAAGAGGAAATTGGTGATGGAGCCAACCTAACGGTTTCTTTTGCGGGGCAGCTTCTTGAGGGTGCAGAAGAGCTCATTAGGACGGGCCTGCATCCCAGTGAAATCATTATTGGATACACAAAAGCAATTAATAAGGTTTTTCAAACTTGTGATGGTACCATATGTTGAAGGAAAATTTACACTTAGTATTGTGTACCTAACCTTTTACCCTGTATTTACAGGCTGTTGAGATCTTGGAAGGGTTGGTTGAGGAAGGTTCTGACACCATGGATGTGAGGAATAAAGATGATGTTATTTTAAGGATGAAAGCTGCCGTTGCTAGCAAACAATACGGACAGGAGGCTATTTTGTGTCCTCTTATTGCAGATGTACCTGTTTATTGGTTTACAATATTATCAGGTGTACAAAGTGATGCAGTGTTCTTGACTGTGGTGTTAATGTTGCATTGCAGGCATGCATACAAGTGTGCCCAAAGAACCCAGTAAATTTCAATGTTGATAACGTGAGAGTTGCAAAACTCTTGGGCGGGGGTCTGCATAATTGTACAACAGTGAGAGGCATGGTACTAAAAGGTGACACTGTAGGGAGTATTAAGAGAATAGAGAAAGCAAAGGTGAGTGCCTCTTTGGTCTTTCGGGAAATTCTTCTGGGCTCACTCACATTTTCTACATCTTGTTCTTATGTTGTCTTGGCCATATTGCTAACTTGTCAACTCCTTGTTAGTTCTTTGAATGTCTAGTTTTTCTTCCCTTTAGTGTATTTCTGGGCTTCTGGCATGTACTTAAATATAAGTTGGTATTTTGTTTGTTTGATGACCTACATTAGGTATCAGCGTGAATGTTACCTTTATTTTAACTATTAGGGCAGTGTATCTGTTATGGAGGTAATTTTCATTCACTTATTTTATTTTGTAGGTGGTTGTGATTGCTAGTGGTGTTGATACAACTGCAACGGAAACCAAAGGAACTGTTCTGATTCACAGCGCTGAGCAGGTGCAGTGTCTGTTCTATTTTGAAAGGCAGAGTGTCTGTTATTCTTGGGAGTATTTTGATTCTTGACTGTATCAGCTGTGTTGTCTTTGTTGTTAATTTTTTTGGTCTAGTTATCTTATCGTAATCTATATTAACATGATTAAAATATTTATCTAACTGACTGAAGCTGAGCTATCAGCTCTTTAGTTTTTAAGTAGTTGATCGTTGACCTGATATAACAAAATGTTGGAACTTGGGCTACTTGCTGCTAGAGTGTAGTTGGCATAGCTTCAAATATATTTTTGGCTCCTTTACAGAGATGAGATTACCAAGCAAGCAGTATTGTATTATTGTTTAGGTGTACCCATATATAATGATGAAATTGTTCTAATTACAGGAAAATGGTTCCTTGGCATCATTTAGAAGTGTGTGAAATAGTAGATCTAATATCGTTGATACGTCTTAATAATCAAATGTTCATTTAATGAACAATATCTCTATGACCATCTAAATTTTTTTCTTGATTTTACAGCTTGAGAATTATGCAAAAACTGAAGAAGCGAAGGTTGAAGAGCTCATCAAAGCAGTTGCAGACTCAGGTGCAAAGGTCATAGTAAGTGGAGCAGCAGTAGGAGAGATGGCTCTGCACTTTTGTGAGCGTTACAAGTATGCTCGATCCCAGCTATTTACTAATTGCATGCTAGAGCTACATTTAATATTATAAATCTCAAAGGGTTTGTATGTTTAATTTTTACTTGATGTTTATTAATAGGTATTCTACTCTATTTGCTGGTGGTTCAGCAGTGTCTTGCTTTTAAAATTAAATCTACTCCTGGAGTTGTACTTTGCTTTTATAACTGATTATCAGACTGTTCAAAACTTGACCTATTGTTTGCTAACATTTATTATTGAATTACAGGATCATGGTCTTAAAAATTGGCTCCAAATTTGAACTTCGTCGTTTTTGTCGCACAACTGGTGCAGTTGCTCAAGTAAGCACATTTTTGTGCAATTGAATATCATCATGGGAAGGTTTACCATTGCTGGCTAATAATCATTTGAATAATAATACTCACAGTTGAAGCTTGGTGCTATAAATCCTGATGATCTTGGATATGTAGACTCTGTTTCAGTTGAGGAGATTGGTGGTGCTAGGGTATGAACAAGATTTCTTATTTGGTTTTTCTTTCTCTTTCAGCCCTAAACCTAACTTGCCAAAATATTTCTTTAAGGTCACCGTTGTAAGGAACGAAGAAGGCGGGAACTCTGTGACCACTGTTTTACTGCGAGGAAGTACTGATAGCATATTGGATGATCTGGAAAGGGCTGTTGATGACGGTGTGAATACTTACAAGGTATCGTCAGATATATGTTGGTCCCACAATCTGAAATTTAGGGGTGTGCAAAACATGGGACTGTCTGTGAAACCAACAACCGGTACCAATTGGTTCGGTTCTTGGTTATGGTCTTTATCAATTATTCAGTCTGGTCTTGTATTCTTTTTTTCGTAAAAGTTGGGGAAGACCGGGAACTGGAAACACCACCATCACGGTCGGTTTTCATTCCAACTTTTTTGTTTTGCTTCGGTCACCCAACCCAATCTTTGTATAGATCTCACTTCTTATTTGGACTTTTCGGTGCCAAAGACAATCTATTCTTAATTCTTGTTTCAGGCATTATGCAGAGACAGTAGAATTGTACCTGGAGCAGCTGCAACTGAAATTGAATTAGCCAGAAGATTGAAGGAATTTTCTTTTACAGAGACGGGGTATTGTAACCTCCACCTCAATGTTTGAATGATGTGTAATATTATCTTATTTTGAATGAAACATGTTTGACTCGTTTTATTTTCTCAAATATTATCCCATTTACAGATTAGATCAGTATGCTATTGCAAAGTTTGCTGAGAGCTTTGAAATGATACCGAAAACGTTGGCTGAGAATGCCGGTCTTAATGCCATGGAGATCATCTCTACTTTGTTAGCGGAACATGCATCTGGAAATGTCAAAGTTGGTATAGACCTGGAAGATGGAACATGCAAGGACGTCTCTACATTAAATATATGGGATCTTTACGTCACCAAGTAAGCAGAAGCTCCATAATTTTATAGATGTAGCTTGTATTTATATATGTTTCAAATGTTCTATGACGGCAATACATGAAAAGGTCTGATGAGAAATTGGCGCACAGAAAGCTGAAGAAGTAAACACAACAGAAACATTAAATTAAGAACACGAGTACACATCAACGGTCACATTAGCGAGTCCATTTTGTTCATTTTGGATAAGTTTACAATTACACTGGGATGCATTTAATATAGTGAAAAACGGAAACCAGAAAAACATAATGGGCTTAGGCCTAATTTCAAGGCTAGGGGATCCTGCTTCTGGAGAACCCCACAAGGGGCAGTGGGGTGTAATCTGATCTGAGTAGTGCCACACTCAACACGATTCATCAGTTTATTTGACATATATGTGTGTGTGTGTGTATAGAGGATTGGGTTCGGTAAGAACCCCTCAATTTCGTGTTAGAACGTGAGAACCACTCTAAAATTTGTGCATTTAATGTATAAATTTATGCATTTGATGCTAAAATTTATACATTTGATACATTTATGCATTTTATGTAAACATTTACGCATCTAATTATAAATTTGTCCATTTTATGTTTGAATTTGTGCATTTGACAAAATTTGTGCATATAATATATATATATATATATATATATATATATATATATATATATATATATATATATATATATATATATATATATATATATATATCAATGACTTAATGACTGCTAAATTATTTACAAGTAAATAGGTAAATTTGTAAATACGTAGAGCTTCATGAGTTCATCGTTTAATACCTGAGCTCATGTTTACGAAGAACTTGAGTAGCTCGAGCTCATCTCAATTTCACATGTGTGAGGCTCGAATGTTTTCCGAGCTGCTCTTGAGTAAATTCCGAGCTGGATCGACTGAATTGCACCCTTAGGCAACTCGACCCCCACCCGCTCCATGGAGGATCTGGACACCTCACCGAGGCACTGCATTCACAGACTCCCACTTCTCAACGGTGAATATATCCTCTGACATCATCAGTTTTGCCAACTTAACTAGGTTTACCCAACATATTTCACATGGTGTTATGGAGCTTGGTAATGAAATTCAACCTTCTTTAGTTAACCATAAATAATCAAACCTGGATCATCTTTTGAAATATGACAATCCCAGTCGGTTTTAGAATCTGTGAACACAAATGAGTTTTTAGTCCATAAACAGCACACTTACGGACATTTAGATACAAGTGACTCAACTAGTCATGTCATCAGTACGATTTTTAGTAGGCAGTCTGTCTATTTTCGTATATTGTTAACACAAAAGGCTCGAGGTCCACATAAACAAACCTGACTTGTTACTACTCGAAATTTGTGATGACAATGTCTGTGTTTTTGGTTGTTGGTGATGACATTTACCTGTAATGTTTACAAGGTATCATGCTCTGAAGTATGCTGCTGATGCAGTTTGCACCGTTCTACGCGTAGATCAGGTACTTATTATATGAATTCCGTTATTTTTATTTGGGCACAATATAGTATGATTGATCAATTGTTTATTTAGGAGTGGAATTTGGTTGTAGCTTTCTGTTGTTCTTTTTTTGGGGAAATTGCAAAGACATGTTACATACTTCGGTCAATTTTATTTCGATCTTTCGGGTGACAGACTATGTTTGGTTCCAATATGAAACTTATAAAGTTTGCAAAAATTGGCAGAAAAGTTACCTTTTGGTCATATTTGTCTATTTGGTGGTGAGCTTTTTAAGATAACTTTTATAACATTATTTTTTTATTGGTATAAAAGATAGTTCAACAGTTGGAACAGAAGTTGACCTAAAGTATGTTATCTTTCCGTGTAATTTTTTTTTCCTCTTGACTTATAATTATCGGCACGATTTGCAGATAATAATGTCGAAACCGGCTGGTGGACCTAGTAGGAGAGATCAACCAGCAGGAATGGATGAAGATTAAGTAAGATTTTTAACCATGAAATGATTTTTGATGCGTTTTCTTTCTCCTGAACATGGTATCGATTGCTTACTACTTTATGTAGAGCTTATGAGGTGTGTTTGTATCAAAGATTTTACAAGACAGTTAGATTTTATGATCCTCATGTTTTGGATTAAATCTTTTGCTCATTTGATGATTTGTTTTCGTTATGAAATGGATTCGACACCAACGAGAGCCACATCTTGGTATCGGGTCAACTGGTGTTTACCTCGAGTCTTGACTGATTATAATATAACGTAAATATGGAAGTCAACTGGGTCCCAATCATCGTTCTCGTCATTGATTTTCATTTACTGACCCTAATCCTGTCGTGGAATGAATTTACGTCTTCGTCCTCATCAGAGTAAATTCAAATTTGCTTCACTGGAAAATGAATTTGCTTCTTCATCTTTGAAAAGAACATTTATGAAATGTTGTTATAATAGTTTCGTTATATTTAATAAACGTGCATTCTAGTTTACTCGTTAAAAACACTTCGCCCACTTGAGCCTTCATCGTTGTGATAGCGTCCTGATGCTATCTCTCCGTCGGTGTTGATGCAGTGCCAGTTTTTGGTTTTAGTTCATCTTTTGACAATTTAGGTATTGCTTGTTATTTAAGAGGTTAATGTATGTAGTTTGTAGTTTTTTCAATAAAAGTATGTAATCAGAAGAAAAATGTTCACATGCAGAAAGACATGAGAGCTTCTAGAGTTTAAAGAACATCCAAAGTGATCCAATTTATGATCAAAACTATATGAACAAGTACTAACTTTTAAAACACATGACTAGACCTTTAAATTCTTCATTTATTTTCTAAATCATAAACCACATTAAGTTCATAGCCCCAAATTGATAAATGCACTTCAACAACCTCATTATTGTACCACAAGTTTTATAAGTGCACATTTATAGCACCTCAAGAAAATCAATGCACCACTAGTTAAAACCCAAAGGGTCTTTGGCTTTACATTTTTATAAATTATCAATGAAAAAAGAAACTATGTACAATTAGCTTTATTCTTTTAGTTAAAGCTCAAAGGGTCTTTGGCTTTATATTTCTATAAAATTGTCAATGGAAAAAGAGCTACAATTAGTTTTATTCTTTTTATGTCCAAACACGATACTTCCTGTAACTCGATGGATGGTGCCTCTTCGCGCAACACTTGCCAAACACACCGGTAAACCACATACCCAAACAATTCACTCCTTGATTCACCTTTTACTCCTCGAATGTTGTATATGCACCAAGTATAAGGTTTACAAACACATACCTAAATGCAACTCGACTTCTCCATCTAACATGAAAATTTAATGATCATTTCGACGTCATTAACAACTTTGATTGATGCTTAGTTATCTGATTCATCCTCCTTGCACTCTCTCTATTCTGTATTCCAATTCATGTTGAATATTTATGAAAAATAGGAAATAAAAAGATGATGGGTTGCCGATATTCATCAAAATGTACTTCTATTAATGTAAAAAACATTTATATCTAGATACTAAATCATTCTCTAAAAGATTTGATTGGACAAACAACCTTAACCCAGAATTCATATTGGACCCACATGACCCTTCCCTAAGGATCATACCAAATAATAACTCGTGATCTATTTATCCAAAACTAGTTATTTAATTGTTAATATCTTATAAACTAATAATATTTATTCTAGTCATCCAGTTTTAAACCAATCTAAACCATTCAAGTGATGATACAATTATTCAAATGCATATTTATTTGCCAAACTTCATTACTCACCAAACTTTCACTTCTTTCTCCTTCATAACTTATATAATTATCAACTAATAACCATCATCATTAATTGCATTTTCTTTTCTTTATGCTTTGATTAATAGATTTACAAAACAACAATCATATTTTCATATTCTGCTGCATTGGTATTTTGTACGTATGACCCGTGGTCCTATACTTCAATTAATACTTCCACCAACACGTAATCGTGTTTGATTGTAAAATCTTTGCAGAAATATCAAAAAAATCACTTTAACCATACTCTATGTCTTAGTTATTATCGAATTTCTTTTAGAGAAGCAATAAAACTCATATGAAAGTGAATAAAGTGTAAACCTATTACTTGTTACGAAACCCGAACTTCAAACTCAAAGTCTCTCCATTAATCACTTCTTTCATACCAAAACAACCAAAAGCTCATAATACTGATACAACCAAACGTAATATAAAGACATAAATCTCATCACGTTTCACAATAAAACTGCTATAAACCTATAATACATATATGCTATTTTTATTGAATCTAGTATTCAAGTTTATTTCGATTATTATTATTATTGTTGTTGATATTATTATTTTTTTGATAATAATAGTAAATTATGAAGCATTAACTTGAATCTTCATGCCAGCTGAACAGTGACCAGGATATGTACAAATAAAGTTGTTAAGACCTTTCACAAGGGTAATTTGGTCATTTCCACTTGTGTACACTTTTGCATTTCTTGGGCTGGTGCTGCACCCATCATACCCTGCCTTGTTCACTGCCACAACATTGTGTGTTCCTTTTTTGTATTTAAACACTGATTAAAAAAAAATAATAATAAATCAGTTAAATAAAAAAAAATATTAACTAATAAAAAAAATAATACAATTTCGTTCATCTTCTTCTTTGAATTTAACATGTTGCTATGGATATGTATTTTCGACGCGTGTTTTAAGCATATGAATCGTTTTTCTAAACGAAAATATAAACACAAAATAAATGATTTATATGGTTCAGTCGATATGACATGCTATGATAACTTATCTATCCTTTTGATTTTTTTAATTCGGGTCCGAGCAAGATTCATTTGGGTCATCAACACAATTCGAGTCATATCACACCCATAATTAGTGCTACAAACATGAGCCTGAGCTAGTCCAAAATGTTATCTCGAAAAAATTAATAAGCAGAGCTCCAGCTTTAAAGGGCTTGACTCAAGTTTTTATAAAGATTTTCGAGTCTTACACACACATTTAACATACATTCACATTAACATTATAAATATAATATGTAAATTTAACATACATTCACATCTCCTAACTCCTTAAATGTGATCTGAAAGTACACTTACATAAATTTGTATATATGTGAACGTATGCATCTGGATGTGTGAATGTACGTGAAATTTATATATCATTTTTGTAATGTTAATTATAACATGTTTATGAAAAAGAAAATTATTTTAAGAGTGATACCTTTTGGTACACAACATTACAAGTGATACTCGACTAAACCTAAATCTATCTCTCTCTCTCTCTCTCTCTCTCTCTATATATATATATATATATATATATATATAGACACACATACATACATACATAGATACATATTAAGTCAGGCTTTTCAAGTAAATTGAGTATGAAGTTTTACATATATACACATTGAGTCAAGCTTTAATTAAAATATTCTAGCTTCTCGAGTTTTGAGGTGAGATTCATGGAGTTCAATCTCAAGCTATATAAAAAAAACTAAAAAAATGGTTTATAGGCATTCAAACTTTTCGGAACTCAAACTTAATTTGAGCCGAGCTTGAGCCTAAACTTTGAAAGATGGTCGAGCCGGCCATCAAGCTGAGCTCGATCCATCCCCAAACGAATCGAGCCGAGCTCTAGCCATACCGAATTGAAGTTTGGCTCGATTCGACTCGTTTGCAGCCATACTCGTAATGGTATTTTCGTTATGTTTTTTTTATCGTGTACGTGAAACCGGAAAATTTTAAAAGCTAACTAAGTGATGTTAGGAGGATACCGAGAACGTCGCCGGCCTTGAAATGCTTGCCTCGGGGCCAACCGGAGAGGTTAAACGTCCAACCAGCAGCGCGACCGCCGACCACATAAGTAGCTGCCTGAGCTTCCTGAAAATGGAGTGCCGCCACCGCCAGGCAGAGCACCGCCGCCGCCACCATTGCACTGCCTCTTCCCTTAGCCATGGTATCGTACGGTCAAAGGATTGATGGTTATGGTTGTGTAGTATTTAATGAGTTTTTTTTGTGTTTGTTTGTGGGAAGTTAGGAGGTATACACATCCTATTTATAGAAAGAGAAAAAACAATTATTAATTACGTTTGAAAAAATTCCAATTTAGTAAATTAATAAATTAAAATATGCATATATTTTTTAGATAATTACAAAAATACCTAAAACAACAACTCATTTATCAAGTTTTACCAAAAAAAAAATCACATTACCAAAATATCCAACATTTTTGTTAGCGCATTTACGTGATGACCAATATTTACGTTGCTTATACCTTTTATTATTTTTAATGCATTTCGTTACAAAAGGTGAATTATCACGTAAAGTACCATTTTGTCTTGTGTGTATATGGGTGTCATGATTCAAGATAAAACAAAAAATATTAAGAAAATAAGAATAAATGCTGGACCAAAAGGGAATTGGTCCAGTCTGATTTTTTCTAACGTTTACAATAAAACGTTTTGGATCACAATAAAAAAGCAAAAAAAAAAAAAAATCGATAACCAAGAAAAACCGAAAATTAAGAATCAGTCCGTTTGGTTCCGACTTCCTATTAGGTTCACACCAACTTTTACACACCATATGGATATACAAAGAATAGTGGTGTTCATAAAAACCCGAATCTGAGCATCCAAAATAAAAATCCGAAAATCCGATTCGAAACTATCCGAAATCGGATATCCTAAACTTCGGATTCAGATAGTAAAATTCCAAAATTTCGGATATTCGGATATCCAAAATAGCCGAAAATTTAAAATTTTATATATCTTTAGGATTGATTATTTACATAATATTGAGTGTTTATTGTTATTATTTCAATGTATATTTTTTAGTTTTATCTTGATATTATAGATTTATTAACAACTATTTTATACTATTTAATTGTTTTTTAGTGGTTTTGAGTAGAATAATTCCGGATATATTAGTTTTTAATATATTTATCTTTAATATGTATTTAGATATTTAAATTTGTATTTTAGATATTTAAATATTTGATTTAATTTTTAAAAAAATAAAAAATATGAATTTTCGGATATTCGGATTCGAATAGCAAAAATCACTATCCGAAACCGGTTTTGGACACCCATGACAAAAATTTGTAGACGATATCTCCTTATGAGATGTTTTATATGTTTGTTATCAATACAAAAAATATTTTATAAGATTAGGTATTAAATAATATATTGTATTTTTTTTTTTTAGAAATAAAAGGGCATTATTTTAATGAAAGAAAAGAAGGACAAACTAATTCTATTGCTATAAAAGTTGCCCTTTGGGGTCAAATTTGTTGGCTCTTGACACACACAACCCCCTTTATATAGATAGTTATTTCCCCTTTATATAATAGCAACATTCCATTAATTTAGTAAATATAACTACAAACTTTATTTTACTATAAATAATTATTATTGATAATGGGTGGGGATCACATGAGAACCATTCAATTCCGTGAGAACGTGTTAAACCCTGCAAAATGCACAAATTTATAAATCAAATGCACAAATTTAAAAATTAAATTTATAAGTTAAAATCATTATTGGTTTTCAATATTAATAAATATCATAATCTAACATTAAAATTATCTTTTAAATTTAAATTCATCAAGTTTTACACTAAATGCACAAATTTGAACATTAAATGCACAAATTTTGTCAAATGCATGAATTCGTACATAAAGTGGACAAATTTATTATGATATGCGTAAATTTTTACATCAAATGCATAAATTTATCAAATGTATAAATTTTAACATTAAATACTTAATTTTATACATTAAATGCATAAATTTTATAGAGGTTCTCACATTCTCACAGTACTGAGGGTTCTTATCAGAACCCTACCCTATTGATAATAACATCTAGTTAGTTATACATGACATCTATTTTTTATTCTTTTAATGATAATAACATCTTGTTAGTTACACATAGACATCTTAAGTTTTATATGATGTATTTTTATAGACAAAATTTTTATATTTTGACGTCATTTAAAAATGATCTATCATATCGTTAACTGACTAGCTATAATCTTGAAAAATTAAAAAATAGATTTTTACAATTAGTAAAAGAATTTAAATGCATGGATTGACCATTAAACAAATACTCAATGACTTAATTGCTTAACTAAAAGGTTTTTTAAATTCTTTTATGGTTTATAACTAAAGTTATGTATACCCGATATTTATGGGTATAATAATAAATATAATTAATATTACAATCATATTAAAGGTCTTCCTGGTTATATATTTCATATAAAACAGATCAATTCATCGCAAATAGACAAACATTAACAAAATCTGTTGTTGATGCCTAAATTTTTTTGTAGTGATTTATACATTTGATAATTGATCGCGGGTGAATAAATGTGTGGGTTTGCTTAATGATACAAACTACAAAGCCTCCAAAATTTTATAAAAATAAACATCTAAGCATTTAGAGATATTTGTTCAATTTAAAATCTTTGATTGTGATCAATTGTTGTAACTTATTTTTTCTTGATATTAAATCAAAATTTCATAAACCATCCAAATTGCATGATGAATTAGGTTGTATACATCAACAAAATTAGTATGTTCCTCATAAGAAATGTTTGTTTATTTTTTAATGTAACTATTAGGTAGTTAGTTTTATTAAAATGGATGAATTTTATATATACCAGTTTTAAATGTAGATGTTATGTATTATTTAAATGTTTTTCATGTGTGTGTATATAGAGTTGAGTTCCGGTAAGAACCTCTTAAATTCTGTAAAAACGTGAGAACTACTCCATAATGTACAAATTTATACATCAAATGCACCAAAAAAAATGAAATTTAAAACTTAAAACAAATATTGGTCTTCAATATTAAGAAATATCATAATGTAACAGTAAATTACATTTAAAATTTATTCATTAAACTATATTCAAAATGCACAAATTTAAACATTAAATGCACAAATTCGTATATAAAGTGGACACATTTATCACGAGATAAGTAAATTTTTATATGAAATGCATAAATTTATCAAATGTGTAAATTTTAACATCAAATGCATAATTTTATACATTAAATGCACAAAGTTTAGAGTTTTTCTCAAGTTCTCATGGAATTGAATCATATATATATATATATATATATATATATATATATATATATATATATATATGTATATATGTATATGTATGTATGTATATGTATGTATGTATATGTATGTATGTATATGTATGTATGTATGTATAATCAGGTTCATCAGCGTACCTATGAGATTCCAGCGTACCTTAATGTGAATGTTCATTAACATATTTTTTTAAAATAGACATGTATAAGACAACTTTATAAAACTTTTTTTTAAAATAAGTAACATCATAAATCTTGTGAATAGTAAAAAAAGATCATGTGAATGATGATTCACTTGGATGAACATTCACATAAATATGCATGAACATTCACTTAATTTTTAAAGACACAGAAAGTGTGAATGTATGTGATATTCATATATTATGTGTATAACGTTAACTTAAACATGATTATAAAAAAAATTTAAAAAGTTTTTTAAGACTGGATACCTTCGGGTGCACTTGATTTTGAAATATACTTTTTTGAAATTGACTCTG
Organism: Centrapalus pauciflorus; assembly: GCA_020465985.1. NCBI lineage: Eukaryota > Viridiplantae > Streptophyta > Magnoliopsida > Asterales > Asteraceae > Centrapalus > Centrapalus pauciflorus. The sequence goes on from JAANYP010000163.1 coordinate 727,504, forward strand.
CATATGTATATGAAATTCATTTTGTTAAGCTAAAAAAATAGGTAATTTTAAATTAATGTTAACTTATTTTAAATGACGCTTTAACGCAAACAATCCACAATATTTTCATATTCTCGTTAATAAATTTACTTAAAAATTGATAATTGAACACCAAAGGATGAATTAATTCAATTGAAACGAAATTATTGTTGTTATGACTTATGAATTACGGCGTAGATATCTAGTTTTAAAATATTTAAAATCATTAACTTTAATAAATAGTCTATTATACAATATCAAGATTATTTATTTTAAATCATAATATATAAATTAAATAATCGATCGTTAATTTGTTACCTTATGTACAATCTTATTAGGGCCGTGCAACATTTGGTACTTATTCTTTTCACTATAAAATTTAGGGAAAAATCGGGACACCACTAGACCGAATCGGTATACTATCATCGGGGTCAAGTTCTCAATTCACAACTTTCGTAAATTTTTTGGTTGATATTAAAAAAACTCAATCAATTATATTTGTTTTCTTAATTGAGCCCCTAAACTTTTTTTTCAATTGTTATAGTCCCTAAACCATGTCTTATTCAAAAAGTTTTTTTTACCGGTTACCGGATTAGCCGTTAAACCCAACTGATAAAACAAAATGTTTATGGATTTGATCGCTAAAATATGGAAAGATTGTAGGTTTTTTCAAACATTAATCAAGTAAAAACATTAAGGTTACTTGTTTGATAGCCGGTCAAACAGGTCGGAAATACACTTTTGGATAAGAACAAATAGTTTAGGGAGACATAAACAATAAGAAAAAAAAAGTTAATATACGATGCTCGTAAAATGAAAATTCTGATTTTATGTGGGTTGACATTAATTATTTATAAAGCTATGATTTATTATATCTCAATTATGTATTGTTATTAGTAATAAATAAAGTTAAGGAATGAGGATCTTATAGAGGTTCATTAAATTATTCTAATAGTATTTTTCATTCTATAATGTATAAAATTAATATCGAGTCACATCTCTTTCATAATATTCATAGTTTATACTACTTTTTAACATCAAATTCTACAATTATTTTAAATTTCATAATTTATTAAAAAAAATTATTCAAACAAATTCGTAAATTATACGGACAAATAAACTAGTTTATTCAAAAAAAAGTTGATTGAAAGCTTTTTCAGCCTCGGTTTCACGTCACCAAGTAAAAAATAAAAACCGAGGCTAAAAAAGCTTTCCATCAACTTTCTTTCGAACCCACATAACACGTTTCTACATCACCCAACAAAGAAGGAATAACTTTAGTTAATTTTATTCTACTTTTTGAAATTTGATGTTTTTAAAAAAGAAACTTGTATAACTTGTAATCATTTTATTGTATTGGAATTTATTTCAACATTTTGAATTTATTGATCATTGGTAATTTTAGTTATTATATTTATAGTATACATTATTAATTAATTAATTAATACATTATATTATAATTTACACCTTTATATTAAAAAGAGTTCAATTGTTAAAACTTCATAGTAATAAAGTTTAGGGCTGGGTCAATTGACATGGGTCGGTCCCAACACCATAAAATTCTCAAATCAAGTAAATGGGTTTGGTAGAATCCATTATCCATTACATAAATATAAAATAACAAATATTATTTCCAACAAAAAAATTGAGACTTTGAACTTTAAAAAAAACAATATTAAAATATTCATAATATTCATAATTTTTAAACCATTTTAAAATGCTCGTTTTACATGTTCTCAACGAAAAAAGTGCTATCTAAACCAACATGAAAATCATAATCTAATATGCGATCCTTCTAAGCATACTTCAAGTGCTAACCTCCAAACATACGTTATCATACAAATACAAAAATAAATAGATGAGTGATCAAGTGGAGTCAACTTACGAGATACTTAATGGTTCGAACATATTTGAAAATGACTATACATAGTATTTGAGTCAAACCGAATTTGAGTGGGTATATTGAATTGCCCAACTAGAGAGACTAGAAAGCCTCAATGAGCTTTCACACAAGGTTGTCAAGATCGAAATCTTATTTGGGATCGTTTTCATCTCTACAAGATTGGGATCGCATGATCAGATCGGGATCGTAATATTTTTCGACAAGTCATCGCTTTTTAAATTTTTCTTTCTAGTAATTTATAGTTTTTTTAATCATATAACATTTCAAAAATCCGGACCTAACCAAAAATCATGCAAACCGACCTGGGTCCTGGGATAGAACCGTTATTATAGAATTTGGTCAGGTTTCGATTTCAATAAAAGCTCCTAAATCGTGTTTTTTGGGTTCGGATCACCGATTTTCAGTTTTTAACCTCGCCCAAATCGAAATTTAAATTTAAAATAAACTTAGAAATACCATCCCCTTCCCTCAATTCTAGAAGTCGACGTTGGCTTATATATTTTCGTTTTAGATTTATATATAATCTTGCTAGCTAGCATTGTTGAACAAACTGGACTAGAAATCGATTTTCGTTTTGGGTTTATAAAGTCTTTCGTTTTGTTATTGATTAGCAAATTTGACGACAAACGATAACAATATTTTTGTTTTGAGTTTATATATAATCTTACTATCTTTATGTTATCAATTTTAAATTTTATGTTATATTGTTTTTTTTTCTTATACATACCTGTAATGAAACTCGTATCGGTTTCAACTTGTCCAATGCCTGAAAAACCGGACAAAAAACCCATACCAGACCAAAACTATTTTACAAATATTGGTCCAATTTTTAGTTTCTCATTTCACTAGAACAGACGTTTGACTTTTTATATTCGAACTTTGAGCTAGTTTGTTTCAAATGCTCGTCTTTAGAAGTAGTTAATCAATTTAGAAATATGGAGATGCGCAACATATACATTCGTTAAAAAAATAATCTAAGTTCATTAAAAAAAATAATCTACCATTAATTTAAATTGAAGTTTATTCATTAATATAATTGCCATTAAAAAAATTTTCTTTAAATTTGTTCAATTATAAATATAAATATAAATAAATAAAAGTTGAACAACCACCACCAAGACCAAACCCATTTAATCTACTTTGACGCTTGTACACTCTTTAATTCGTCCGAGTCTTTTGACTTTTACCACTCCATTAATGTTGATGTCAATATATCTCAACAATTTCAAGGGTGTCTTTGGATAACTAGCTGAGGTAGAGCTTTTAGTAGCTAAAGCTTTTGAGAGCTGAAATTTTTTAAAAGGGTTAGAGCTTTTATTTTTATAAATGTGTTTGGTAAACTTAGAAGGTGTTTGGATTTGCGTTTGAAAAAGTGCTGTAGCGTTTTGGAAACTAATAATCAGATAATAGCTGTAACAAAAAGTGTTGCAGGAAATGTAGTGTTTGGTTTAGCTTCTGCTGTTTGCTATCATAATTATCAAATAATCAGTTTTTAAAGTGTTTGGATTTGCGTTTTTACTTGTAAAATGATCAAATAATCACTTATGAAGCAAATAAGCTACAATTTTTAGCTTATGAAAAAGTGTGGTAAGATTAACGCTAAACACAAATAATCACTTATTAACCTATGCAATCCAAACACTTTAAACTAATTATTTGCGTTATTGTAACGTAATAAGCTGATAATCTGGTTCATAACGCAAAACCAAACACCCTCTTAGTTGTAATTGTAGTTTTTAGTATTAAATTACATATAATGACATTAATATTAATTAAAGATGATAGTTTATGATTAATAAGAGGGTAAAAAAGTAAATATATTTTACTAAAAGCTCCAGAGCTTTTCAAACGCTACTTTTACTAGCGTTTTATAAAAGAACTTATTTTTGAAAAATGAAAGCTCTATGTTTCCTTCCAAGAAAAGCTTTTATGTTTTAGTAGAGCTTATTAAAAACTAAAGCTTCTAAAAACTCTTTACCAAACATAGCCTATATGTTTGGCATGACTAGCTGTAGCTTTTGGAAGCTGTATCTTTTTAAAAGAACCATAACTTTTTGTTTTTATAAATAAAAAGACATTGATATTAACTAAAAGTTGTAGTTTATAATTATTTGAAAGGTAAAAAAGTAATTTTGTTTGACAAAACTCAAGCTCGTTTTGAAAGCTACTTCAAGTAGCTTTTCATGGAAGAACTTTCAAATCGAAATCAAAAGCTTAAGTTTTTATCAACCAACTGAAGCTTTTGAGTTTGAGCTTTCAAAAATTAAAAGTTGAAGCTCCTAAAAGCTCACAAAAGCTCATTGCTAAACGCATCTTCAAAATATAGATCAATTTTTGGGTTACAAACCATGAATAATATCAATATAAGGTTAATATAATATTTATAATTTTGGAAAAATTATATAAAAGGTAATGTATTTTAAGATGAATTTTGTTTTAACTAATGAACCATATTCTGTTTTATAAAAAAGCAACATATTTCAATTTGCTATTTAAGGCAACACATTTTTAAGTTTATCATCTGAAAGGCAAAGGCCCTGACGTTTTTGTTTTTCTATTTTGGCGGAGCAAAATTTCAGATAATAGTTGTTTTCATTGTGTCATGTTATTTTTTTTTCGAAAAAATCCTTAAGTTAATTTTTTTTCTTTGTTTTTGTGAAATTTGACTATTAGATACCGCTTATAAATAGTAAACCGGTTTTTAAAGACTGGAAAACCGGGTTCTAGTAGTAAAAAATTAGACCTAAAAGAAAAAATTTACTTGAGTACTTTTCTAGAAAAAAAATAACACGGAAGTATGAAACACAACAAACGTGAATAAATGTTGATTTTCTTTTTTTATAATAAACCCTTTTAACATCTACTTTAAATTTGTCATGTTATTGTATTCATTTTTATAAATTATAACAAAAATAAAATAAAATTTTGTCATCTCTAATGTTCATTTATCCCAAATTATATTATTATAAATGTATTTTATATATAATAATTTGGTCATAATGATAGTAATTATTTATTGTAGTTTTCTATCGGAAAGTGCACCATGGAAATTGATCTTTTTTGAGAGAAAGAAAACTACCTTTGAAAATTGAAACTTTGGACACACACGTCGAAACAAAATAAGTGGAAGTCTTTATTTTATATTAGTCAATTGACACACGTATTATATGGAAATCTTTTACAAATATAATATTATAATTAAAACATGTAAAAATATTTATTTTTTTATAAAATAAAATAATAATAGTGTTATTTATAAGAACTATTATTTTTAGAATTTTAATATATACGAATAGTAATTATTTTTTAAAAGATTCTGATTGTACAATTTATATATTTTAACTGATATTGTTTGAAATTTTAATTTTGTATGAAACATGATATTTTAATATATTTATAATATAAAAAATGTTACGTATTTTTTTGTGATGTTATAAACTTTTTACATTTTAAGTGATTAATATTTTTTGTGTAAGCTATATTTATAATTAATTTATATTTTAAATAGATATGTAAATAAGTGTTGTTAACATAAGATTCAGTTTAGATTTATTTAAATTTAACTTTAATTAGAAAATGATAAAATGACGAATAAAATATATGAGGCTAGAAGAGGGCGCCATGTGGAAAAACAATGTTTTGTTTTATTGTGAATAATTTTATAAACTCATTTACATATGATGTATATAAAATAAAAAATTAAAACGTAAAAATGTAAATTTCAATTTTAATTATAAAATACAAGAACAATATGATTATTGTTAATATTGATACGAACTTTCATTTATTTAACAATCAAGTCATTTGATTTTTTTTTCGAGTGTTTAAGTTCCTGAATAATTTTTGTCTTATTTAAAACTATATATTATTTACTTATTACCAGTTTAACCGGTTAGAACTATTTTGCAATTAAGTCACTAAATTTTTTATATTGTTAAAGTCATTGTATTGTTTACCGGTTAATGACTTACTAAGCAATACGACAAAAATTATCCAATAACTTAAACACTCCGAAAAACTCCAGTGACTTAATTGATAAACCCAAGAAAGCCCATAGGTAGGGATGGCAACGTGGCTGGTTCGGGCCGAGGAATGGAAATCACGTCCCCGTTTAAAAGAACCGCGGGTATTAAATGGGGATCCCCATCGGATTTTTTTTGCCATCCCTCATAGGGTGTTTTTATATTAACTCTACGTTAGTCGGATTGTAAAAATAATAATATTTTATTTATTTAGAGTATATAGCAACCATATTTTTTTAATCATTAATTTCATCAACTCTTTCTTTTATACCATTTAGAGCAAAAGTTCTTTCGATAAATGGTAAAAAAAAAATACAAAATTAACCCTATTAATGATTGAAAAAAATAAAATTTGTGCTATTATTTATTAAAAAAATATAAAGCTGATTTATTAATAATAAAAAATAAACAATGTTGTCATAAGTGATAAAAGACAAAATGTTATTGCTATTTTAAACAACTGACCCTATTAGTTTGCACTCTACTGGAGCTAAATTTTCAAGGATGAATTTCATATATACCCCTCCAAAACTATATAATATCATATATACCCAACTTAAAATTTTAATATCATTATATCCCTCCTAAACATCATAATATCATATATACTCAATTTTAATAATTATTATCACATATATCCCTCTTAAACATCATTAATATCATATATACCCAAATTCATTATTTTAATTATTTTTAGAACATTTAAAACTCATATTTAATATTGATTATTAATCAATTACCATTATACCCTTACTTATTTCTTACTAAAGTGTAACCTTTTCATCTTCATAATCATGATACCTTCATCTTTATTCCGCACATTTTATGTTAAAATCATATAGACAACTAAAAGGCTCACATAATTTTTGGCTATCACATATCATTATCCTGGTTAGTGATATATTTTTCGTTTATTATATTTGATTCAGGTTGAGTATTTATGGTTGTTGGTTTTGTTTTTTTTTTTTTTTTTTTTTTTTTTTTTTTTTTTTTTTTTTTTTTTTTTTTTTTTTTTTGAAAATTCATTAAACCCTCCCTCAGTCATCATTTTACTTTTTAAAATTCCTTTTAAATTAAGTTGGTTGATAGATTTTCGATTTTCTCATATATACATGAGCGGACATATGTTGAGATTGTGTCGCACAGTTTCATACTTACATTAGGTTGCATAACTTTTATTTTATTCATATCTTGGATTTGATAGATCGATCATTAGAATTTTTTCATACGAAACCTAGAAAATTATTGTAATATACTCATCATCAAACTATCTAGCTTGTTTGACAAATCTAATTATAACTTTTATGAGTTGTTAGACTTGGAGTTATTAGGTGTATATTAATGGGATAATTACTAAAATAGCCAAATCTCACACCTTTATTCACTTTTTAGCCACTTTATATACATTTTACCAAAATAGCCACACTTTACGTTACCACATTTATGTGATAGCCACAATTTACGTGATTTGTACTTTTTTTTCATTTTTTAATGCATTACGTTACAAAAGGTGTCTGGTCACGTAAATTGTTTTAAATGTTTTAAAAATAAGATTAAATATGAGTTTTAAATGTTTTAGAAATAATTAAATTAATGAATTTGGACATATATGATATTAATGATGTTTAAGAGGGATATATGTGATATTAATTATTAAAATTGGGTATATATGATATTATGATGTTTAGGAGGGATATATATGATATTAAAATTTTAAGTTGGATATATATGATATTATGTAGTTTTGGAGGGGTATATATGAAATTCTTCCTATTTCAAAGTGAAAGCTATTTTTCACTTGAATATGATAAAAGAAAAGTTCAAAATCCCGTAAAGAGAGATGCAGGGCACGACTTGATCACGGTCACACGGTTGAACCAATCGTGCTCGTGTCTGTTTCTCGTTGTAACATATCCGTTTTGATTCTACAGAAATCAGAGTAGAAACATCTTTTGTTAATAAAACACTGGTTAAAAATATGTTTCCAACGATTCAAAATGCAGCCCTTCTCTGGACAACAAACAAAAGCAAGTTAGACATGGGGCGATGGGAGGACCGGATTTCATGTCCTCATAGTATTTTTCAGCCAGGTGTCGCTTAGTACTCTTCGGTTTTTCTTCGAGTTGTTAGTTAGATGCTTGTTATTTTGTACCGTCTGCTTTGTTTCAACTCCATCTCGGAGATTGCTTCTGGTGTATGGTTCTTCACATACCTTCCATTTTGGTCGGGTTCCTATTTTCTTTTTTTGAAAGGAAAGTTTTTTAGCCAACCAACTTACAACAAAGACTGTAAGACGGAAACGCATACACAAAAGGAAAACAAACCATCAAATAATCCACCAAGGACAAAAGACAACTAAGAAACAAGAGAAAACGGGAACATGGCCAATATATTCAATCTTTCCAAAAAAAAAAAAAATCATAACTCAGATCAACAACAATATTCAGCCTACCTATGGTAGCTCAAAATAACTAGAGTCAAAACCATTCTCATACCCCCTTTAGCCGAACTCACAGAGTCGCAATACCCGAGGCTAACGCTTCCAAACACCAGGTAATGAGATTTGGCAGGTTTTGCTTCGAACAACCTGCAACGCTAATCTTATATCAATTATTTATAAGCTTATTTTCCTTCCAGCTGTTGTTTACATCTTTGAGTGTATGCATTTGAAGTGCTCATTGTTCATTGTTTATTCACTCCTACCTTCATATCTTTATCCCAATTAAAAAGAAAGAAAAGAAAATTCATCTTGATCATTAGCATTCTCCCTAATCTAAATGTCAAAATGATCTAAATTAGTGCAGCACAAGAAGCTCTTTCAAAAACAAACATTGTAGGTTTTTCCCCAAAAACACACACACACACACACATTGTGAGTGCTCTACATGCAATGTACTCTTGCAGCCTTAAAATCAAGAACCTACATGCACATACGACTTGAAATGCTAGCGGAATGAAACTACAGTGGCATTTGGTTTGCAGGATTACAAAGAAACTTTCGGTTATCATGTTTTTGACCAAAAAAAAAAAAGAGATTTTATTTTTCTTTAGGATTTCACAATCCCCTCTTTTAAGCTTTTTAGAATTCTCTCATTCCCCCTTCATAACCATATTTATACATATCAAGTTTATATCCAAAAGACAATATTACCCCTACCCTCAACCTGACCCCCACCTACCTACGCCAATTGACCCCACCCCCACCAACACCTACCCTCACCCCACCCCAACTACATATACACAACAATGATAACTATATAACCCTACGTACATACACCCACCCATTGTACCATACTCCATCGTACCAACCCAACCCACGCCACACCTACCCCTACCCATCCCACACCAACTACATGTCAAATCTTACCCTTACCCATCCTACCCCACCCATGTCTACCTATACGCACATCTACCCTAACTTGCCCCAACCTACCTACCTTCTCCCACCCCACCTTACATACCCTACCCCAACCACATTTTTGGTACTCAACAATAATATACCTTACTAAGGCTACAAACTTCACCTCAACCTACCTACCTACACTCACCAATCTACCATACTTATTTACCCACCCACTCATACCATGCCCCACCCCAACTTCATGTACCCAATAATGAAATACCTACCTAATCCTATCAACTTCAGCCCAACCTACCTATGTACCAACCCATCGTACCTTACTCCACCATACGTACCCACCTATTCCTAGTTTCCTACCCAGCCCACGCCTACCCCCACCTATCTACCCCCACCCAACCTTTCAACCTACCCTATCTTATCTCTCGTACACTTACCTGCTTTACCAAAATCATTTGACACAAATACAAACAAACAAGGTTTTAAAAATAATTGAATTTGAAATCCTTCAAACCAAACATAAAACATGCAAATCCTGTCATTTTCAAATTCTGTCATATTTAAATCCTCATAGATAAGAATCCTGCAATCCAAACGCCACCTAAGATCTCGCACCAATCACCAATCCATAAGAGGCTCCAACACTTCAAAATTCAAATGCAACAAAAATCAAGCACCGATGTTACATCGTCTCAAAAAGTAAATTGGAACTATGATGTCAATATATTCGTTTTTACAAAACAAATGGGAAAGTAGTGTAATACCCGTAGGTACATGAAATAATATTTTTCGAACACTTAGTTTATGATAAAGTTTATAAAAACACAAATAATATTTAATATTGATATCATTTGATGTATTGATGAGATATATAACGATATAAGTAATAAATGGTAATGCATGTCATTTTGTTATTAAAAAAAAAAAGATTTAACACAGCATAAAATAAGGTTGTAAATACAAATTTAAAAAGAGATTGCAATAAACTGGGCTCGTAACAATGTAATCTTCAATGACACAAAATCAAACCTTCCAGATCTATTCTCAATAATTCAGCCAAGGACCTTCACTTAGTTCTCGTGTCGAATTAAAAAGCATGGGAAATAGGCTATCTAGGCCTGAGATTATGGATTAGGTAGTCATAATCAGTTATGGCTCTTCTCATTGTGCTCCAATAGAAGGCAATGATCAAGTCGGGGGGTTTCGGTATTGAGTCATATAGGTGTTAAAGTTTAGAATCGGCCACCTATGCCTTCTGCACTGCACATGTATGGGAATGAGAAGGTTATAGATCGGTACTTCTACTTTTATATGTTGTTAATAAAATAATATGTTGCCTTTCAAAAACATGGGTGCTTAAATGAAAACATTAAAAATAAACACCTAATCATGGTGATCATTACAAAAGGTGCTAAAGTTTACTAGTCTTTTAAAGTTGGGAAGGTTTATCTTGAGAAATCAACTCCTCAATACTCGTCTTCAGAAATAATATATCCAATACTAATTATCGTTTAAAAAATTATCTTATTTTAAAACACAATTGATACAGAATTAAAATAAATATAATCAATATAGGTATCATAGTGAATGTCTTGATAAGATCTTTAAAACAATATAATTAGGTAAAAGTAATATATATATATATATATATATATATATATATATATATATATATATATATATATATATATATATATATATATATATATATATATATATATATATATATATAGGGTTGGGTTCCGGTAAGAACCCTCATTACCGTGAGAACGTGAGAACCACTCCAAAATGCACAAATTTGTACATCAAATGCACAAATTTAAACTTAAAAGTTTTACTTAAAACCATTATTAGTCTTAAATATTAATAAATATCATTATCTAACACTAAAATTACATTCAAAAATTATATTCATTAAATTATAAACTAAATGCACAAATTTGACCATCAAATGCACAAATTTTCTTAAATGCACAATTCGTACATAAAATGGATAAATTATAGCATGAGATGCGTAAATTTTTACATGAAATGCATAAATATATCGAAAACATTTAATTTTAGTATCAAATGCACAATTTTATATATTGGATGCACAAATTTTAGAGTGATTCTCACGTTCTCACGGTAATGAGGGGTTCTCATGTGAACCCAATCCTATATATAGTATATATATATATATATATATATATATATATATATATATATATATATATATATATATATATATATATATGTGTGTGTGTGTGTGTGTGTGTGTGTGTGTGTGTGTGTGTTTTGTTATTTATTTTCAAAAAATGGATTTAATACATAGATTAGATAGATTAGAATAACATTATAAACAAAAACAAAACATGAAAGGGATGTATGTTGAAATTTTTTAAATTTTAAGGGGTTAAGATAAAACTTTTTAATAACCAACCACAATCATGGGTGGTTATAAAACATTTCACATAGTATAAAAGGCTTCACATAGTTAACCCGGTTAAGATTTAAAGTTAGAATATCTGACGGCCACAATTTAACATTCATCCCATTCAACACTCATTCAGGGTGGTAGTAGTAATAGTAGTAGAAGTAGTCGTAGTAGTGTGTGAGTAGTGTGTGTGTGTGTGTGTGTAGACTGTATAAAAAAAATTTGCATGATGTACCTGCAGTGGTGACCTGGGCTCATTTCAAGCAGCACATGTTAACTCTCACCACAAAGTAATAAGTTTGGAGTAAAAAGGATTCATGTCCATATGAACTTTTGAAGCTTAAAGTTAGTCTTCGACGGAAGATCGACTCTCTATACTTGCTTTCAACATCTGCACTGCTTCCAACACACCATTCTGAAACATGAATTGCATAATAATCAGTCTTGTATTTGTTTTAGCTCATGCTTGATAAAAATATCAATTAGATGTGTTCAAAAGACAAAGGGTATGTGATGGAACCAATGTATTGATCAAAACAAGAAATGCATCGAGGAAAGGAGCAAATAGCGCATTATATAGCAATCAACTTTATCTCTTTCCTGTTTATGGCAAACAATTTTTATTTTTCACCGAGGTTACAAAATGTTTAGAAATCTGATAATTAAGGACTTAATCACTTAAGTCACTTAACTTTTATCTTTTTTCAGTTTTTGTAGTTATATACAGGTTTAAGCGAAAAAAATGATTAGCATTTTCAAATGTTCAATGACATATTTGACAAAAATAAAAGCCAGTCCTCAAATGTCAGATTTCTATAAATTCAGAGACCCAAGTGATGAAAATAAAAGTTTTATCACCCAATATAGAAAAGAGGTGAGAGTTGATTACTATATGATGCTATATGCCCTTAAGAAAATATATCATATCTTCATCTACTCATTAATATATCATATCTTCATCTACTCATAGTGAAAACCCATAAAAGTAGCTAATGAAAAGATTGTTTGGACTTTAGACAGAACTATAACATAACAGCAGATGATTCAAATAAGATGGTCGTGGAACAACTTTTGGAGCAAAAGAAATTTTGTAAAAGCTATTAATACATGTTCACACTCTTGTCCTGAAATATGACCAAAAATGATGCAAAGCAGCCAACCAAAATTATTTTTTATATGTGATGGAAGTACATACTAGAATTGTTTTGACTATCAATCATATATCTAAAATACCCCTCAATAATAACAAAATTAGAGAAATATTGGTTACCAAAATCAAAGCTAATAACATTTTGCAATGATCAGTGATGTGTAAAGATGTAACTTTTGCCAAAAGGACCAGCGGCATTTACCATGGGATGACCCAGAGAAGGAAATTGTTGCATTTGTTTGAAAAGAAATAGTATTATAATTTCCAATAGCAAGCATTACCTCAGAAGACAATTTCTGAGCAATTTTTATAGAGTTTGCTTTGACTTGAGAAGATAAAGCATAATCAATTGCACTGGCCAGATCACTTGCAGCTTTTTTTAAGCTAATCTCATCATCTTCATCTGGAAACAATTGATTTCTCTTCAGGGGTTCTGGAGAAACTCCAAGCCAGAACATCCTCTCTGCCCAATAAAATTGATCTAGCAAAAACGGGCACACTACCTGCATATGTATGTAATCAATCATTTCAAATTCTAATGCTCAAGTAGTGTAACGGTTAACCTTCCTAGAAACAATATAATCCACTCTGAGGTTTTGGCCACAACTCCCTCGTCTCACAACTTTGTTCCCTGATACTACTCCGACCAAAGCATGCTTATGTGCGGAGTTATGTTGAGATCCGTTGTGCTTTGGCCCCAAAACAGGTGTTATATAAAGCTAAGGCTTACTTATTAACCCATCTTCCTGTCCTCAATCACTCTGGGACAAGGGTCTTCAAGTAGTCATCAGTAAAGTTATCCAAACAAATTGTCTCCATTCAATCTTGAATGCAGAAAAAGGTCACTTTTTCTTGATGAAGAGAGTATAATAAGTTGATGTCTAACAAATATGTATCAGTGCTATCAAAACAAACCTGTGGAATACCCGCATGCAAAGCTGCTGCAGTGGATCCACTAGCAAAGCCAGATTATACGTCAAACAGCATATTAGTGCATACAAAGGTGAAAATGTAATTGAAAGGATAAAAGGAAGGGGGGGAAACAAGAAAAGGACCATGAGGGAGCTTACCTGCCCCCGTGATGAATGGCAGTAGCACATTTTGGAAATAGCCACTTGTAAGGTACAGACCTAGTTACAAAACGCCATAGAAATTAGGCTAGGTATACATATTGATGAAAATTATTGGATATAGAGAAAAGTATTGGAATTTCACAAGATCATAAACCCTATTTTGTTGGTTGCTACTTATAAGATGATAAAGATAAAGCACCCCTGCTCTAGGTTCAGTATAAAGGAACAAAGCTAAACTTTCAGAGATTTTACTCCTTTTTCATCAAGTGTGGCATTTGGAATACGTTGCTTCATTCAAATATTTATTAATTTATTTTAATTCAGAAGGATATGCAAAGTGTATGTCTTATTTATTTACAATATAGATGTTCCTCGAGGGAACAGATTGCATACCCCCTGTGACAATTATCATTATTTTGCATGGGAAACTTTCAAGTTTCAACAACTAGAATACCATACACTCCTGTTCAGTCACTTTCTAAGTTCAAAGCTTGCTTCAAAATAAAAATCCCAGCACATACTGGAACCAAAAAATCTTACCCTGAGAAACAGAAAAGCCGACCATTGAAAAGAGCAACCCCATCATTAGTGAGTTCTCCTTTATCTGAACATGATGTTTCTGCAGCAAGTACTCTTGCTGCAGCATCCAGAGGTTCATATCCAGATGACAAAAGAATAAAACGGTAGTTGGTTACTTCTAGCACGCTTTGAAGAACATGAAGAAGCAACTCAGGTTTTCTCATAAATCCCATGCTGCAAACAGATGGTTGTATAACGTTTCAGAATAGAAGACAATCTATGCTGTTCTAACAGTTTACTTAAATTTACAAAACGCACGAGCACAACCATGAAGCTCTCATCAATTAGTTGATATTCTGTAAGTTCAAAACTTGCCTTCCGATAGAACTCAAACCAACGAAAATAGGTGGTAGTGATGCCGGTGCATTTAAAAAGTGTTGCAGCTCAGTGTGAGCTGAGCACAACTCAGCTTTTGAGCTCATGTTCTCTGAAGAGCCTAACACTGAAATTTCTGCACACTCCTTGCACGAGAACTGCCACTCCATAGGAGGAATCCAGAATCCACAAACATGAATATTTGAAGGCCAGTAACCTGCCATTGTACAGACAGTGAAAAAGCAAGCAAAATAAAACATCAACTATAATCCAGATATCATGCTCCATCCAAAAACAATCAGATAACATGCTGCAGCTGATATTCTGAGATTGTAAGAAAAAACCTACCAAATGGCTAAAATTTGTCTTACTTTGAGAAAAAAAAAAACGTTAGCGATTCAATTGCATAACATTTGCTCTTTGCGGCTCTATTGTAAATATGTGAACTCTGCCATGATTCAAGTCATGGATGAAGCAAAACTTACATATGGACAAATTATAATTATTTTGCAGAAGCCTATTGAGTACTGAAAATAGGAAGAGAGAATACGATACCAGGGCATTCTACAACTTCTTTGCTGAAACCATACCTGTTGTTATGACAGAGAAAAAATTAGGATAACATACAAATATTCTTATTTTATAAAGAAGTGTGCATGTAGATTAGAGATGACAAGAGTTAGTAGCATTATACGCATTTGTTCTTTTTTTTTTCCACCCAGAAACAAACGATGTCAAGGTATAGCTACATAACTTCTACCATATTAAGATGGCATCTCTTTAATTCATGCCAGATTGGAAATTTATTTTTAAATATTAAATAGTATCTAACTGTAAGCAATCTCTAGATTCAGTCAAGAATCAGGTATTTGTGTGGCTTACAGAATTCCAACAAAGTGGAGAATGAGTTTAAGCATTGGGGGTTCTAAAGATAACTTGCCTGCAATCATTTTTTAGGTTGACACCCAATCATAATATTGCATTGCAGATTTTTATGGATGAGGTTTATCGAATCTAAGACCACTTAAGATTACTGTGTACAAAGATAAAGTTTCCTAACTTTAACTTGAAGTAGCAACTAGCAACCACTATGAGACTACTAATAAATGTAAAAAAGAAAAAAAACCTGTCCCACATTTCGACATACAACATGCATGAAGTTGAACATGAAAATAATTGGCATACAGCCAGTTGTTTGATCTTACAGTAGCAAAGGAGACAAAGGCCTACTGTGCCACACTGGATGAGCTGTGACTGGATCCTAGATACATGCAGCAATAATGACTGTAGTCAAAACACCCGAGAAAAGAACAGGGAAGGATAAAATGAAAATGATAAAGCCATAACCATTAAATTCTACAAAATTAGCTGGTTTTCTTTATAAACTACTGCGGTGAAGAAAATCAATGGAAGCAAGGGCACACCGTGAAAGGCAAAGGACTCAGCATTAACTCTGTAGCTCTCCATGTTCCCCATTCCTCAGTAAAGAGTGGCCACATCCAGTGGATAACATCTTTCCAACAAATCTTATTTACTCCAAAATAAATTATCATACATTTGTCAGTGAAGTCTATGAAAGTGAGGTAATCTATTGTATCTTTAACTAAATGGTAATACCCTAATATATAATACAAAAGAGAGAAATCAGGATCAATAATGATCCATAAAAAACGAGTTACTGATTCTGATCTTTGTACAATAATAAAGCAGTTATATCAACTATAAAATAAAATCTGGGAGGAGAAGAGTGAATGATTAGTTGATGAGAATTTTGATAGATTCAGTATAAACATTAATGAGAAAACGGCAGACGAAAAAGTAAAATGTGAAAATAAAATGAAAAAGAGAACACATTATATGTGGTTAGGTACTTAGCTCCAAGAGTGACTTGCATCCACATCCACACTAACAAGTCTATTGTATTAATGTTGGATTAGGACTTGCTATTTCATATGGATGTATATATATGAAAAAAAGATTTTAATCCAATGCACCTGGTAGAGCCAGATCTGAACCCTAGCACATTGTGACGTGCACTAAATTCAAGCATAATAAAAAAATAGGGAAGTATGTTATATTCTTAATTACCATATTCTATATATTATGAGTATGATTAGGGATACTGTTTTATTATGCTAAATCAAGTATGCTGAGCAAAACGGCACACGAGAAGAACACACACACATATGCAGAAAAAATAAGAGCACAGATTTACGTGATTCAGTCCAAGAATGATATACATCCATCGCCGCACTAGCGAGTCTCTATATTTCGTATTAGGGTTACAATAACATTGGGATCAATATTTATAGAAAACAATAACCGAAGTAAGGAAATTCTTAACGGGCTGGGCCAAATAAAATAACATTTCTCCTGGGGACCCCATGCTAAGATTTTGTAGCGGCAGATAAGCCTTCGGCAATAATCAGTCACCACAACTCAACAAAATACTAGAATTGGGTTTTTTAGGCTTCATTCGAGAGAGTTGGCTGACTCTCAAAAATAGGACAAATCATGTACTTTGACTTCGTGTCTCTTTGTCATTTTCAGTAAAAATTGTGATGGATTTTTATTAATGTTAATAACGAAAAAAGGTAACATATTGTCACATTTGTTTCTAAATTGGGTAACATATTAATTTTCTTCTCAATAAGGGGATTATATTATTGAAAACACACCAATCAAAGTAACATGTTACCTAATTGGGTAACCGATAATCTGTGAAAAGTGTCCCGACAGGTTTCCTGGTCAAATGACAGACCGTAAAGTTCTGCTAACCGGATGAAGAAACTGTTATTTCAGCATAATTTACCTTCTATTCCGATAATATTACCTCGATTGATACATTTTCACTAGTATATTACCCAAATTGAAAAAAAAAATTAATATGTTACCTTTTTCGTAATTAACCCTTTTTATTATACCCTGATTGATGGATTGAGCCTAAATCTTAATTTTCAGACTGAGGCGCTTAGGCACCTTTGGACTCTCACACCTCCTAGATGGTGAATAATTCTTCCAGCAACATTAGTCTCCATAACTTGACAAAAGATTCATGTATATAACGGGTTCAAAAATTTCCTGTGACCATTCATGATAATTGAGGAATGATAATGACTAAGGCCCCGTTTGGCTCGTAGAATGAAATTTGAAGGAATTGGAATTATAGTAAATACTAAATAGTATGTTTATAGTTGAGGTATGGAATGGGGTTTAAGGTTTTAGGAAACTAAATTCTATTACAAATAGCTAGGTATGACAAATTCCTTCAACCATAGATTTTATTAAAATTTAAACAAATTTATATTCAATATCCAAAATTCCAGACACACTATAAATAAAATCCAATTCCTTCATTAATTCTGTGAGCCAAACAAGGCCTAAATTTGATCATGTCTGTTTACATGGACCAGTGATATACTAGCTTGGGCCTATCTACTTCACTACTTGAGTCTACGTGTTTTTGTAAGGTTTATTCTCCTAGACGGTTTTGTGTTCCCTGGACTGAAGTCGTTCTCTCTTCGGCCCACTTGATTCTAATTGTGTACCCCCTAGTTTATTTTACTGTTGTTCTTAAAATGAAGGTTATCTTCAGTTTTGAATTTTGTGGTTTATGGTTCTCAAAAAAATGTTCTGGGTGCTGTTTTGGTTAGTATTGTGTTTTCTTCTGGTTTGATCCGTGCCTTTGCGAGGTTGGTTGTAATCCTTTGATTCCTTTTAAATTTTACTCAGATACCCTTTACCCAAAAAAACCAGTTCATGTCAAATGTTCTGAGCCATTGCCCATTTCTTCGAGGAAAAAGAACAAGATGTTAATGGCACCATATCATTGATCTAGTATATGAAGCAAAACTGCAAAAGAGTCCAAAGACAAAATAAGGGCAAAAAGAAACAAGAAGAAAACCATAAAATTTATAAAATGTGAAGGATTTGAGGTTTACCTTCTCAATTGGAGCTGCTTGAAGATAGTCATATAAAAGTGGAAGCTCTTCATTAAATTTCCGTTCAAACGATGAAGGAGCACTGTACCATGGTATTATTTTACAAGCAGACAGATACACAGACTAAACAAATATGGAGATGAGTTGCTTTATTCTAAATAAATGAAAAGAGATTAAAAAAAAAAAATTTCCATGCATGAAAGGATACACTTCTGCAACAAATTTAACATTTCTTATCACTTTCTTGAAATAAGAAAAACCTCTATGCATACATCTTAGAGGCTTAGACATGTCCTCTGGCCGAAGCTCATTACAAGCCAATTTGGTCTTTTTAGGGAAAAGACTATAGGGCATTTAAGAGACAACTTAAAAGCTTACATGAGAGGCATTCAAAAATGATTCATGGAGCTTTATATGGATAACATTGGTACGGTACTTCTGGTCATATTCACGTGGAAGTGTGGAACAGGTATCCCTCCCAGTACGAGAACACAGTTGGCTGTCTCAAAATTTTGGTACGCTAAGGGGTAGGCTCATTTCGGACTACTCCATTACCATATAATGTGGTACAATGTCCTATATAATTAATAATATATAAACTTTCTACATGTTATATAAACACAAATACACACATACCTACATACATACATACATAGATTTGGGTTTAAGTGAGTAACATTAGTTTTGCGGAGTACCGGAGGTACCTCGCTTAAAACCATTTTTTTGAATTTTTTTTCATAATCATGTTTAAATTAATAATACAAGACTACTTGTAAATAATCACATATAAACACACACTAGAACTATGTGAAACGTGCATGGTCTCACATGAACTGCATTGTTGTGAACGTATGTTCCCACTAAGCATGTTCACATAAATTTTTTCACGTTCACATGACTTTTAAGATGCTAGAAAGTGTGAATGTATGTAATTTTTTTACAAATAGTATTATATTATTTGTATCTAAATGAATATGAAAAAACTTTTTTTCAGAGCATGTTCACATCCGAAACCCGTGTGTTCACAGGTACTCACAGTACTCTGCATTTTTTAGGTACTCACACGAACCATATTCTACATACATACATACATACATACATATATATAGATTTAGGTTCAAATGAGTACCACCTATTATGCAGCGCACCAGAAGGTACCACTCCTAAAAACACTTTTTTTGAAAAAATTTTACATAAACATGTTTTAGTTAACATTACAAAGATGATATACAAAATTCACGCACATTCACACATTTTAAGTGCCTGAAATCATGCATCATATATATGTACATTCACATGTATGCAAACTTATGTAAGTGTAAGTTCACATCATTTTTAAGGAGTTAGGAGATGTGAATGTATCTAAAATTTACATATTATATTTATAATGTTAATTATAGCATGTTCATGAAAAATAATTTTAAAAAGTTTTTTTAAAGGTGGTACCTTCTGGTGCGCTGCATAATGAGTGGTACTTCCACGAACCATATTCTATATATAGTTCCCATGTTGCCGTCAAGGCAACGAATCACCATTGAAGAGCTACCCATCATCAGAAGTCGTTGTCGAATGGCAGAATTTATCCCACTCAAGCCTTGATATAAGGTCCACGAGGAAACCAAGTCTGACTAATAGTTTGATTTTCCAGTTAGGGGTTATGTTTCCTAGGGTGTGTATTATGTTAACCCGAGGAAACTAATTCTGAATAATAGTTTGATTTTCCTGTTAGGGGTTGTGTTTCCTAGGGTGAAAATACACACCCTAGGAAACACAAAATACACACCCTAGGAAACATAGAAAAATAAAACTATTAGTCGACATTGTTTCCTCGGGTAAACAAAATACACACCCTAGGAAACACAAACCCTAAAAATAGGAAAATCAAACTTTTATTGTCAAAGTTGGTTTCCTCGGGTAAACATAATACACACCCTAGGAAACACTAATAAACCATAAAAATAGGGTTTTATAAAATTTAATACATTCGATTACTAAATATATAAAAATACTATACGTTATTATTATTATTATTATTATCATTATTATTATATATCGATATACATTCTTTCTTTAACCATGTTATAAATATATAATAACATATTATTAATATCTATGTGATTTTGGTTGTTTATGTAATTGTATCGTTAATCTTTATCTATGATAATGCAAACGTGTTGTTATCTAGTTTCATTTGGTCATAATTCATATACAATTTCATCGTTTATTGTTAAAAAGATTTTTGATCTCGTTAGAAATTTTATTAATGTTAACTTTTTAGATGGATTTTAGGTTTAGGTTTGTGTATGTAAACGGGAAACGAAAGACACTAACGGGAAATAAAGTCTTATTGGGTACCCAATGGGGACCCGAAACCCGTGGGAACCCGATGGGGATCCCCGATAAGAAATCCGATGATGAATGGGGTGGGGACGGGGGGACCAATCCCCGCCCCGTTGCCATTCCTACGCGTGATGCACCAATGATCATTTAACCTAAAGGTTGTGGTTGGTTCTTTTTTTGTTTCCCAATGCATATGATTCCCCATAGAACCTATATATACATATATATATATATATATATATATACATAAATATATATATATATATGTATGTATATATATATATAAGGGAGAACCATAATGCATTCGGTAACCGGGGAACCAGTTTTTAGCCATAGGATCAGGTGATGCATCATACAGGATTTCGATGCACCACGTGGGAATTGTGATGCATTTGTGGTTCACTCATAGTCACACAATTCGCTTGGTTAGCAGCGAATCCCGTTCCAATCGTTTCGTTCCCAATCGCGGAACGAAAGCGTTCCAAACGTCCACCGGATCGCTAATCAGTGCGATGGTCAAATCGATCCCAATCGATGGTCAATTCAATCCCAGTCGATGGTCAATTCGACCCCCATCTATGGTCAAATCGATCCGAGTCGCGTTATTAGAGCGAATTTGAAGAATTGGTACACCTATTTCATTAATTGGTACATCAATTTTGGACTGGCGGGAGATGACCCTTAGTTCCTCACCACCGTTCTGACTCGCTAAACTCTTAGAAATACACAACGACCCTTGGTTCTTACCACGTTTCTGATTTGTTGATTATTATAAATATGTTAAGAACACTCAACTTTACAATGAATACGCCTTAAAATTTTTACTTTTTAACTTACTATTCCTAAATCTTCTGTTTTAATTGAATATGCCTTAAATTTTCTACTTTTTAATTGGGTACATCGTACCGAACTATATGGTTCACCGTACCGGAGCGTTCCGAAATGAACTTACCCCCTCCGTACCGGATACGGCCTACCTAACGAACCGCGTTCCCATACCGAAGCGAACCGCGAACTATGTGACTATGCTATGGAGTAAGAGGTTTTGAGTTCAATTCACAACTTAGTAATTCTATAGAGTTACAGGTTTTATTAAGTATGTACCTTTTGAATTCATGTCCTATTTTGTGTGGTCTTGATTTGTAGGCTTTTAAAAATCAAGACTGAAGACGAATATTTTTGAAAACCACTTTGTTTGCCCTTTTGCAATTCAAACGGTTTCTCTTCACATGATGAATATAGGTTGTAAGAGTACCTTTTTCGCAACTTCCGTCAATTCCATAGTTCCTGAAGCATAACTTGACTACAAATGAATATCTTCCATCGTCATTGTGTAACACCCATTATTTTTGAGGTATTAATTTAGTTTAATTGTTTATGAAATTTGATGATATAGGAAAATTAATTGAAAATTTGGATATCAGATGCTAACTTGAAAAAAAATATTGATTTTATATGTGAAATTACAGAAAATGGAAAGTAAATTGCCTTTATAATATGTAGAAAATATATATTATTATTAATTATGAGGTATAATGCACCACATTATAAGGTACAAGATACCGGAGCGACATAAAATGAGCCTACCCTCTATCATATTGAATATTTAGGACCTGGCAAACT
This sequence comes from Centrapalus pauciflorus, assembly GCA_020465985.1. Taxonomy (NCBI): domain Eukaryota; kingdom Viridiplantae; phylum Streptophyta; class Magnoliopsida; order Asterales; family Asteraceae; genus Centrapalus; species Centrapalus pauciflorus. Next base: position 750,242 of record JAANYP010000163.1, read on the forward strand.
GCGATCTTGATATGTGTCCCGTACCAGAGCGATCCATGTTTCCAAGTGACTGATCCGAACGAACAGGGTCGACAGCAGAGATGGATTCAGACGAACAAGAAGGACGAAGTCCAGACAGACATAGCCGATGAGGAGGGATGGGGGCCGAGACATCGGGCTGGACAGTAGGTACGGAGTCAGTACAAACGGGATCAAACAACAAGAACGAAATCTGGACTGAAAGGCCAATGAGCAGGGACTGTGTCCGGACCAACAGGGACTGTGTCCGGACCAACAGGGACGGTGTGGAAAGCCAAGCCGGACAGCAGGGAGAGAGTCTGGATGTCGGAATGGACTGCAGGGTTGGTCCAGAGCATTGGTGACAGGTCTAGACATCAAACTTCTGTCAAGGGTTTTGACAACATAGGTGTCAGCACTCAGAAGGAGCCAGTACAGCTAGGGTTCTAGTGTTCTGGAAGACAGATGCAGCAACTACGCTTTATGTTAGAACTAGACAGGGCGATGAAATGAAGAAAAGGAATGGGAGGAATGATTATGAGTTTTTTGATAATACAATGCAGAATCTGAACAAATTATTACAATAAAATCAGCTAGCCCGTAAGGAGAGGACCCGGCTCCTATTACATCAAAGTGACGTAAAATTAGTCTGCCTTATCCTCAAACTAGAACCTCCTTTATAGCTGAAAATACTAGAAATCATAGACTACCGGTGCAAGTCAGCTGAACACCGCGATTGATGAGTGGGTAGGTGGGTTAGGTGCACCTCTCGCCCAGTGGGAAGTAATGAGGCTAGTCCCCCCCCCCCCCTTTGAATGAAGAAAAGCTGAAAAGCAGTGATTAAATTGCTCAAGATCAGGATTTGCTGAGATTATGCTGGAAATCAGGAAATAAGTTCAGTTCCAGATTTCTCTCCTCTCATTCCATCCGTTTTCTTCTTCTAGAGTAAGTCTGGACTATGGAGTATGGACCCACTTTTTATCACTTTTCAGTGCGGTTGTACCTAAACTACTAAAGATGTTGTTGCAATCTGAAAGACCATGATGACAGAAAACCAAGGTGCTGCCAGCGGCAACTAGAAATTGGGCTTCTGCAAGCAGATGAAAGTTTTGCCACTGCTGCTAGCAACATTGGTGGATTATCGTTCTCGGAGCGACTAGGTTTTGGCCAGACAGACTTGTACTAAGAGCTAAGGCTCTAATAGACTAATACCATTTAACATTGTAGTCTGGCAGTCCTTGTAGAATGACCTGGGATGATCATTGTGAGGGTACATTTTTATTTTATAAATGAGATACAACCTAAACTATGAAACTAGATAAAGATACCTTAATGGAACTCCTTTATATCTATTCAACACTTCACCTGGGCAGTTAATAGCGGTGCTATAGCGGTTAGCGGATTTTCACCAAATAGCGGTGAGAAATAGTGGTCCCGTTATAAGCGGTGCTATTTACCGCTATATGAACGCAATTTTGGATAAAATAGCAGTAATAGCGGTCAAAATAGCGCTATGGAACCGTAGTTGGCCATTTGATGACTTTAATTTTATTTGTTACATAACCTTTTATGATATTAATTTTATATATGTATTATGTTATGTATTTATATAACCTTTTATGATTTAATTATATATATGTATTATGTTATGCACGTCTGCACTACAGCTGTAAATCCAAATATGTTAATGTTGTTCATGGTTGTACTTCTTGTTATAGATTTCACATATGCATTATATTATGTCTTTTAAATTATATATATATATATATATATATATATATATATATATATATATACACACACACACACACACACACACATATATATATATATATATATATATATATATATATATATATATAATCAGGTTCATCAGCATACCTATGAGATTCCAGCGTACCCTAATGTGAATGATCATTCACATGTATTTTTTTTTAATAAACATGTATAACACAACGTTATAAGACTTTTTTTCAAAAGGAGCAATATCATAAATCTTGTGAATGGTAAAAAAAAAATCATGTGAATGGTCATTCACACCATTCACATGGTGTGAAATGACCATTCACATAAATATGCATTGAGCATTCACATAATTTTTAAGGACACAGAAAGTGTGTATGTATGTGAAATTCATATATCATGCGTATAACATTATATTAAACATGATTATGAGAAAAAAAATTTAAAAAAAGTTTTTTAAGGTTGGTACATTTGGGTGCACTTGATTTCGAGAGGTACACCGCTATATCACCGCGATAACCGCTATAGCAAATAGCGGTCTTGACCGCTATTCGACCACGAGACGCTATTAACTGCATAGCACTTCATATGCAATCTCGTAGTCTGATAGTCCTAATAGAAATTATTAAATCTCCACTTGGAATTTTATAGTGCATTTGAAAGGGGACACCATTCCAAGCACCATAGAGCCGAGGGCAAATGAATATGAAGCGAGCTTTTGTTGAGCAACTCGAGCTCAACATCATTGAGTTGAACATTTATCGAGCTTGAACCCAATCCCAAGAATCGAGCTTGAAAATTTAACATGTCAAGCTTGAGCTTTTATTGGCTCAAATCAAGTTCTTATCAAGCCTTTAGAGCCTTATATATGAATGTATCTATGGCTGCAAACCGATAGAGCTTTAACCAAGCAACTCAAGTTCTAGCTATATCAAGTCGAATTTTTATGAAATTCGAGCTCGGGCCAGATGCCAAAACTGCGTTTGGTTATCGAATATCACGCTCATGGATATATTCGAGTTTTTCAAGCTAAACTTGAGCCAAATTACAATATTTCTCGAGCGGAGCTCGAATTTGCATCTTGAAGGCGTGTTGAGTTGTTCAGTTGAGTTCAAGGCTACCGAGCTCAAGTCCCTATAGAGGACTATGGTAAGATGTCATTCCAAACGATGATAAAGGTAGTTACAGGATATCATACTGATAAACAAAGTCAACTATACCTATAAGGGACAACATAAGGAGCTGCTACCACACAACGAACATTAAAAAGCTCAGCAAGGCTCCAACCTTCCTGCACAATGGAAGTGTTCCTCAGTTAATTCATCATCTTATCTGTAACAAATGGGGTTAATGGTCAAAAATAGCAACATATTTTTGCTTTTTTACCATTTATAGCAACATTATTTATATTTTATCATTAATAACATCAACTTTTGTTTCTTTTACCATTCATAGCAACAAGTGACCTGTAAACATGTTATAACAGGTCATCACAACCAAACACCCATAATTCATAACCAAACACCTCTATTTCAATTACCAAACACCTTGCAACAACCAAACACACCCAAACACCATAGATTTGAAGTTAGTGGGAGACCATCTTCGGTAGAAATCGTTTTGAAGTTGATTCAAGCTCCATGATCAACTTATGAATGGATCCGAGATTTATGGATTATGGAGGTGAAATCGACCACCACCTTCGATAGCCATCGGCTACCATTTCAAGAACAATTCTGAGAGATTTACGGGAAGAACCAAAATTTCATGAATATTTAGCCATTCAAGCATACAAGTATCTCCAAGTAACACTTTAATGTTCTTAGAATCCTTGCCAATTTTAGATAGGATGATAACTCGTTTTCAAAATACAAACGAATATACATACGTTCTTAAACATAAACCAAATCGAGAAGAATTTGAATAACAAAAGGCCAACCATATTAATGAACACGACACAAACCCAGAAAACCATCAAGAACATGTTTGAGATTTAAGGGAAGAAATCAAATGACACAAACAAAGAAAATCCTAAATGAATTTCATGAAAATCAAGAAAAACATGGATAAAAAATTTTGAGATCAAAAAGGGGAGAAATCATATAAGAACATATAACATAAACCCAAATAGAAACCGAGAACACAAACCTTAAAATCGAACAAATTAAATAACCTAAAAACTGCAAAATGAAACATGATATCAAAACCTGGAGGTTGTGGAAAATGATGTTCGTGTCGGAGGTGGATGGAGGCATCGTTAGGCAGTTGTGGCAGCGAAGTCAGGTGACAAGGTTTGAGATTGCGACCGCGAAGTCGTTAGGTGGTTGAGAGTGTAGGGAAATAGATTATGAGTATTAGTCTTAGTATTATCGAAGCTTCGACATAGCTACATAACCATGGTTGTTTCTTGGTTGATTTCTTTGATGATCTCCATTTTTTGGGGGTGCGACAGTGATGAACAAGTGGTATGACAATACATAGAGGATTAGTTGGGGGGTTTTTTTTTTCTTTTTTTAGGTTTTCCCCAAATTTTGATAAGTTTTAGTTTTGAAAGGTTTTGATTTTAAAATATGCTTGAACTTAAATGAGTTTACTAATATTGAATGAAGCCTTTTGGTTGTTTTTTAATTTGATTGTCGTAATTGGTAAAAATATAAAAACATGTTGCTATTTTTGTTAAATTAAAAGATTTGTTGTGAGTCAGGTCACCCGTTGTTATAAATGGCAAAAAATACAAAAGTTGATGTTGTTAATGATAAAAAAACAAATAATATTGCTATAAGCGGTAAAAATGTAAAAAATTGTTGCTATTTCAGCAATTGATCCTAACAAAATGTGACTTGGATTTCTAAACATAACACTATTTCCATGGAATTGCACAAACTGAAAACCATTACTTTGTATGCTAAATTGAGATAACAGACTTTCCCTCTCCTGGTCATTAACTTCATCCCTTCAATTCCTTTCACTTATGAGTACTAACAGAAAGAGTTTTGCTATTTTTATGCCATGGAAAAATATAGGATCACTTATGTGAACTAACTTTACTATATGTGTCTCTAAATGTGTTAAGTTCAAGCAATTTACTTGAAATTGTAGTTCTAAAATACAAACAATATAAACTTGTCCTCGTCTATGTTAGTATTCTATGGAATTAGTGTACAGTACTTAAAAGGTTGCTAAACCTCAAAGATATGTAACAAGACAAAAAGAGAAGGCCCAAGTGACGTCTACATACTGATACCGTGAAGGTATCTTTTAAAGATTCCACATCAAGGTGAGAATCCAAATCACATAAGAATATGGCATAAGTTTCTTTGTGTACAGGCTAAATGCCTTTAGGTGCCAGTTAGGAATTACCAAGGCAAAAAAGTTTATTATGACTAGATCACCCTCCACATGCAGGGCATCATTAAAGATCTTCTCAAATATGACAACACATTCTTGTCTATGTACTCTTGTAAGTTTCCTTTTCTCTTGAAGAAAAGAGAACTGCACAGAACCTGAAAACTCCAAACAGACACAAAGAACTGGTCAAAGCAGTGGGCTTTTACCTTTTTGCTTATCTTATCCAGCAAAAACAGCGCCCTATAAAATAAAAGTAAATGCACTATACTTGGAATAAATAAGCTCTGATGCCAAAACCTGAAGTATTGTCATCATCACAAGGAGAAAGAGCAGGAGGAGATGAAACAGGAAAATATGCAACTTTTTTCCTGCTTAGATGGTCCCTTAAGTCCTGCCACGAACAAACAAACTTAAGTTGTGATGATCATAGAGGTTTAGAGGTGGAACTGTTGAAAAAGCAGCGCATAAAAGTAAGGCAAAAGATGAAAAACGAAAAAGAAAAGAGTGTATATCAGAGGGTCTGATTCCTGGGCCTCCATTACAGATTCCATGCCCTCAACCCCTAGACTACCATCACGGGATCAAATGGAGTGGATAGAGTGTCAGCTTTTCACATTAGGGTTTGGTTAAGCAGAGAAAGTGCAAGAAGAAGAAGAAAATTTTCTGTATTCAACTTATGCACCAGTACTTCGATAAAAAGAAATAGTCAATATATAATACTCCAGTAGGTTATAACTAGACGGTATCAACAGCATTCACATCAGCACAAATCTAAATTCTAATACCCTTTGAAGGTTGAATGCCTGCATATGAAAAATCCAAAATTTAAAATCCGTGTGTGTTTGGCAGATGTTATCCAGATTATCCAAGACATTTAAAATATGGATGAATAAAGCTGATTAATCACTTAATTAAGGTTTCCAGAAACAAAATGGTGAAACAGTAATGGAATATCTACAAAGCAGAGCTGGTCCTCTCTCTGTTATACAATCACTGAGGCTTTAGTTGACGATGATACGAGCATACAAAATGTTCTTATTCATGTTGCGAAACTGTGTTTCAGAGTAAAAGTTACATATGTTTCAGAGTAAAAATGGTAACGACACTGCTTTTATAATTGATGTGCTCTGTGACAAAAAGCAATTATATAGGTGTTACACTTGATTGTATGCCAGTTCAAAGACTATATACAATACAATATGACATCAAATCAATTGTAATTTGGAGATATAAGAAACAAGAGTATATCAGAGGGCAAAATGATGAGACTTCATAATGCTACTGGCAGCAAGTAATGCACAAACCTCATGTGCAGAATGCGTTATAAAAATCACATGGTACTGCACCTGGTCACCAGCAAAAGCTGCAGCAATTGCCTGCAGATAATATGTACACATCATGTACTTCACATAAAAGTTATGATAAATGGAAGTAGTCAGTAGAAGATAGCACATGAAAAGATAACTGATTATATGAGTCATACGATAGGACGTTACACTTTACTATATAAGTTGACCTGCACAGATAGACAAACAAAACATCCTTAGGTTGCTGACATAACTAATCTATCTATCATAACAAACCGGTCATATCGGAAAATGAGTGGCATGCTAAAGTTGATCTCATAAACTGCTATCCTTAGACAAATTGTAGGTCACTATTTCTCTACAAGCAAACTCTCCTTTGTTAAAAATTGATAGTATCACTAAGGAAGTGAATGGACACCAACAAATTCTCAATCGTCATAAAATAGCTTTTCAGGAGAAATTGTCCTAGTTATACGCATGTAGTAGTAGTCGTCTGCATTGAGAACATATAGTCAATTGTTTACACATTAGCTTAATTTCACTAGGGTGGGGTGGATAAGGTATAGGTAGGGTAGGTTAGGGTAGGTGGGGTTGGGTTGGGTTGGGTTTGGTCGGGTTCAATATTGTAGGTATGAGTGAACAGAGAAGATATGTCATGGGAATGAAATGTTCATTCCTTGATAACTCCCATGGAATACACATTCCTTTAGTGGAGAGAATGTTTTGTTTGAAAGGGATTTATCATTCCATGGAATTTGATAGCCAAACATGCTATAGGAATGAAATGTTCATTCCTTTTCCATAGAAGGAATCTGTGAACCAAACACCCCCTTAATATCTTGTTTACAGGTTCAAATGATGTTATCATTGAACTTGCAACAATAGCATTAGTGATTTAAAAATCAGACGCACACGCACCCTACGTTCTTTGTGAAAAACATAAAGAGTTTTATCCTCTCTAGTGACACGTCACTCTTTGAAAGATAACAATATCAGTTTAAGTAAACTTCAATTTTAGGATCATATGCTAATATTTTAGAACACGATGTGTAATAGAAAAGTCATGTTCCCTAGAATCTTTCATCAAGCTAAGAGTTACATGGGTCATGGGTGAGTGATTTCTTTTTCAACAATAAGCATCTGCAGTTCCCAACTTTCAATTTTACATTTAATTTGGAAGTTGGAACAAAAGAATACATGAGAATGATCTCATCTCTGAAATGAAGGATATAATATGCAGTTCTTAAACATTTCAATTTGAATATTTGGAACAAGGGAGGGCATATTAAACAAATCAAACTGAAGAATGAAAGAGGGAGAGAGATACCGCTATAGGATAAACATCGCCTTTCGTCCCAAAGGCCATGAAAACAGCTTTAGGCTGCCTTCTCATGCAAGCCATTCTTCTCAGTTCTCACCTTCTCTCCTCCCTGCTGATGAACGTAACTGAGAAAAAGCAAAGATCCAACAGATCAATAGTGATGCATTACAAAATTACTTTAATAATTGCTGAAAAATTTTTCCAGTCAATATGAGTTTTTAGTTTCTAAACTGAAGCTGTTTTGGCGGCGTTCGGAGTCATCCGTGTATATTCATTCATTCCCGTCCTCGTTCCAATAGATGGCCAAAAAAAATTATAATAATAATAAATCAATAGGATCCTGAAAATTGAAAATCGATCTAATTGGGACGGGTTTTTTCGAACCCGATTAAGCTAAACGCGGATGGGACGGTCCCGTATACCCGATTTCATAATCTGTTTAAATCCCTAAATATTCCGATTATTTTTTTAATAGCAACATGTTGTTTATATTATATATAAAGGATGATTATTTTTATCCATTTTATATATTATACATAAACTTATTACGTATAATTTAAAGAACTTATTTATTTATATATAATTTTATTAAAAGAAAGTCTTTTTCGTTATCATTTGATAGGGATACGAATTTAATTTAATATTAGTATTGTAATTTTAAGCACATGGACATTTTAAGCTTAAATTATGAACCATGTGGTTAAATTTCATGTCATTGATTTTATAAATGGGTTTCTCCGATTCCCTGCGGGTTTCCCCGCGTACCCAATGGGGATCCCCGTTTAATACACGCGGTTTTTTTAAACGGTGATGGAATTTCCATTCTTCGTCCCCAACTCACCCCGTTGTCATCCCTATTCCAATCCGAGACACAGGTTATTTTAAAAATTCTGTGTTTGGTTTGCAAAATTAAACAAGGAAAATATGTAAATAAAAGATGATGCAACTTCTTTGTTATTTAAAAACTCATCTTTTTAAGGAATTTAAATCCAGGTTATATTGCATTTTTTAGACTAGCAAATTTTTACTAAAAGATTGTGCGAATTCTTTGACAAATCCTGACAAATGCAAATTCTGCATAATACAAATACTTTTGACAAAACATAAATCCCAAAGAAAGAAAAATATGTGAATCAAACGCCCCCTCAGGTTTTTCTACATTCAAATGATTGATAATTTTAAATTATACTTAATTACAAAAAAATGGTTCATGTGGTTTGTATCAAACTTTGGATTTTGTTCATAAACTTTCAATTTTATAAAATCAATCATTATCATCAATGTTTACTTTTAAAATTGGTCCATTATATCTAAGGGTGGCAATTTAAGCTCATTCAAGCAAACGGTTCAAACGGGTTGACGACCAAAACTCATAAAATTTACATAATTTTAAAATTTTTTTAAAAGAACAATTTTTTTAATATATCGTTTTATAGATTTTCTTTTTTGAAAAAAAGTTATGTTCAATTTTAGTTTTTTTACAATAGGTCCATTTAACTATTCGGCCCGTTGGGTCGAGATTGCCACCCACAAATTTATATACATTAACTTTAATTAAAATACTCATTTTGCCCTTGTTAATATGAAAAAACCAACATGTTTTCATGTTTTTGCGATTTAGTCCCTCCGTGTTATTAAGAAATTCCTTAAGTTATTGATTTCAATCTGGTTTTTGGAAAAGTTTTGTTTTTTTTCATAATCAACTCTGATTTTTTTCACAAAAAACCAACATGTTTTAACTATTTTTCTTCGAAAAGTCCACAAACTAGAAGATTTTTTTGAAAAAATAAAAAAATTTCCAGAACTTACAAACAAATATATTACTTAAGGATTTTATTGGTAAAAAATAACACGGATAGACTAAACCGTAAAAACGTAAAAAACATGTTAGTTTATTTCATATTAAACCCTTATATTTACACTTTTGTCACTTTTAATTAGAAATCATTAACAACTCTTTATTTTAATAAAATAAATAGATTAAAATTTGGTTTTCTATTATTTTTAGTGTTAGTTGTTTTATGTTATATATGTGTGTGTGTGTGTGTGTTTGAAATCCATGGAGTACTATATTAGACTGAAGTACTAGAAAAAACCATATTAAATATACATGTTCATTATGATAAAATATTAAATTTCATGTAAAATTATAATATACATGTTCAAAATTGCATTATAATTGACTAATTCATATCATTTACATGTTCATTAAGTAAAAATGTGTAATTTCATGCAAAAATGTGCAATAGACACATGTTTATGCATAGTGCACATTTGAACATGTGCATATTGTTATTTTGCATGAAATGAAATATTTTATCATAATGAACATCTAAATGATGTGAACTAGTCAATACTAATGCACATTTGAACATATGTTGTAGTTGTGCATTAAATTTAACATTTTTATTGTAATAAACATGTACATTTAGTATGGTACTCCAGTTTCCAATCAACAATGGTACTCTATAGATCTTCAACATATATATATATATATATATATATATATATATATATATATATATATATATATATATATATTCAAGTGAGTACCACCTATTACACAGCGCACCCGGAGGTACCACGCTTAAAATTATTTTTTTTGAAAATGTTTTTCACAGACATGTTTTAATTAACATTACACATATAATATATGAATTTCACGCAAATTCGAATACTCTGAGTGCATGAAATCACGCATCACATATATGTGCGTTCACATATATGCAAAATTATGTAAGTGTGCGTTCACATCATGTTTTAGGAGCTAAGAAATGTGAATGTATGTGAAATTTACATATGATCTTCATAATGTTAATTAAAACATGTGTATGAAAAAAAATTAAAATTTTTTTAGTGTGTGTGTGTGTGTGTGTGGTGAGAACTTAAGAATTAAAGAGCGGTTTTGAAAAAAAAAAATTTATCTCTACTATTTATAACCTTAAAAATTTTGCTCTTTTATTTGTAACCCTAATAATTTGTGACTTCTCTTTTCCCTTCTCTCTCACTTTCTCAAGGGGGAGATTTATAATCAAACCTATTGATGCATTTGAAGGTTGAATTTAAGGCCTGTTATATGTCTTATTGAAACCTGAAAATGATTTGCAATATCAGTCTAAAGCTGTTCTATATGTTGCATGTGTTGCAACTAAGACAGTTTGTCCAAGCTGTTCTGTCTGCTGAACAGGCTGGACATAAACTGTCTACGCTGCTCTACACTGTTGAGCAGCTTGGGCAATTTTAAAGTCTTCTGTTCTTTGTTCTGTTCTTTGTGAACAGGCTAAACACTTTATGGAATATGTTTCCAAGTCATCATGTATTGTTTTTGACTAAAAGATCAGTTTACAAAGTCGAAGACAAAGTGGAAAACAGAACTGCTCAGCCTGCCCAAGCTGTTCTGTAACATGAAGACAAAAGGTTATTTGAAAAAGGGTGACAGACCTTTTTCTTATATCAAAATCGGCCTTTACAAGGAAGAAAGACGCAAAGTTGACATTCCTAAATTAGTTAAAGGCAATGCAACAGTAGACAAAGTGAAAAGACAAAAGTTCTGCACATGTGAAGACAAGTCTGCTTTTCAGAAAAGTGCAGAAAAGTTATGTTGTCTTTTCAAACAAGACTTCTCTTTTTCATTCCGTCCAATGAAGATGTTTCTCTTAGATCCTCTGAGTGAGTATAAAAGGAAGCTTCTAAGGACAGAAAGAAGCAAGCCAAAAAAGCTAAGTGCTGAAACCAAGAGTGAACGTGCAAGTGTGTTTTTCATGCATGCAAGCCTGCTGTGTAATTCAGTATCTGTGTGTCTAAGCTGTTTTATATAAGTTGTTCCCTTAAGTCTTGTAAACACAGTGAGTGCTTCTTAGTGAGTGTATTCATTGTATACTAGTTTGAGTTTGTCTTAGACTAGTGAACATACTGTTGTATCTGTCATCTCAGCTTGAACTATTCCGCATTCAAGCTTGTTTGTAATTAACAAATTGTTGATAATACATACAAACATTGAGAAAATAGTGTGTAGTTTTTAAATTGCTGTATTCACCCCCCCCCCTCTACAGCTTAAAGCTATATACTTTGGGAACCTCTCGGGACCTACAACGACATAGAAAAAGAGAGACAAGCAGCAAACCAAAGGGCAGAGTATCTTATCTATCAAGCCCTTCCCAATGATACTCTCGTCGGTGTTGACAGCAAAATGTCAGCAAAAGAAAGACGAACTGGACATGCAGATGCTTTGGAGCAGATCTGAAGGATAGGGCCAAAATTAAAGAAGCGAAGGCCTAATCCTCTGAGTTCAGGGCCAAGGATGTAGAATCCATTCAGAGCACTTTTACAAGATTTTGCACAGTTCTGAATGAGTTAAACAAGCTGCACATAAAGGAACGAGTTGACATTAACATCCAGTTCTCATCTTCCTTGGCTCTAGAATGGGCACTGGCTAGTCGAGCAACTAAAAGAGCTCTGGATATCTCCGACGTCTCCATAAATGTGGTGTTTAAGGAACTCAAGAAATACCAGGGCGATGTGGACGCTAACAAACAGATGACCAACACTCTAGCTTCTCTGCTGCTGACTGTCAACCAACCAACAAAACCCATCGATTCCCTGGCCTTACTTTCGAACAAGACACATACCACTGAACCACAGCCAAACCCTTTACCCTTGCCCTACTACAACCACACTAGTTCCTCCTCCCAATATCCATATACCACACCCCAAATTCCTGAGCCTTTGGATGCTGAAGAGGCTGACATTCATGAACAAATGGAATTTTTATCGAATCGCCTTAAGCAAAAACGTTTTCATCATAATAAGACCAATAATCAACTCAGTTATGACACTGGTCCACATAGGTATTCTGATGACACGAGAGAGGATAGGCGGGATGAAAGGGATGACAGGCGAAGAGAGGACTGGAGGAGAGATAACAGGGATGATAGGGCTTGAGAAGACTGGAGGAGAAATGATCGCGATGACAAATGTCATGACGATAGGAGAGACAATCAAGATGACCGGAGGGATTATCGAGCTGATCACCGTTATGAATGGCGTGATGATAGAAGAAATGATAATAGGTGAGGGTATAATCACCATGAGGATAGCCGAGACTCCCGTCGCATTAAGAAAAGGTCTAAACGTAGAGATGACAGACCTAGAAATGACGAGCCCAAGTCATCTGATGACCGAGATTGTTATAAAAGTGGAAAACCTGGTCATTTTGCTTGAGAATGCAAGAATCAATTTGAGCGTGATCTAGCATATTACAAGAGAAAAGTCGAGGTCTTGAAGAAACGGGCTGTATCTATGGCCCTGGTAGCACAAGAAGACTACTGTGTAGATGAGGAATCTGATGATGACGACGAGAGGGGCAGAAATTGTCATATGACTGACATAATTGGACTTCCTGAGTATGTTACTTCTTTAGACACTGAATTAGACGCCTGTCGAGGAGAAGACAACTGAAGAAGCTACAGCCTGTCTGATGGCCAAGTCCGGTGATTCTGAATGCTCCACATCAGATTCTGAGACAAATGAGGTACATTCCTTTTACGTTCATAAGTCTTCAAATGCTAAGTTTGTACAAAATGAATGTAAATTGCACACACAAATACTTGACTTAGAAGCTAAGTACAATGCTAAAAAAGAAAAGTGTGTCAAGGCGGAACAACTGGCCCAATCTCTAAATTAAAAAAACCGACAAGTATGAAAAGAGTTGGCTACACGACCATAATTTGGTAAAAACATTTTTACTTGAAAAGGTAATGACTGAGGATAGGAGCACTTCCCTTAAGAGTTGTATTAATACAATCACTAAGGAAAAGAGTTCCTTGAAGTAAGAATTGTCTGTTCTTACAAAACGCTTAGAGTCCTTAAACGTGGAAAACTTAGACAATAAGAGAAAATATAAAATGATTGAAGAAGAGAGAATAAGTTTGTACTCACGGATCAAAACCTTAGGTATGGAATTTCTAATCGGGGTCAGAATGAACAAATTATTCATCTAAATCAACCTAAAGAAACTAGGTTTTTATCATTCCAAACAAGGAAAATCCTAAGTTTTTGGAAAAAGCTCAATGAGTTTTACCAATGTTTTATGATAGAAGGTATATGGGACGTGGGTTCAAGACTTTCTTTCTTCACTCACCAGAAGAATTCTATACTCAAGAGGAGGAGAAATGAAGTGAAAATGAAAAAAAGGAAAATTTCGTTTAAATATGAAAAGCTAAACAACAGTTATCCTTATAGAGTACCCACTCTAGAGGAGACTGAAATGAAAGCCGAACCTGTTAAACCAATCCCTCATCCTTACATTCCTACAAATGTTCTTCAACACAAAATAAATGTTTTAGAAAAGGATTTAAGGATAGCTCATGAGAAAGCTCTTGGTTATTAAGAAGCTCTTCTCAAAAGCGAGGAAAAATTGGTAAAACAAAGTTTTGAACAAAGTGTAGAACTAACCGTTTTCAAAGAATCTTTTGGCACCATTTCAGAAAGGTTAAGTTCTCATTTAAAAGATTCAAAACCTCTCCTCCTGCCAAAGTCCTGCATACATCATCAGACAAAGGTAAAGCCAAGATTGAAGTTCCTATAATTATTTTCAAAGGTGAGTGTTCAAAATCTTCAAAAGCTGAGTTTTCAAAGAAGCCTAAGAGTCAATCTGAGTCTTCCAAGAAACTCACTCACCAAAGAAATCTCTCTAAATCTAAGTCTTCTAAACGTACTGACTCTCATTCTTTTGTTCTAACAGATCATGTGAGAAGAGTTCCCAAAACAACTATGCAAGATTATTCCAGTTTTTTCGTGAAGAAGGCTGTAATGTCAAGTGTGTTTGTTTTTAGAGATAGGTTGACTGTAATCTCAGAAAACAATGTTTGTTCTGTAACATGTTCATCGTCTTGTTTGAAATTAATATTCATTTGCTGATATGTTTGCATATGTCCAACTCGATTTAGACGTCAAGTACCTAAAATGGATAAATTTGTGCCTTATCCTGAAAAAAGAATTCATAAAAAGAAAATAGAAAAAAGTTCATCATTGGCCTCACCAAACACTTGTTTATGTATTTTGCTTATGCCCACACCAAAAGCATATACAAAACAGGTTTCAAAAAGTCCAAAACCAAAGCCACCCTCATCGCTTAAGGTTTCAAAGCCAGTTGGGTCCAAATACAAATGAATTCCAAAAGGTTCAGCATCTAGACCACACAAAAGTGCAATATGGGTTCCTAAATCTGTGAATGTGACATATACACCTGGAACACCTAAACAAATAGGACCCATCCTAAGATGGGTACCCAAAGTTGTGTGAGTTAATGCAGATGGTTCTTGGTTACTTCTAATCAAGACCCGCACTTCAATACAATGGCTTCTAGTTAACACACACTAGGATCCGTTCTTCAGTTAGTCGGTTTATGTACAATTGTGTGCTAAAGCCGACATGTAAGGCTTCTGTGCACTCTGCTCAGGACCCGTTCTAAACCCATCATGTTTTTTGAACAACTTGGTCAGAACACGGTTTGCATGTCAATTTTCCATGGATTTGTTTCATATGCACTCTGTTCAGGACCCGTTATCATTGTAACAAATTTTCTTTACAGGCAAAATCCATTTGGTACATGGATTCAGGATGCTCCAAGCACTTGACAATGTTGAAGGGTTATCACATAATCTATTTAGCATAGGACAACACTGTGACAAAGGGCTAGAAGTCACGTATAGGGCTAAGAACTGTAGTATTAAGAGCAGTGTTGGGAAGGAAATTCTAACTGGTTCCCGCAACTCAAACCTGTACACCATTGATGTTGCTAAGCTTATGGTCAAGGATAGTATTTGTCTGTCATCGAAGCCTCGTCAAAGGACTCTTGGTTACGGCATCGAAGGCTATCACATCTGAACTTTGAAAATCTAAACAAGCTCGCATCGAAACAACTGGTTAAGGGTCTTGCAGAGTTCCGTTACGAAAAAGACCACTTGTGTGGAGCATGTGAGAAATGAAAGATGAAGATATCATCTCACAAGCTAAACCCCGAACCATCATCACAAAGAGTTCTGGAATTACCGCATACGGATTTATGCGGTCCTATGCGAATGCAAAGCATAAACGGGAAGCGATATGTGTTGGTTATCGTTAATGATTATTCACGATATACATGGGTAAAATTCTTGCGATCCAAGGATGAGACAGCTCAAGAAATTATCGACTTCATCAAGAATTCAAGAACTCGGTAGTAGATTGCTTCCTGCAATCCAAGCGTATTCACTATCAGTTCTCAGTCGCACTAACACCTCAACAAAATGGTGTAGTTGAAAGACATAATCGTACCCTGGTGGAAGCTGCTCGCACCATGCTGAAATACTAAACACTACCTTCGTTCTTGTGGGATAAAGCCGTCTGAATAGCTTGCTACATGCAAAACCGCTCAATCATCCATAAGCGTTTCAATAAAACTCCTTATCAACTTTATTTGAATAATGTTCCTTATATCAAGTACTTACGAGTGTTTTGTTGCAACTTTTATGTGCTGAACGACAAGGACAACCTCGGAATAGTCAACGAGAAAGCAGATGAAGCGATCTTTATTGGATATGCATCCAATTCAAATGCATATCATGCATTTAACACTCGCACCAGGACAGTCAATGAGAGTGTGCATATCACATTCGATGAAATGGTTTAAATGGCTACAGAAAGTTGACCAATCAGGACCACGCATTACTCAAATGCCTGAAGGCTCATCTAAACCTACTTCTTTTTCTTCATCTGATTTAGTTAATTTATTTGATTCATTTTATGTAGAATTTTTTGGTCTTTAGGGTTAATTCTTCTTCTGTTTCATATTCTGAAGTTAACACATCCTCATCTGATTCAACTGTTCATCCACCACCTATTGATCCACCAATTTCTTCACCAATCCGTACAAAATCCCCTTCATCATTTTTACCTTCCACCTCATCCACAGAAATCCATCAACTTAAATCTACTCCGTTAATACCCTCACACATTGTCTCAAACATTACTCCTCTAAAAGACCCAACAGAACCTGAACCAGAACCAGTGGTACCTTGACTCGAAACCATCGATCAGAACTCTTCATCCATCCCCACCCTCACCACTGAGATTCCATGATGCTCACCCCTGCCACACGAGATGAAATGGACCCGAAATCACCCAACTGAACTGGTCATTGGTGATATTTCTACTAGGGTCCAAACAAGATGAGCATATGCTAATGAATGTTTCTTTGCGTCATTCCTTAGTATGATAGAGTCTGCTTGTGTGGATGAAGCCTTGAAAGATCCATACTGGATAGTAGAAATGCAGGAAAAGCACGATCAGTTCTAACAGCTAAGAGTATGGCGCTTCGTTCCAAAACCAAATGGTCAAGCCATAATCGAGACCAAGTTGATTTTTAAGAATAAACGAGACGTAAACGGCATTGTGGTAAGAAACAA
This sequence comes from Centrapalus pauciflorus, assembly GCA_020465985.1. NCBI lineage: Eukaryota > Viridiplantae > Streptophyta > Magnoliopsida > Asterales > Asteraceae > Centrapalus > Centrapalus pauciflorus. Next base: position 767,404 of record JAANYP010000163.1, read on the forward strand.
AGCGAGAGTAGTCGCCAAAGGCTACCGAAAACAAGAAGGCGTTGATTACGACGAGACCTTCACTCCAGTTACAGGGATTGAAGCTATCAGAGTCTTCTTGGCGTATGCGGCACACAAGGACTACAAGGTGTACCAATGGATGTCAAGACATTTTTCTTAAACGGTGAACTTAACGAAGATGTGTATGTTGAACAACCACAAGGATTTATTGATGCACATAAACCAGACCATGTTTATGTGCTAGATAAACCCCTCTATGTTTTAAAACAGTCACCTCGCGCGTGGTTTGACAGTCTTTCTAATTTTCTTATTTCTGCCGGTTTTAGTAAAGGTGTGGTGGACACAACTCTGTTCACGAAAGAGGAAGGCCCGCATATAATGCTAGTCTAAATTTATGTAGATGATATTATATTTGTATCTACTGACCATAGGTTTTGTAAGGATTTTTCAACCCTAATAGAGTCCAGGTTTGAGATGAGTATGATGGGGGAAATGAATTTTTTCCTCGGATTAGAAATCAAACAAGTTGAAGATGGGATATTTGTTAGCCAGTCGAAATATACTCTTGACATTCTCAAGAAGTATAAGTTAGACTCTTGCACAGCTATCACAACTCCCATGGTTTCAAACTGTAAGTTAGACATCCTGCGGGGAAAAGTGTCGATAACACAACTTACAGAGGGATGATTGGTTCCTTACCCTATCTTATGGCCAGTAGACCGGATATGATGTTCTCTACATGTCTTTGTGCTCGTTTTTAGGCCGGCATGAAAGAATCACACCTCACTACGGTTAAACGCATATTTCATTATCTTTATGGTACACCCGATCTTGGTTTATGGTATCCAAAGGGAATCAATTTCCATCTTACCGGCTATTCAGATGTTGATTTTGCAGGTTGCAGAGTAGACAGGAAAAGCACTTCAGGCGGGATTCAGTTTTTGGGTGACAGACCGTTGAGTTGGTTTTCCAAAAAGGAGAACTCCGTATCCACATCCATAGCCGAGGCTGAGTATGTAGCAGCTGCAAGCTGTTGCTCTCAAGTGTTGTGGATGAGAACATAGTTACGTGATTATGGATTTTCTCTCACCAACATCGCTATATAATGTGATTCCATAAGTGCAATTGACATATCTTGAAATCTTGTGCAGCACTCAATAACAAAACACATAGACATCAGGCATCATTTCATTAAAGATCGCGTAGATAAAGGGACAATTGAATTATATTTTGTAGGCACAGAATTTCAACTAGCTTGATAATTTTACTAAGGCTTTAGACGAACCTCGTTATCAGTTCTTAGTATCTCAAATTGGCATGTTGAATCCTCCTTATATTTAAATTTCAGATTTTCGGTGAATAATTCTATTTCAACCAAGTAATAGTTTGAAATTCCTTTATTTAGAAAATATCTGATATTTAAATTTAAAGGTCGTGTCACAAAACTGTGTTCCGTGTTTTCTTTATCTATGTATATCTTTAATGTTAATGATCCTGACAGTTGCTATGTGAATTGTTCAAAGTTGAGTGAGACGCCAAATATATCCACGTCTATTGGAACTTCAAAGTCTATAAGGGTTTTTAGGGTTCAATCTATAAAGGTTAATTGTTTATTTGAGGGGGAGGACGTATGTGTTTTTCATTTTATTTCATTCTTAGTTAACGTTATTCTTCCTTGAGTAACGTACTCTGAAAAACACAAGATTTTATTTATATTATTATTTATATTTATTTCCCAAATATTTTAAAATTCAAAAAGATTTTTAGTATTAACATATACTTAGTTAAGTTCTACTTAGGATTTTAATAGAAAACTCAAAAATATTTTTCCTTTGGGCCATTTTTTATTAGTTAAGTTTTATTTAGTCCAATTCTCTTTGGCCGAATGTTTTTTTTGTGTGTTTGGCCCACCGGTTGGAAAAGAAAGTGTGGGTCACGATATCCAACTCGACCCACCCGCCTATAAATAGGCGGGATTCACGTTCCTTCTCTTTCGCGCTTTCTGTTTCTTCCTCTCTGACGATTCCACCGCCATTGTTACGGTTTTTCAAGCTCCGAAGCTCAATTCTGAACCATTCTTCATCATTTTTGTTGCATTATTCATCTCACCTGCCATCAGGTAACCCTATTCTTACTTTATTTTGAAGTTTAACGTACAATTTAAAGTTTTTCAATTTCCAAATTTTAAAGGGGTTTTCACTCGATTTTTTCCATTTTTAGGTCACTAATTCAAGTTTTTATGAGTTAGACTATTTAATTAAAAGGTTCCATATCATTTCTAGTATTAGGTACTCCATTTTCATGCATATTTATGATTTTTAGGAACTGTACACGTATGCATGTGCAAGAACACCATAAATGCAACTGTAGGCTAGGTATGATTTCAAGTGCACTCGAAATTCGCATGGCCATCCCAATTTCGGATCCATCCGAAATTCGCCCAACCCACACTTAGTTAAATTTTTTACTTTCTTTTTAATATTCATAGGACCCATCCCAATTTCGGACCTATTTGAAATTCGGATCACATTTCAAAATGGCCTTAGAATAATACATATATGTCATCTTGGGCCCATCTGAAATTCGCCCTGTTCCCGATGATCACATTTATATATTTTTTAACTCTAAGTGTGTGGCATGGACCCACCCGAAATTCCGGTCCACACGAAATTCAGACCCACTATGAATTTTGTATGTTCATATTTAGCCTAAGTCTTCAATCTACTCATTCATACCCTAATCTCAGATCCATTCGAAACTCTGGTTCCACCCCCTGCATACTTAGTTTTATTTCTGTTTAATTTTTCCATGCATCATCTCATCTGAATTTTGATCCTACCCGAAATTCGGACAAGCTCATCTAAATTTTGATCCTACCCAAAATTCGGGCAGGTTCATTTGAAATTCGGTTCCACATCTGAAATTCAATACATAACATTTTTTCTCTATTTTGTTATTGCATTTAAAATTTTTATAAATCAAAAACAAAATAAAATTCCATGTCCTTTGCACCATTGGTTCTAGTTCAAATAAGTGTTTGAGTGAACACCTCTATTCTAACATCAGTCTCTCAACGATCGACTTTGGATTTTATTCAGTAGAACTTACCTTCTATTGATAAAAATCTCGATGCTTTAAACTGAATAGACGGGTTCTATTTCACACTTATTTCAGACTCAAAGTCAATGTATTGTTTATATCAAAGTCTACTTAACTGACTATGTTGCATTTGTACTGGACTCATGGATTCCTCGCTTACCTTAACCATTCCCCACACTCCCATAACTCATAACAACCAACAGTTTCCAGAGGATAATCTTCTTCACTCCGCTCATTTAACCGAATTCGCACCACACAACTGGCAACTAGATCTATCCCTTCTCCGCAACGAAGCCGAGGATGTCACTTTCGATATTCTTAAAGGCCACCAAATCTACTACTCCCTCACAACAGCCATTTCTGTCCTTTGATTTACCTACAACAATTCCGGTTCCATATAAAATTTGTCAATGAGGCAGTCCCTCGTTTCACAACCAAAATCGATTCCGTCCCCATCCGCATAACCCTCGAAGCCATACGCCATATTCTCCGCCTCTTAACCGAACATTTCTCTGTCACCAAATAATCCTTTGCTCCCATCTCAAACCCTGCCCAAACACTTAAAGAAATACAATCCTTAGGTTATGATGGTTCTAAGCCATCTGAATTTCAAACCAAACAGCTCCAATCACATTGGAGAGTATTCTTTGATGTGATCAACAAGTACATTACTGGCAAACTTTCTGGCCATGACTCAGCATCAATTCACGTCCTCGCAATGTTCACCGCTTTTGCCTTTGATAGACATTATGACAACGCGACGTCCATTTTTGATGAACTGAAACGAGCAGTTAAAGATAGAGGAACCAAAAGAGATAGAATTCATACCGTTTCAAAGGTTCCTTCAGCTCATAATAGAATTTGCCATGGATCAAGACGATAATATCCATGAAAGGCTAGAAGCTGATGTGTATAAGACGGTCGCTCTTTAACGATTAAAAATCCCAAGGGACATTTCTCGAGTACCAGTAATGAATATTCCGCTGTCTCTTCTCCGTATGGCATATTGGAAATTGGAAAGGGTAAGGGTATACGTTCAGCGAGTGTATCCAGAAAAGGCTTTGTCAAAACCGATAGAGCCAACCACTTCCAAAGCTAAGGAGCGACTGAGTGAGGCTGGGGGAGAAAGGGAGGATATTGAAAATATTTTGGGCTCCGGGGAGTGGCAGTTGAGTGGCGATAAAGAGGGAGCTGGTGTAAGGTCGCCTTCCTAGGGTTCCTATCTTGACGCGACACCGTCCAACGAATGCGGAATCCTCGTTAGCGGCTTGACAGATAGACCACGCACATGAAACACGGAGACACACACTGTGATAGACGAACACTAGAACGCCCGACACGTGATTCTCTCCAAGAACGAACTCTCAAACACCTTGCAAGTACGATATCGCTTCTGCACTTAACCAAATTCGAATTCTGCTAAAGCTCTGCAAAGGTTGGTTAATTAAACGAATTAACCCTAAATTATAACAACTAGTTTGAATTTGCCTAGGACAAGTTCGAATAAGCCTAAGGCCTTTCGAACTTGTCCTCCATAAATTCGAATCATGAGCTTTGAACTTATGTTTGAACTTATCAATGAACTTATGTTTGAACTTATTATAACACATTAATTACACCAAGTTCAAACATACATACAATCAATATCAAACATATATAATCAAACATATAACAAACATATATCAAACACTTGTTAATATGCAATAACGAGAAAATTGACTTTCACAAAATATTGTCTATACTTAGACTGATATTGTCACACAGGATGCACTAACAGCTGGTGGTGAGAGGCCAGAGATAGGTGACTCCGAACGCACCTTCTCTGACCCTTTGAGGGAAGAAAGATCGAGGGTTGAGGGAGTTCCTACTACCCAATGTCGGACAACCCAGCATAAGGCCACCAGTCCAGTGGTTGCAATAACCCCAGCCACTCAGGTTCCCCTTAAAGGGAACCTTTTTCATCTCACAAGGTTGAAGCACAAATGTCATCTCCCCTTCATTCGAAGAGGGGAGACGTTGAAACAGGTCACCTGCCGCCCCCGGTGACCGAAGTTCTTTTGATCACAGCTGACCCAATAACCCATAACACTCTGCCACATATTCACGACACCTCCGTGGCGTCCCCGCACATTAGAGACGCTTCTATGGCGTCTCCACAAACTTCCAGATCTGCACTCCCAGCTAGGGAAGCAGAAATGAGGGAAGGAAGTCCCGGTGCGGCAACATCAATCCCATCCTCCCCAGGTCATCAAGGGATAACACCCGAGATGCTAACGGCTGCTCTACGTGACGCCGGGATGGTAACCCAGGCTGATCTAGAAGCCCTCAAGGTCGCTTCGGAGGAACAATATTTTTCTCTTCTATCTTTATTGAAGGGAAAAGGGTGTTGGAACTCAGGATTTGCCACCAGGTACCCATACAGTCCAATCAACAACTGTGCTACAAGATAAAATTGCCACGACAGTAGCTATCTTCACAGATTATATTGAAAGCCTGCGTCGGCTAATACTGCAAGTCGAGGCAAAAATGAACTAGAGGATGGACATGCTAGAAACGGCAGTCATAGACCGACAGACCCTTTGCCGTCCTTAGGCTGAGTCTCTAAAAAGGAAACATGATGACCAGGAGGACCCTTGTCATCCTGAGGGGGAGAAAGGCCCAAAAGTCCTGCCTGAGGGAGAAGTACAGAGTGTAGGGAGAGCCAAAGCTGAAGTTCTTAACGGGAGAAAGACCTACTAAATGCAAGGGGAGAGCCACCGATCTGAAAGATTTAAGGGGATAGTCATCTGAAGAAGATCAATGTGATACTTCAAAGTTCAGATATTATAGTTACTTTAAAGTTCAGAGATTAGAGTTTAGAGCCCAAGACTTCAAAAGAATACAAGCCTTGATTACAAGAAGGGGGAGATTGTTAGAAATTTATTTTCTTGTAATTCAAGCTTGTGTAATTGCAATTAATTGTGAATAGTTAATTATACACTAGAGGGGAGATTGTTAGCCCTAAAATAGTGTATAATTAAATATAATAAAAGTATAGGTTAAAATTTTAAATAGGAATAGTTTACTTTGTGGGGAATCTTAATTTCCTAGACTTTGAGGGGAGTGTTTGGACAATCCCCAATTTAAGTTTAGGTATATATAGTATTGTTCTCCTAGGGTTTCAAAAGAAGCCTCCACCCTAAGTGAGTGTTTTTGAGTGTGAAAATTCATAGAGATTGAGAGCCCAATTTCTCTCGTTGTAATCTTCATATTATTAATACAAATCGATTGATTATTGTGTTTGAGTGAATAATATATTGGGAATCAAAGTTGCCAAATGTTGTGCACTTTTTTCATTGTTTATTGGAGTAAGTTTATAGGTTCTTAGGATATATGTTAGTATGTACTTTTTATAGTTGAAATAACCATACAAATAACGTTGTCTTTAGGTTTTTACGTTACAATTAGATTTATTTATTTTAAATTTCAAAATATAATATTTTACTTCTTAGTATTTTTTTTAACATGTTAAGTTTAAGTTACATTTTTAACATGTCAAACTATTAAACGTACTTTATTGTTTTATATGGACCAGAACTGATTATGGAATGTACAAAAATGATCATCTTCAACAATTATTTTTCATTCATATTGTAACATATACATATATGTCAATGTAACAACCAACTTTTAAAGTAGGTCATACATGCATTTCAAGGATAATGCATTATCTACAAAAAAAATTAGTACAAAAAGCTAAAATTATTTAATAAAACCATTAAGAATTTTTAAACATAGAATAAAAAAACATATTTAGGAAAACTAAATTAAGATGCAATTGTTTTTGTTGGGAAAATTTTTTTTATGTGTCTTATAAAATTAATAACTTTATTTAAAGTTTATTTAAAATAACGAATTAATATGGTAGAATGCTTATTAACCGAGGCGGGTTTCTTGTGAGAGGGTCCGGCCCAAGTGGGTTATTCCTCCTATAAAAGTCCTACGAAAACCCTAAAGCATTATGTATCACCGACAACACATTTTCTCACTAAAACACACTATTTTCCTAAAACGCGGGTCTATTGTAACTCGGATTCGGCCCGTCATTGTTTTCCCTAATAAGACTCAACCTAAAACCCTAATTAATTGCATGTGTGTCTCTCTGTAAATGTGGAGCTGTCAATACCACTTTTTCTCTCCAAAGTAATGACCGAATTTTTTTATGGTTGCTTAGATTAGTTCTCGCCGGCCACGAGTCGGAGAAGGTACGACTTAACAATGGTGACCTGTTGTCGGAAGTTTATAGGTGCTTTCCTTGTATTTGAAATATTTGAGATTGACACCATTCGGTTTTCCAACTGGGCGATGATGGAAAAGGTGATGCACCTTGGGCTTAACCACAGCCGACGGTGGTGTTGCCTCCTAGCCGAGACAATCTGTATACATTAGTGTCGGTGGGTATACTATCTCATATGTAACCGACTCTTTACATCTAATGAGGTATTTATGTCAAAAATGTTTTGAGGTGTCATGTGTGGTGTTAGTGATGAAATGAAACTTTATCTTCTAAAGGTAACGACCGTATGATAAATTTTCCCGTTTTTATGAATTTTAATCTTCGACGATGACTCAGAAATGGTAATGTAGAGTTGGCGATAAAAATGATTTTACTAAATCGACGGTGATGTAGCAAGCGTTCCACCTCGGGTTTAACCGTGTCCGACGGTGGGTTGCCTCCTAGCCGATAGGTCTTTATACATTTGTAACATCCGACATTAATCCAGGTTAGCAACGATGACCAAATCTGTATTTAATAGCCAATTATAACCTAATCAGTGGTCATTAGAAATTAATCAAGGTGATCAACAATGTTTATTGGAAAATTCAACTCAATTAGAATCAAATTCATCGGTGCGATAATCGGGAAATCAATTAATCCGATCGATTTACGATATGAAGGATTAATTCAACTAAGTACGTACTTAAATTATGATTAGTGACACTAATCATACACTAATACAATTACTTAACATTAACTATGCAAGACTAAATCAATTCATTAAAACAATGCATCCAAAAGTATTTATGAATTTACAAGAATACATTTCTAAATACTTTTATACAAAAAAAAATACCTTGAAAATACTTATGAGGGCCGACCATAGGTGTAGTACACCATCGTCCTTGATTTCAATTTTTTATTTACAACCCCATGCAGCATCTACATCAAATCTTCCAACACCTCTCCCTTTCATTTCACCATTCTCTTTCAATTCAACCAAGTGTGCACTCAACCTCCACTTTGAAAGACAAAAAATCCTCTATAAATAGAGATCATTTCCATTCATTATCAACACACCAAACTATCTCTATTCTCTCCTCTTGGATCCGGCTCCACACACACCCACACTACAAACATTTTTCTTTTCAAGTGTTCTTCATTTTATGCATGTATTCTTGGTGCTTCAATTCAAGATCCAACTTCTTCTAGTTTGCATCTTTCTAACACATCAAAGTAAGTAAATACTAGCTTATTTCATCATACATTTATGTTTATATAAGTCTTGCATAATATATATAATCACCAACAACAAGTTTCATAAAAACTCAAGTTTACAAATTTCTAGTTTTTGTTTTTAAGTTGTTCCTTTAAATGTGTTTATGAATACATAAACACATCATAAAAGTGTTAATATAATGAAAACAAGTAATATATATGTGTTTTATAACTTGTATACAAGTAGTCATTGAATAAACAACAAGAATCATAAGTTATTTCAAGTTTATTGACTACGGATTTTCGGCAGAAAATTTATATCGACTTTGAAAAATCATAACTAATTCATAACTTAACGAAATGAGTTGATTCTTGTCTCAAAGGTTAGATCTATGTCTTAACTATAGATCTGGAAGTTTTGATAATTTATTTTGGAGTTTAAGACCTCCAGAAATTATTTTGGAAACCGGAAGTTTGACAGCTCAAAAATGGCCAACATAGGGTTTTCAACAAGCTTTTTCCCTAACCTAAACATCTCGAAAAATGGCCGTTCTTGATTCTAAAAATCCTTTGTATATATTAGTTTAATTTCCTAGAAAACCAAAGCCTAAAACATTTTGGAGCTTGGTCAAAAACAGCCTCAAAGTAGGCCAAAAAACCTCCGAAAAAGCTTGAAATTATATGTATATATATAAACTTGACGTTTTAAGCGGGTTTTATTTATAAACTTGTAATGTTGGATGATTTAAGACATAAAAATATATAAGTATATATATTATCATATATTAGAGATATTCCCTATTATCATTTAGGACTCGATTAAACTCACTCGGTGCATCATCCATCCACTTACGCTAAATAGCATTTTTCGCTCGTTTTTGCCATCACAAGTTCGGTGAGTCTTGATAGCCCCTATTTTCATAATGTTATGTTTTGTGGTTGAAATACATGCTACGTTTTCATATGGACACAGAAACAACTTCATTTCTATTATGTATTACACATGTGGTTCCATCAGCCCTCAAATCATGAACCGTTAATTGCATTTATTTGTAAGCGTGAATATATTATGGATAGATCTATCGGGAGTCATGTCCCCCATTCGGGTTAGCTCGGGTCGGCTAACAGCGAGTGCATATATATTTAACACACGGTATTACGTATGGGAATACTGCACAGGGAAAACTCATTTTAATTAAGCTTCGGTTGCATGATGGTTTATATGTAATACATAACATGGAATTTATGATTTTATAAATTCAAACTCTACTATTGTTGTCCATACAAGTCATATTTACGTGTAAACCTATGAGCTCACCAACAATTTTTGTTGACGTATTTTAGCGTGTATTTCAGGAAATTAAGGCAAGTGTGCCTTTGGACGTATTTACTTTCAAGCTTCCGCATCCATGGACTCGCATGCATTTTCAAAACTAACGGAGATTTAGCTGCATTATTTTGGATACTTTATTATGTAATTAAATCTCTGTATTGTGCGAACTTCTTTCTTTCATATTAGACTATGTAAAACATTGCTATATTTTAAAGTTGTATCGATGTATTTTAAAAACGTCCATATAGTGGTCGTTCGTTATGACTGTGGTTATGCTTCCGTGACGTCGCGCTTCGTTGCCAACCGGGGTAACGGGCTATGACAGATTGGTATCAAAGCCATAGTTATAGTGAACTAGGTTGCATTAGTACCCTATACTATAACTGCACTTAAGTTTTACTAAATATTTTGTAACTAACTAAAAGACTATGCATGGACCTTGATAGCAAAAAACATGTCCCACCAAGAGATAATCATTTTGGCCGACTCAGAAGAGTACCAGCCCATACAACCCGGGAGTGTTTTCGGAGGAGGACCCGACCGAGGAGGAAGACCCCTCGGAGGACGAGGATCCAATGGAAGAATCAGACAAAGAAGAACCGATGGAAGAGGACAACGCCAGGATAGATCCACCATCCCCAGTGATCCCCGCCCGCACCACATACCACCCAGCGGTGCCATCATTCAAGTCGTACCGTCCCTACCCTAACGTCCTAAAGATGATATATGCACCTCGAAAGTGGGTGATCACACCGAGGCGGGAGTCTATTCCCATCCCGCCTCCTCAACCAAATCCCCTAACACATCAACGACGGGCAAACGCCCGAAGATGGGGCTGGATGCCCGAGACTCTCCATGAGTGGAGACAAGAGGAAGGAATCCTTTCCCAGTTCGAGGTCGGAGGACCATCCTCCCCACTGCTCACCCAGGAGACGGCTGACCAGACCGTACCCCTGCTAGTAGCAAGGTCTTCACGACACGAAAGCGAGGCTCGGAACGAGAAGCTGACTCAGCGACTAGCCGAAAGCGAGGCTCGGAACGAGAAGCTGACTCAGCGCCTCAACGCGTTGGAGAAGGGAGAGACTCATGATCACTCCCGCACTTAGTACCCTTTATCTATCTTTGTAATATTAGGAAATGTATTATGTAATAGTGTTGGATAAAAATTTTTGGGTAATAACCTGTCCCAGTCTGTAGGGATTGATGCTGCTTACCAACTCGCCCGGACCGAGTTAAAACAAATGATGACCGACGAGTATTGCCTGAGAAATGAACTACAGAAGATGGAGTCAGAGTTTTGGAATCTGGCTATGAAAGGAACGGATGTAGCTGGGTACACCAACCGATTCCATGAACTAAGCATTCTGTGCCCTCAAATGGTGACCCCTGAATACAAGAAAATCGAGCGTTACATTTGGGGACTCGCACATCAAGTTCAAGGCAATGTCACTACTTCCAACCCAACTATCATTCAGGACGCCATCAGAATGTCTAACAACCTTATGGATCAAGTGTCCCGGAGAAACGAAGCCAAGGCCGGAGAAAAAAAGAGGAAATGGGAGGACAAGTCTGGAAAGAACACAGGCTCACAATCCAAGAAACCCGAAACCATCAAGGCTTATGTAGTGGGAGTTGAAACAAGGAAACGCTACACAGGTACAAAGCGTTTCTGCACCCAATGCACCTATCATCACAACAAGGGTCCCTGCCAAAGCCCTTGTGGAAAATGCAAACGTCTTGGTCATTAGGCCAAGGACTGTAAATTTGGTACCCCGGGTAACAATGGCGGCAATCAGAGAGGCTGCTACGAATGTGGAGCTGCCGGGCACTTCAGGAGTGAGTGCCCGAAGTTGAGAAATGGTGGAGGAGCTCAGGGGGGAGCTTTTGTATTAGGAGCAGGTGACACTCGTCAGGATCCCAATGTGGTATCAGGTACGTTTCTTTTAATTGACATTTACGCTTACGTACTCTTTGATACTGGGCTGATAGGAGATTTATATCTGATAAGTTTAGTAAGAAATTGAACGCCACTCATTTTCCCTTAGACAACTCTTATACTATAGAGATGGCTGACGACATAATAATAGGGGCAAGTAGTATTATTAAGGAATGCACACTGAAGCTGGCAGATCATCCCTTTAAGATAGACTTGATGCCTATTGAACTCGGAAGTTTTGATGTAGTAATTTGTATAGATTGGTTGTCACACAATCATGCCGAGATTTTGTGTGGTAAGAAAGTTGTACGGATATCACTCCACAAGAAGAAGGTCCAAACAGTCCAAGGGGAAAGAAAGAATCGTCAGCTGAATGTCATATCCGGCCAAAGGACATTAAAATTCCTTAGGAAAGGTTGCCATGCAATATTAGTACAGATTGCAGAAAAAGAGTCGGAGGTAAAACGACTCGAGGATATTCCAGTGGTTTGTGACTATGCGAAGATCTTCCCAGAATATTTTCCTGGGCTTCCGCCAGCGAGGCAAGTGGAGTTCCAAATCGACTTGGTGCCGGGAGCTGCACCAGTCGCAAGAGCCCCCTACAGACTCGCTCCTTCTGAAATGCAGGAGCTATCCAATCAACTACAAGAGTTAATTGATAAAGGATTCATTCGACCAAGTTCTTCACCTTGGGGAGCTCTGGTCTTATTTGTGAAAAAAAGATGGATCTTTCAGAATGTGCATAGACTACCGAGAGCTAAATAAGTTAACGGTAAAGAACCGCTACCCCCTTCCCAGAATTGACGACCTATTTGACTAACTACAGGGATCTAGCTTCTACTCTAAGATTGATCTGCGATCTGGTTATCATCAATTAAAGGTTCGGGAAGAAGACATTCACAAGACAGCGTTCAGAATTCGTTATGGACATTACGAATTCCAGGTAATGTCATTCGGTTTGACCAACGCACCAGCCGTATTCATGGACCTCATGAATCGAGTGTGTAAACCGTATCTGGACAAATTTGTAACAGTGTTCATAGACGATATCCTCATCTATTCCAGAAATAAGGAGGAGCACGAGCAACATCTCAAGTTGATCTTGGAGTTGTTAGAGAAGGAACAGTTATACGCCAAATTTTCAAAATGTGAATTTTGGTTGCAAGAAGTTAAATTCCTTGGACATGTGATCAACAGCCAGGGAATCCAAGTTGATCCATCAAAAATCGAGGCCATAAAGAACTGGGCAACTCCTAGAACTCCCACGGAAATCTGCCAATTTCTAGGACTTGCCAGTTATTATAGGCGATTTATTGAAAACTTCTCTAAGATAGCAGGTTCCCAAACAGAGCTAACTCGGAAAGATGTAAAGTATATTTGGGGTGAAGAGCAGGAAAAGGCGTTTCAACAATTAAAGAAAAGATTGTGTAGTGCACCAATTCTGTCCTTACCTGAAGGGACAGAAAATTTTGTTGTCTACTGTGATGCCTCACACAATGGATTAGGTTGTGTGCTCATGCAAAAGGATAAAGTCATTGCTTACGCATCACGGCAACTCAAAATCCACGAGGTCAACTATACAACTCATGACTTGGAGCTCGGAGTAGTGGTGTTTGCACTTAAAATATGAAGACACTACCTGTACGGAACTAAGTGCACGGTGTTTACAGACCATAATAGCCTTCAGCATATTCTAAACTAGAAAGAGTTAAATATGAGGCAACGTTGTTGGCTTGAGCTGCTTAGCGATTACGACTGCGAGATTCGTTATCATCCGGAGAAGGCGAATGTTGTAGCTGACTCCCTGAGCCGAAAGGAACGGGTTAAACCTTTGAGGGTCCGAGCTTTGGTCATGACTATACAGTCAAACCTAAACTCTCAAGTCCGCGAGGCACAAGAAGAAGCAGTCAAGGAGGGTAACCTACTGGATGAAGCCTTGAGAGGAATGGACAAGCAGTTTGAAATCAAGCCAGATGGATGTCGGTACTTCATGGGCAGAATTTGGCTACCAAAATTTGGAGGAGTAAGGAAGCTGGTCATGGATGAAGAGCATAAAACAAGATATGCTATTCATCCAGGGTCAGATAAGATGTACCACGACTTGAAGGGAATGTACTGGTGGCCAAACACGAAGGCTGACATTGCTACATATGTCAGCAAGTGCTTAACGTGTTTGAAAGTTAAGGCTGAGCACCAGAAACCATCAGGATTGTTAGTTCAACCAGAAATACCCTAGTGGAAGTAGGAGAACATCACCATGGACTTCATCACCAAGTTGCCAAAGACTTCTGGAGGTTATGACACCATTTGGTTGATTCTGGATCGAGTTACCAAAACCGCACACTTCCTGCCAATCAAGGAGACTGATAAGATGGATAAGTTAACGCGAATCTATCTTAAAGAAGTCGTCTCAAGGCATGGAGTGCCAGTATCAATTATATCAGACAGGGACAGCCACATCAAGATTTTGGCAATCGTTGCAAGAGGCGTTAGGTACGCGCCTAAATATGAGCACAACCTATCACCCACAGACGGATGGTCAGAGTGAAAGGACGATTCAGAATTTGGAAGATATGCTAAGGGCATGTGTTATCGACTTTGGCAAAAGTTGGGACAGACACCTGCCATTAGTCGAGTTTTCCTATAACAACAACTATCACTCGAGTATTAAGACCGCTCCTCTCGAGGCACTCTATGGGCGAAAGTGTCGATCACCACTTTGTTGGGCTGAAGTAGGAGATAGTCAGATTACTGGACCTGAGATCATCCAAGAGACTACAGAAAAGATAGCGCAGATTCGAAACCGATTAAGTATCACGAGGGATCGGCAGAAAAGCTATGCCGATGTTCGACGGAAGGATTTGGAATTCCAAGAGGGAGATCTAGTAATGTTGATAGTCTCGCCTTGGAAGGGCGTAATCCGTTTTGGGAAACGAGAAAACTCAATCCTCGTTATATCGGACCATTCAAGATCACCAAAAGAATTGGCCCGGTAGCCTACTAACTCGATCTGCCCCTAGAGCTTAGTAACGTTCATAATACCTTCCACGTGTCAAATCTTAAGAAGTGCCTGGCTGATAAAACACTCATTATACCCATGGACGAGCTAGAATTAGATGATAAGTTGAACTTCATTGAGCAACCTGTAGAAATAATGGACCGAGAAGTCAAGAAACTAAAACACAGCCAGATCCCGATAATAAAAGTCAGATGGAACTCTAAACAAGGTCCTGAGTTTACGTGGGAACGCGAAGATCAGCTCCTAAAAAAATACCCTCATCTGTTCTCAAATACTCAAGCAGTGGAGAAAACGAGCTAATTTCGGGAAGAAATTCCTTTAGCAGGGGGAGACTGAAACATCCGACATTAATCCTAGCTAGCAACGATGACCTAATGTGTATTTAATAGCCAATTATAACCTAATCAGTGGTCATTAGAAATTAATCAATGTGATTAACAATGTTTATTGCAAAATTCAACGCAATTAGAATCAAATTCATCAATGCGATAAATCGGGAAATCAATTAATCCGATCGATTTACGATATGAAGAATTAATTCAACTAAGTACGTAATTAAATTATGATTAGTGACACTAATCATACACTAACACAATTACTTAACATTAATTATGCAAGACTAAATCAATTCATTAAAACATTGCACCCAAAAGTATTTATGAATTTACAAGAAAAGGGAAATACAAGAATACATTTCTAAAAACTTTTATACAAAAAGAAAAAGAAAAATACCTTGAAAATACTTAAGAGGGCCGACCATAGGTGTCGAACACCATGGTCCTTGATTTCAATTTTTTATTTAGAACCCCATGCACCATCTACATCAAATCTTCCAACACCTCTCCCTTTCATTTCACCATTCTCTTTCAATTCAACCAAGTGTGCACTCAACCTCCACTTTGAAAGACCAAAAATCCTCTACAAATAGAGATCATTTCCATTCATTATCAACACACCAAACTATCTCTTTTCTCTCCTCTTGGATCCGGCTCCACACACACCCACACTACAAAAACATTTTTCTTTTCAAGTGTTCTTCATTTTATGCAAGTATTCTTGGTGCTTCAATTCAAGATCCAACTTCTTCTAGTTTGAATCTTTCTAACACATCAAAGTAAGTAAATACTAGCTTATTTCATCATACATTTATGTTTATATAAGTCTTGCATAATATATATAATCACCAACAACAACAAGTTTCATAAAAACTGAAGTTTACAAATTTCTAGTTTTTGTTTTTAAGTTGTTTCTTTAAATGTGTTTATGAATACATAAACACATCGTAAAAGTGTTAATATTATGAAAACAAGTAATATAAGTGTTTTATAACTTGTATACAAGTAGTCTTTGAATAAACAACAAGAATCATAAGTTATTTCAAGTTTATAAACTACGGATTTTCGGCAGAAAATTTATATCGACTTTGAAAAATCATAACTAATTCATAACTTAACGAAATGAGTTGATTCTTGTCTCAAAAGTTTGATCTATGTCTTAACTATAGATCTGGAAGTTTTGATAATTTATTTTGGAGTTTAAGACCTCCAGAAATTATTTGGGAAACCGAAAGTTTGACAGCTCAAAAATGGCCAACATAGGGTTTTCAACAAGCTTTTTCCCTAACCTAAACATGTCCGAAAATGGCCGTTCTTGATTCTAAAAATCCTTTGTATATAGTAGTTTAATTTCCTAGAAAACAAAATCCTAAAACGTTTTGGAGCTTGGTCAAAAACAGCCTCAAAGTAGCCCGAAAAACCTCCGAAAAAGCTGGAAAATTATATATATATATATATATATATATATAAACTTGACGTTTTAAGGGGGTTTTATTCATAAACTTGTAATGTTGGGTGATTTAAGACATAAAAATATATAAGTATATATATTATCATATATTAGAGATATTAAGTCCCTATTATCATTTAGGACTCGATTAAACTCACTCGGTGCATCATCCATCCACTTACGCTAAATAGCATTTTTCGCTCTTGTTGTCATCACAAGTTCGGTGAGTCTTCATAGCCCCTATTTTCACACTGTTATGTTTTGGGGTTGAAATACATGCTACGTTTTCATATGGACACAGAAACAACTTCATTTCTATTGTGTATTACACTTGTGTATCCATCAGCCCTCAAATCATGAACCATTAATTGCTTTTATTTGTAAGCGTGAATATATTATGGAAAGATCAATCGGGAGTCATGTCCCCCATTCGGGTTAATTCGGGTCGGCTAAATGCGAGTGCATATATATTTAACACACGGTATTACGTATGGGAATACTTCACAGGACAAACTCATTTTAATTAAGCTTCGGTTGCATGATGGTTTATATGTAATACATAACATGGAATTTATGATTTTATAAATTCAAACTCTACTATTGTTGTCCATACAGGTCAGATTTACGAGTAAACCTATGAGCTCATCAACAATTTTTGTTGACGTATTTTAGCGTGTATTTCAGAAAATTAAGGCAAGTGTGCCTTCGGACGTATTTACTTTCAAGCTTCCGCATCCATGGAGTCGCATGCATTTTCCAAACTAACGGAGATTTAGCTGCATTATTTTGGATACTTTAATTATGTAATTAAATCTCTATATTGTGCGAACTTCTTTCCTTCATATTAGACTATGCAAAACATTGCTATATTTTAAAGTTGTATGGATGTATTTTAAAAACGTCCATATAGTGGTCGTTCGTTATAAATTGTGGTTATGCTTCCGCGACGTCGCGCTTCGTTGCCAACCGGGGTAATGGGGTGTGACAACATTACTCTAGATCGGTATAATTTCTTAGATCTAACAGTCTTTTTACATTTAATGTTCTATTTCAAAAATGCTTTACCTATTATCAGTGGTGATGGTCATGAAATGTTATCGGTTTAGCTGACAGTTTTTTTAGCTCATTGCCAGATTATTTTGTATACATTTGTCTAAGATCTGACAACGTTTCATCTCCATGAATACATTGCTTTTTGTATGCATTATCTTGCTACAACATACATGCTTTTCGTTAAATTTTTTTTGTCTAACACGGCAACGATGGACCACTTTGATCCACCTCGTCCTTAACCATGACTGATAGTGTTGGTTGCGTCTTAGCCAAAAGTTTTATGGTTTATTAGTCTCACATTTGGATGAACTTTATAAAGATATATTTACATGCCGTTTGGCATAATAAATTCGTGGATGGCTACCATATAATACATCTTATGGGGTTGCTGCATAATGCCACTAATATTGTAGATCTGAATTAATATTATCGTGAAGATTTTGGGTGAAAATAATAATCTACTTAAATTCTTTTACTATTATTATGTATTTAAGTTAGTATAATCAAAGATTTTAACCATATTCATTAATATATAAGTTGTAACATTTTCTTTTGGTTTCCGTAAAAACATACATTACCACATACTTTTCATATATGGTTTACCTTTTTAAGGATTTATCAAGATTCCGTAGGTCATAATAAACTTGGTCATACATACCCTATTGCATCTAATGGGTCGCTTCATAATTCAACATTGTAAGATATAATTAGATTTTCACAGTTTTATTTTCTAGTAATGTAATAACGAGTTTTAGTTTTTTCAAAAAATATGCATAAATGTAGTTCAATACCTTACTTATAACCATTTTATGTGGGTCAAAAAAATATTCATATATATTTAGGAAAGTAAATCATTGAGTTTTTTTAATCTTTTTATTACTAAAGATTTTAATACATTAACGTTCATTATTATATTTTGCAGGTTCTTATGTACATTTATGTTTTAATTGTATACATATATTTAACTTGTACTGTATTTAGTAGAGATTGTTCTATTCATTATTGCTCTGTAATAATTAAAAGAATATTTTTTTTGCCTAAATCGCTGTCTACACAAGTCAGCGAGTAATCACTTGTAAAATCCAGTCGTGCCTCGTAAGTTCACTTTACCTTCATCATATACTTAAATTTCTGTTTAACGTTACTATAATTATTTTTAATTAATTGAGATTATTATAACCTAAGAATGATATGTTTGTTTATATTACACATGAATCTTAATGTTGTAAACAATCAATTGATCATTCAATATATCAGAAAATATTACATAATATTTACAAACATGCATATAATATAATAGTACACAATTAATTGCTTTTGCGTCTGCTGTCTTGTGAAACTTTAGTCATTTTTTGGTTGTTGATTATTTGTATGTCTAGGAACTTTTTAAACATCAAATATCATTATACAAAATCTGTTATACTATTAATGTATTGAACAATGAATATAATATATGAATACATAATATATAAAAACATAAAATTTACCTATTGGGTTGTATTCTTCAACCGATCTTCAGAATGCTTGAATTAGTTTCAATTTATATAAACATTGGATTCTTAACGTATAAGATAAATACATCAATCATCTAAAGATAAAAATATACAATTTTAAACATTGTAACACTTTTCCTTTTTTTAATGGGAATTTGTTGAGAATAGTGCGGTAACATAGGTTTTAGATAGGTATTACAATTTAAGATAATTATTCAAAAAGAATTTTAAACTTTTTACAATTATTCATCCGTGTAAACTATGATTCATATAATAGTGTACTTAATTTGTTGATAGGTAGCCACTAAATAATTTATGGGTTACAGATGCTTTTTTTAAAAAAGATTCTAAATGTTGTAGTATGTAATATTTGTAAAAATTTTTTTTGCATATAACAATGTCCCGAATTTGTATTATTAACAGTTACTTTAAAAACTACGAATTATTTTTTTCATTACTTTTATTAGTATATAAATTTTAACGATAATTTATATGTTTTTGTTGACAAAAAAAAATTTAAGGTTCCTATATTTTTACATATTTTGTGTATTTATGAAGTTAGAAACAGATGTAATAAGTAAATACGCTAATATATGACAATGTAACAAGTAATAGTTTGAGAGAGACACTATGTAAAACATTTGTTCTTGTAATTATCATTTGTATAAAATTTGTCAAATTATTAAAATGAGGCCACATTTCATCAATGTTGTAGTAATATATAAATATATAAAAACCTCAAATCATAAAGATTTTAATATAGTATGAAGACTGTTATAAATTGTAATTAATAATCCAGAGTTCTACTACTAATAAAATAAAACACACTTTATTCATTGGAATTAAACACAAACAAATCTGTAACCATTAGACTGGACACTTTGCACGTAGATTTGTCTTCTTTATCCAATTGACGATTCTCTCATTTTTGATGTTACTCAAATTTAGGTCAATCAAAGTGCTCCAGTCCATATTGACATAATTTTTTATTTGTTTCCGGATAATCTCCTCTTCTAGAATCTGCGTTTTATAAGAAATGTTGAAATATGTCATGCATAAGTAAATGATTTTGATACCCGCAAAAAGTAAATAACATGAAATCATTGGCAACTTGTTGAACAAAATCATGGTATGTGTGCTCTGCTGCGTCTTCTTCATCTGAATTAATTTCAACAACTTCATCCCATTTCTAATGCTTTAGGTTGGTCATGCGTTTTTGCTGCTTTGTGTATAACCTTTTCTACATATAAAACCAAATTACTGAGAATTTTAAAAAATAGAAGAGAAAGAAGCATAGTAAGTGCATACCCATTTTTCGAGTTCATGCTGCAACTGGTTGATGTATGTTGCTATGTTAATATTACCCCAATCTAGTATGACGGTTGGTTTCTGATATAGATTTGATTGTAGTTTTAGTACAAATATAATATTGGAGTGAACTACAAAGCATTGGTGGTTGTGTCTAGAAGTACCTTTTGTAAAAATTGCGGATACATTTAGTCTTGAAAAATAAATATTGCATAATAGTATATGAAATTAAACCTGTGTCAAGTCTGTGGTTGTTTGTAGATGTACCTGCAGGAAAAATTGAGGATAGAATTAGTCTTAATTACATAAATATTCCATAATAGAATATGAAATTAAACTTGTGCCAAATCTGGAGTACTATCCTGAACTGAATCGTATTGTTCATTGTAGCATTAGAAAAATATGTATTAAAAAGTAATGGTTATATGTCAAAAATAGCAACAACTTTTTCTAGTATACCTTTTATAGCTGTAACATCCACATTTCTCACACAAATGTCACGTCCGTAAACAATCATAAGTGGCAACAACGCAAGCATCTCATAAGGCACATGTCATAGGATTAGCCAAAAATCACTATTAATTAAAACTTTAATACAAGATTGTCACATATTGATACCACTATACGAACACAACTGAACACTAATATCATACACAGGTAGATCAGATACAACAGTTCTCGAAAGCTAATATCAACATGCAGCAAATTACACAAAACATGGCTCTAAACCCAGCTCCTACTTCGGCGGCTGCTGCGACTGAGATCCCACAATATGACTGCCTGAGACACGGAAGACTCGAAAACATAAGCTGGGAAACTCGTGAGTACGCGAGGGTTAGACTCTGCAGGTAAGAACACATAACATACACAACACATATATCTCAATGCACATAACACAGCTCGGTGCACATACATATCTCTGCTCAAAAGGGGACTTCGTTCCCCAGCTAACAGACCGCACACAGCAGCGGTTAGCTCACAATAGGCACAGAAGCGACCTCACGATGAACACTGCTGTATATATACAGTCTCATACTTCATGACTGGTTAAGGACAGTCAGCCTGCGCGACCACGTGTCGCGGACATCTGCAACACAAACACGTATAGCAGGTATAGGGTAGAGAAACTCATACCTGCGCGCTACAACACAGTCGCATGCATATATATCACAATCACTAAGACGACTCGTAAAATGCACGTGCATTTAGAAAGAACTCGAGTACTCACCGACTACCCGAAAGAAACTGAACTCTGAATTCTAATGCGGCTCGACGTGCGATCGTCTAGAACCTATAAACACCACGGATCTTACACATTAACACAAGTCTCGATAACCGCATAACTCAAGTTCGAACACAATAATCACAATCGCACTAAACCTGAAACACATTCCCAAACGAATAACCGACTCCCGAAATCCCTTCACGAGACTCCCACCGAGGCCCAAAACTCAAATAAATTCAACCCGATATTATCCCGAAAGAACCCAAACCAATAACGACCCGAGACTTCTCCAAAAGGATCAATTCGGATTCCTCCTACAGGCTGCGGCTCGCGCCGCTAGGACTCTTTGGGTCGCGCCGCGACCAAGCGGTGCTCTGCACCCTGACCTGCGATTTCCATGGCTGCAGCCAAGCGGGCTCAAAGGCTCGCACACTCGATTTTCTGTAACAAAATACCCCAAACTCACATATAACTAACCCTTAAACTTCCAGAATGAAAATCCTCAACATAACACATCAAATCTCAATTTAAGCTATCAAAATCAAAACCCTTACCTCTTGAACTCCAAGAACACAAGAAGAGGAAGATGGTGAAGATGAATCCACAATTCCACAATCAATTCTGGGATAGGAGAAAGGCTTCTTCAGCTGGAGCTCACACAAACACACACTTTCACACTTAGGTTTCTCTCAAAGATGGATAAGGAAGAAAGGGGGAGGCGACACATATACGTTTCTATTTTTAGCCGGTCCCGAACAATCCGCGTACCAGGCTCAAATCTGGGATGTTACAATTCCTCCCTTCTTAATAAGATTCCATCCAGGAATCTAGCTCGGCGACTGAAATAGATGCGGATACCAGCTTCTCATATCGGCCTCGGGCCCCCACGTAGCACTAGTACCCTTATGATGCCTCCACTGAACGAGTACTAATGCAATCTCTTTATTTCTCAATCTCTTTATCTTACAGTCAGTAATCGCCTCGGGCTGCTCGACATATCGTTGGTGATCGTCCACGGTGATCTCAGATAGCGGCACATACTGATCGTCTTTGGCCAGACATTTACTCAGATGACTCCCATGAAAGGGGTCGTGAATTCCGGCCATCGGGTGGCAATCTCAGTCTGTATGCCTGATCTTAGACTCTGGCAATAATCTCAAATGGACCGATGTAGCGCGGACTCAGCTTACCTCTGTGTCTGAATCTGAGAAATCCTTTCCACGGCGATAGCTTCAACATAACACGGTCCCCAACGCTGAACTCGAGCTCAGTCAGACGACGATCGACATAACTCTTCTGCCGGCTCTGCGCTACTCTCATATGCACGCGAATGACCGCCACCTTGTCGCTCGTCTCCTGTATCAAGTCGGGCCCACTGATAGGTCGCTCGCCAACCTCGCCCCAACGCACAGGGGATAGGCACTTAGGCCCGTTAATCGCCTCAAACGGAGCCATCTTGATGGAGGTATGGTAGCTGTTGTTGTACGCAAACTCGACCAACGGCAAGTGAACGTCCCAACTACCACTGAAATCAATCGCGCACGCTCGGAGCATATCTTTAAAAGTCTGATTCGTCTGCTCTGTCTGCCCGTCTGTCTAAGGTCTATACGCAGTGCTCAACTAAACTCTAGTCCCCAACTCGTGCTAAAAGCTCTGCCAGAACCTCGATGTGAACCGCGTATCTCTATCGGACGTGATCGACATCGGAACACCATGTCTCGAGACCACCTCATTAATGTATAACCGAGCCAACTGATCCATAGTAATGGTGCCCCGAACCGCTAGAAAATGGGAACTCTTGGTCAACCGATCCACAATCACCCAGATCATATCATTGCCTCGAACCGTGCGTGGAAGTCTAACGATAAAATCCATCGTGATATGATACCACTTCCACTCGGGGATCTCTAGAGGCTGCAGATGCCCATGAGGCTTCTGATGCTGCGCTTTAACATGTAGAAATGATGCATTCCTCGACATATCGGC
This sequence comes from Centrapalus pauciflorus, assembly GCA_020465985.1. Taxonomy (NCBI): domain Eukaryota; kingdom Viridiplantae; phylum Streptophyta; class Magnoliopsida; order Asterales; family Asteraceae; genus Centrapalus; species Centrapalus pauciflorus. Next base: position 791,117 of record JAANYP010000163.1, read on the forward strand.
CCACATCTTACTTCATCCCAGGCCACCAGTAGAATTCACGCAAATCTCGATACATCCTGGTATTCCCGTGGTGGATAGACAGTCTCGATCGGTGCACCTCTTCTAGTATCAACTGCCGAAAATTTCCGACCCTCGGAACCCAGACTCGATCATGGAACACATACAGCCCTCTACTATCTATGCTCAGAACATCAAGCTTACCTGTAAGCCGATACTGACGACTGAATAGATACTGAAGACTCTTATGATATGCATACACCACAAACCGCGAACCATATAGATAATGACGCCATATCGACAACGCAAACACTAACGCGTCTAACTCGAGATCGTGCACGGTATGGTTCTCCTCGTAGGTCTTCAGCTGTCGCGACGCATACACAATCACCTTGGCCCGCTGCATCAGAACACAACCCAGACCGGTACCTGATGCATCACAGTAGACAACGAAATCCTCTGTAGCCTCGGGGCAACGCTATTACCGGAGCCTGACATAACCGGGACTTCAACTCTCTGAATGCCGACTCCTGCTCAGCAGACCACACGAAAGGAACAGACTGCCGTGTCAATCTCGTCAACGGCATGGCAATCCTCGAAAAGTCCTGAATGAAGCGGCGATAATACCTGGCTAGTCCCAAAAAGCTACGGATCTCTGGCACAGTCTTCGGCGGCTCCCAACTCATAACGGCCTCTATCTTCACCGGATCCACTGATATACCCCCGGCACTCACAACATGCCCTAGAAACTGGACCTCTTGCAACAAGAACTCACATTTGGAGAACTTCGCATACAGTCTCTCCTTTCGCAGCACGGTTAAAACCTCTCGCAAGTGCTGCTTATGGTCCTCGGCATTCCTCGAATAGATCAGGATGTCGTCAATGAAGACAATCACAAACCGATCCAACATAGATCTACACACCCTGTACATCAGATCCATGAATGTCGCGGGTGCGTTAGTCAGTCCGAAGGGCATCACAAGGAACTCATAGTGGTCGTACCTCGTCCGAAACGCAGTCTTCGGAACATCCTCATCTCTGACTCTCAGCTGATGATAACCCGATCTCAAATTTATCTTCGAGAAGAAACTCGAACCCTGTAGCTGATCGAGTAAATCGTCGATGCGTGGAAGCGGATATCGGTTCTTCACCGTTACTTTTTCACCTCTCGATAGTCGATAAACATCCGCATAGTGTCGTCCTTCTTCACAAATAGCACAGGAGCTCCCCACGGGGACGAACTCGGACGTATAAATCCAGGATCCAGCAACTCCTGAAGCTGCGACATCATCTCTCGCATCTCAGTAGGTGCCAGCCTATAAGGCGTCTTCGCAATAGGCGCCGCTCCAGGGATAAGGTCTATACGGAACTCGACCTGATGATCTGGCGGTAACCCAGACAACTCCTCTTGGAATACCTCAAGGAACTCTCTAATCACAGGTATATCTTCTATTGTCTTCTTCTCCAATCTAGCGTCAACAACATAAGCCAGGAAGGTCTCACATCCCTTAGCAATATATCTCTGAGCTCTGGCCATCGAAACTATTCCAATCTCACCTCGGCGCCTCTCGCCATACACTGTCACAGTCTCACTGTCAGAAATGGGTATCCGGATCATCTTCTTCGCACACAGAATGTCGGCCTGTCTGGCTGTCATCCAATCCATACCCACTATCACGTCAAAACTACTAATCTCTATCGGTAGCTGGTCAATCAAAAACCGGTGAGCATCTATCTCAAGACACAATCTCTAAACACCCGGCTCACTAATGCCATACTCCCATCAACTGTCTCAACAACTAACGGAACAGGTAAAGCAGTAGAAGGCACAGAAAAGTATGCACAAAATATCACAGACACATATGAGTGGTTCGCTCCGGAATCAAACAAAATACGAGCGCTAAGCCCATTCAGAATGTACGTACCAGATACTACATCGGTAGATTCGCGGGCCTCCTATGTTGTAGCCTGAAACACCCTACCGCGACCTCTGGGTGCTGACTCGCGGCGGCTCGAAGATGACGGCTCAGCTCTAGTCCCGCTGGTACTCGGCCCCTGTACCGCTGGCGGCGCTTCTGGACAATCTCTAGCAACATGGCCTGGCCTCCCATAATGGAAGTACAGAGAATGTCTCGAGGTACAGGTGAAACAGGTGTGGCCATACTGCCCACAACGGTAACAACGGGGCTGCTCCGGCATACAAGACCCGGAATGGCGACGGCGGCATCTCTGGCAGTCTCTCTCTCCAGATGAACTGTCGGCCCGGCTCCCTGATGGCTGGGACCCCTGCCCCATGCTACTCTCACTCTGGCTCAGAGCACTGAAATGCGACTTCTGACCCTGACTCTGTCTGACCGTCCCTGACCCCTGATACTGACCCGACCTCCTGGATATGCGATCTCTGCCTCTGTCTCTGCGGGACCCCGAACCCTGTCCCTGACTCTGCTGCTTCTCGGGCTGACTCTCTCTCTGGGTATCCTGAGGCTCTCGGTAGTAGCTAGGGGACTGCTCAAACGTCCCTGTCCTCAGTCTCTGGGCTGGAGGCTGACCCCTCTGTCTCTCGATCTCCCTTTCTTTAACACTAGCCAACTCCAGGCTCTCGAAAATGTAGGGGTGTCGTGAAGTCCAACAAACTCTCGAATGTCAGATCTCAAACCATCGATGAAGGCATCGACCTTACGGATCTCTGTATCAACGTGCTGGGGTGCAAACTGGGCATACTCATTAAACCTATCCACGTACTGCTGAACTGACATAGTACCCTGTTGGAGGTGCAGAAAACGGCGCTCCATCTCCCGGCGCCCATCGCGGGGAATGTACTGTAACTCAAATATGGCGTGGAACGGCTCCCAAGACATGGCATATGCTGCAGGTGTAGTCATCGATGACTCAATGAACTTCCACCAGTGTGAAGCCCCTCTTCTCAATGGATAGGTCGCGTAACCGACCATATCCCTCGGGTCAACATGGGCGACTCGGAAAGCCGCCTCTATCTCTTTCTCCCATGCCATAGCCGTACCCGGCTCACCACCACCCCTGAACTGAGGCGGGACTCCCGTCATGAAGTCCTTAAAGGACACACCTCTCACAGAAGAAGAAGAAGATGCACCAACCCCCGTCTCAACACTGGCAACTGGCGGAGGATCTGACCTCTAACGCAGATCTCTCTCTCTATAGAACTCAGCCAAGACCTCTCGAAGCTCAGACGAATATACTCATCCCCAGATGGCCTCTCTGGGCCGGATCCCTCTCCATGATCTACCATAACTACCTGCACATATCACAAGGGTAAGATAACAGATAAACCACCCAGCGTTATACAATAAGCTAGGTTAGTTAATTCCGCTAAACTCAGTCATAGGGAAGAATCCCACGGATCTGAACACGGTCAAAGCTCAAGCATCCACTGATACTCAATACCGAAACCACAAGCTTTGATACCAAGCTGTAACATCCACATTTCTCACACAAATGCCACGTCTGTAGTCAATCATAAGTGGAAACAACACAAGCATCTCATAAGGCACATATCATAGGATTAGCCGAAAATCACTATTAATTAAAAACTTTAATACAAGATTGTCACATACTGGTACCACTATACGAACACAACTGAACACTGATATCATACACAGGTAGATCAGATACAACAGTTCTCGAAAGCTAATATCAACATGCAGCAGATTACACAAAAAAGACGACTCTAAACCCAGCTCCTACTTCAGTGGCTTCTGCGAGTGAGATTCCACAGTATGACTGCCTGAGACACGGAATACTCGAAAACATAAGCTGGGAAGCTCGTGAGTACGTGAGGGTTAGACTCTGCAGGTAAGAACACATAAGATACACAACACATATATCTCAATGCACATAACACAGCTCGGTGCACACACATATCTCTGCTCAAAAGGGGACGACGTTCCCCAGCTAACAGGCCGCACACAGCAGCGGTTAGCTCAAAATAGGCACAGGAGCGACCTGGCGATAAACACTGTTGTATATATACAGTCTCATACTTCATGACTGGTTAGGGACAGTCAGCCTGCGCGACCACATGTCGCGGACACCTGCAACACAAACACGTATAGCACGTATAGGGTAGAGAAACTCATACCTGCGCGCTACAACACAGTCGCATACACATATATCACAATCATTTAGACGACTGGTAAAATACACGTGTGTTTAGAAAGAACTCGAGTACTCACCGACTACCCGAAAGCAACTGAACTCCAAACTCTAATGCGGCTCGACGTGCGATCGGCTAGAACTTGTAAACACCACGGATCTTACACATTAACACAAGTCTCAATGACCGCATAACTCATGTTCGAACACAATAATCACATTAGCACTAAACCCGAAACACATTCCCAAACGAATAACCGACTCCCGAGATCCCTTCACGAGACTCCCACCGAGGCCCAAATCTCAAATAAATTCAACCCGATATTATCCCGAAGGAACCCAAACCAATAACGACCCGAGACTTCTCCAAAAGGATCAAGCCGGATTCCTCCTGTAGGCTGCGGCTCGCGCCGCTAGGACCCTGTGTGTCGCGCCGCGACCAAGCGGTGCTCTGCACCCTGATTTGCGATTTCCATGGCTGCAGCCAGGGGCTCAAAGGCTCCCACACTCGATTTTTAGTAACAAAATACCCCAAACTCACATATAACTAACCCTTAAACTTCCAGAATGAAAATCCTCAACATAACACATTCAAATCTCAATTAAAGCTATCAAAATCAAAACCCTTACCTCTTGAACTCCAAGAACACAAGAAGAGGATGATGGTGAAGATGAATCCACAATTCCACAGTCTATTATGGGATAGGAGACAGGCTTCTTCAGCTGGAGCTCACACAAACACACACTTTCACACTTAGGTCCCTCTCAAAGATGGATAAGGAAGAAAGGGGGAAGCGACACATATGCGTTACTATTTTTAGCCGGTCCCGAACCCATTAACTCGGACCCGATATCACTTTTTCACGATTAATATCGTTTGAACACATTTAAATTCACGATCTCAATGATAATAATAATCCACTAATTATTAATCTGGAGACACGTATCACTCGGTCTCGACACGTTTAATCCACGAAACGGGATTCAATTGGAACAACGCAATAATATTAAAATAAAGAGCCAATAAATTAAATCCACGTACCAGGCTCAAATCCGGGATGTTACAATAGCAACATTATTTATTTTTTATCATTAATAGCAACAACTTTTGTATCTTTTTTTTACCGATTATAGCAATTTAAAACCTGGAAACCTGCTATAACAGGTTACCATAGATTAATAGCAACAACTTTTATCTTTTTACCAATAATAGTAACAACGTTTTATCTTTTTACCAATAGTAGCAGCAATTTTTAACTTTTTACCAATAATAACAACACATCAAATCAAATTTATGAAAATCGAAACTAAATTAAATTTCTCTTTTAAAAATTGAATAAAAAATTGGATTTTGAACTTATTTGAACGTGTTTCGATTTTCATAAATTTAGTTTCTTTAATATAATAATTAGTTAAAGATAAAGAGAAATTTAATTTGACATGTTATTATTCGTAAAAAGTTAAAAATTATTGCTATTGTTGGTTAAAAGATAAAACGTTGTTGCTATTATTGGTTAAAACATAAAAGTTGTCGCTATTAATGAACGGTAACCTGCAATACCAGGTTTCCAGGTCAAAAGTTGCTATAATCGGTAAAGAATACAAAAGTTGTTTCTATTAATGATAAAAAATAAATAATGTGGCTATAAATGGTAAAACTACGAAGAGAAAGTACAATGTAGGTTCTAAAACTCATAGATTGGATCATTTTTCTGTTGAATGCAGTCCATCATCTCGGTTGCTGTTGGCGACAGGTTTTGTGGCTGTTGAATCTCTGTTGATTCTTCAGATAGTGATGAATCGTTTTTTTTTATTTCTGTCATTGTTCGTCAATTTGTAAGAAGTTGAATAATTGAGGAACACGCAAATGGTGATGTTGAATGTATGTGATGCGTATTTATATTGTTGTCATTTAACCGTTTGGCTTACTGACCTCCAAAAATTGTGGAAACTAGAGCTGATAACTTCTCCACTATGTGATAACCTCAAAAGTTATAACCGACAACATGCAGCTAATAACTACCTCACTTTGTGTAAACCTGTGTATTTTTCTGAAAGTTATTGGTGTACCCATATTCTTTTAACTGTTTACCACTATGAAAGAAGGGTATTTATGTAAATATATAAATTGATGCTTATCAACGGATGAAATGCAATGGAGGGAGATCGGACGGTGCAGAGGTGATGCACGCTTTATGTCTCGCCAGCAATATATAGTTATAATTAATATACCTTGTGACAATTTGCAATTTTCCTTTTAGATTTATAACCTACCATTACGTTGCTCGTTATGACTTTTGAAACTATAAACAAGTTGTGTGAAATCAACTTCCTAAATATTTTGAGCTTGTTTAAAATATATATTGACAACTTAAGATAATTTTATTGTTATTCACAATATGAATAGAAATTAATCATAATCAATCAATAGAATCATGAAATCAAACAAGCACACAGAGAAATAAGAATGTGTAGGTCAAAGCTTAAATCTCATTAATCAATATCTGAACAACTGTTTAACATTTACAAGGAATTTGTTATTTATACATCTACTCAGAAGATTCAGGATATTACAATATCATCCTCTAACTTTACAAAATAAATCCTATCCCTACGATCTCTCCCTTTTTGTAAAGTTTATCACTATAGAGCTCAAGATCAGCCAATTATCTAGTCAAATCTTCTGATCACATCCCTGTCTCTTAACTTGTTTTTCACACCATTCAATTCCCTCATTAAATAACCTTTTTATTTTTGGCTCATTGGTTTACTCACTTTCCTCCTCTCATGATTATCAAATATTCTTCTGATTTCCATGGAAATATACCTTAAGGTTCCTGATGAGTATTTACTTGTCTCGAAAACCCTTAGGAATATATTCTGCCCAAGATGATCCTCATACACAACATCGTGTTCTGGATTTATAACAGCTTAAAACTTCTTTTACTTCTCAATTTCAGGATTGTCTCTGTTTGGAGGAGTAATATTAAATCTTCGTTGATGTGTCTCCAATCCAAACTGAAAATCTTCTATCGTGGTAAGCACGAACTTCGTATGCATAAAATCAAAAACAAAAGTTATTGTCGTTATTAATATCAAAATATAATAAAAATATTGATGTATACAATACGAACACAATCAATCACACATAACCGAACGATTTCATATATTGAATAGTAGAGGATTTACATAAAAAATGACGGCTGCAATTAGAATTCTCTGACAAACCCTTTTTCACTTTTTGCACTAAATTTTATTGCCTGTTTATTGACCGCCACCAACATTACCTAACGTATTCTATATATACCATTTACAAGAATAAAGAAAAAAAAATCAACTAGACCCCCAACTTTATATTCATAAACAAAATTATAAACTACCCAACAATCTCCCCCTTTTATGAAGGTAAAGCGAGATCAGTCTGTATAGCCCAGTTTCTTCTCAAATCTCTGAATGCACCATCGGCTTCTCAATCGAATATCAATTTTGGAAATAAAATTGACCATCATCGTTCACTCCCTCTATGGCTTGTCGCGACCTTTGAATCTCTTCAATGCATCTTCTTCTATAATACCTCTTAATGACGTCATAACCATTTTGAGGGTTCCATCCGAAACTTTGTTGAGCTCAGACATTCTCATGGCCTTCTTCACATGATCTTTGTTCTTAAAGATCACACAAGGATCCTCGTTGAGCATAACTTGATATTCTTTGAACTTTTCAATGTCCTTGAGATATCGATCAGTCGCAGTCACATTTATTCTTCACATTCCTCTTTCCACTCCAAATTGTAAATCTTGAATGGACATCAACAACATTTTAGTGTGCATGAAGTGGAAGATTGATTTAAGAGTGAACCGACAATTTTCTTCTCTTTTGTTTCTACATAGATCATCAAACAGATCTTCAATGTCTTCAATGTAGACCGAAAAGAAATCTGCCTCACTGAACTTGTAGATATTATTATCAGCACAGAGAACGGTGAATGCAGGATAGAAGATATTGAAAATTTTATCTTTTTCAATATTCTTTAAGTCAACTATTCTCTAAAACACCCTAACATCCTTCATCGGTTGACCTCAATTTCATAGAAAATTGGCATAATTGACTAGACGAGGCATGTTGGGCTCTATAATTCTGAACAGTTTCAAAAATGAGAGGGGAGCTTGTTTCTTGCAAAAGATTTTCCTTTCTAAGATGTCTTCCAAAAATGGAAGGCGGTTTCGCTTTTTAACAAATTCAGCATTTTGTTGAGCATTTAGTTTCAGCCGATTATCCTTATTCAACTTCTTATTCAGCTCCTCTTTTTTGACCAGATTTAACATTTCATCAATCTCTCTCCAAAACTTATCTAGGACTGCTATCCTAAGATCATGTTGTTTTTCGGATTCTTCAGCCAAAACAAAATCATGAAAGAATTTATCCATCAGCTCATTATCAGAAACATTTTGGACTGGATCGGGAATTAACTCTTCTTCTTATTCTTTGAGAGTTCTGAAATTTTTGTTGACCATGTCGACTTGAGTTATTGTTTCATGAGGTTCTTCTTCTCTAGATTATACTGGAAACCGAACAGAAGAGTTAGAGTGTCATCATACTCCCTAACCGCAAGATTTTCAACGATTGGAGTCTGTTTGGAAACCAGCACATCATATTTTAATATATCCTCAACTAGCTCTTATTCATCTACCAATTTCTTAGCCCTCATTGACATTTCGGAAAATTCAAACGATTTCGATTAAGTCTCATGCATACTACTTTCTTTATTAGCTCCTTCTATCATCAACACATTCTCTTCCTCGTCTGAATCCCCATATTCTACAAAGTAATCGATACCAGACTGCATACTCAATGGATTTGAAACATCTTCATGAAGAATCAATTCCATTTCACATTAGGTAGCAGTTGGATCGTCTGTTTTTGCTCCTCCTGCCAAAGAACCTCCATTCTGTGAATCTTTACCTTCATGTACAACCATTTTCTTGTCGAAATCAACAAGCTTCCTCTTCTTCTCCCCCTCATGAGGAGCATCATCGGAGTCATGGTCCTCGTGTTTGCGTTTAGAACCCGAAGCTTGTGATTTGCAAGACTGTTCAAGAATAGAAAATCTCTCTGATAGGGATCCAATAGCATTGACGACCGTGTTTTCAAGCCCAGACATTCTTTCATTCATAAGCTCAAACTGCTCGACACAATAATCCCTCATCTCATTGTTGTAAATTTCTTTTTCTTATTCTGCCTCAGCTATACCCTTCCTTTTCATTAATTTGTAAATACTGAGCATCTAGGACATCATGGATTCATACTGAGCAGACATCTATTGTGTAACACTATGAATAGCAGCATCAAGTCTTTGTTCTGTAATAAATGGTAACATGCTAACACCTGGGTCACGTAGACTTCCAGTTGACACAACAGTGGAACTTAAAAAAGAACCTCTCTGTGGTCTACGGTCAGAGATGACATTGTTTGAGCCCTGGTAGGGCTTCCGACTAATTCAGGTGACGATGCAATAGATGCATCCGACACCATAGTCGTTCGGACAGGGACATGACGTCCTTCTGTACGTGTCTCAATGGATGAGACCGACTCAAGTGTCTTAATGTGTATGGGTTCTATGACATGTGGAAGAAGGAATGTACACTGGGGTAGCTGTGTACTCATTTTAATAACTATAGGATCCGAATGATCCCTAGATAGCATGTGTAATACATCCCTATGATCAAATGAAACATCTCATTGTTGAGAAGGAGATTAGTGGCTAGGGGGGTGTGCAATCGCCAGTGGGATACTGGTTGTTTCAATGTTAACTCTGAACGGAGAGCTTACAGTGTACGTGGTTTCCCAGCTGTTTATGGCTTGTGTCTCCCTCACACTCTCACTAACCACAACATCCTCCCTTTGATCAGGTAAGTGCATAAATTCAGATATTTCAATGCCAACCCCACCTTCTCAATTATCATCATCATCATTATCATCTCCATCATCTCCTCTTTCTTGCATATTTGATAATCTGTACTCGGAATCACTTCCTTCCTCTCCACCCCTGACAACTTCCTGCTCCCTCAACTCAAGGTAACCTTGTAAATCAACCCCTTGTTGCTGTACCAGCTCACCTAAAGCTCCGAGGGTAGGAGACCTTGGTTATTGAGGCTCCACAAGAGCATGATCTATTCTATACAAGCGCACACTCTCAGCATTCTCATTCGCATATCCTAACATGGATTCTGGAATAAGCAAGATATTCGCATTCGGATCATCCCAGTTACTGTAGAGGCTCATCATAACCTAATCGGGACATTTGTTAGAGTGAGTCCTCTTTAGGATCTTGTCATTTGCCCGCAATATTCCTCGAATCAGAAATTGAATGAATCTTTGAAGTTGAAAAAAGTTCCTTGCCTGATTGGTGGTCTTTACTAGCACCACTTCCTTTTAGTCTCCCAAATGCATTGTGCATGGTCGTAGTGTTTGTTATAGGCCTCTCCATGAAAAATTCGTAGGGCATGAATGCTCCCCTTATCCACACCTGTATGCTTCGAGGTCGTACACCTATTCAAGATTCTGGATAGGGTATACCATTACCCGTTGTGACACCCTTGCCACAACAACCACCAAACACAATACACCCAGGATTAATCACCAACATACATTAACATAATGATCTGATAACCTAACTTAAGTGCGGAAGCATTTAAAACATAAATACGTAGTGCAACAAGTAAGAATGTGCATCTAAATCTTTGCAAGTTAGTAGAATTCCAAACAATCAATGAAACAACAAGTCTCAGCAGGCAAAGCTTACATAAAACAAATATAAACATGCGGAATCTACTGTACTCACAGTGGGTGCGTAATTATCTTTAACCAATTTTATTTCTCTTCGGGCTTTCAACCGGATTCCACCAAGTACCCCACTGTGGGTTAAACAACACCACAAGGGACCTGTTATATCAATTACAACAAATTTCCTCATATCATTATCCGTTTAACTCATAAAAATCAAGTCTCGTAAGCTTTGCAACGTTTTTCCCCATTTCAGGTCTACATTCAAATTTAAACCATAACTAAGTTTGAAACCCATTTCAAGTTCACAACTTGTCCTTTGAATAATTCTTGCCATTTTATGTGTTGTTTATAAGTTCCATTCAAAATACTCAAGTTTAGAGAGTATATTTCTCAATTTTAAGCATTAAACTCGAATTTAATGGGTTAGATTCAAAACCATGCATCAGATTCGAATCATATGCATCAGATTCGAACCCTTAGCATCAGATTCGAACCCCTTATCAACAGATTCGAACTACCCTTCGAATCTAGGGTAGATTCGAACCTCACTTCGAGTCTATGCCTAGATTCGAAGCCCTCCCCTTAGAATCTAATGGTACACCTTCGAATCTAGCACCAAACTCGAGTTTGTTCTTGCATTTCGACTCTGTTCTTGACCCATTCGAGTCTGTTCATCATTTCAACTTAAATCCTTCATTTCTAAGGCAAAAATCACTAATATATCATGTATAATACCTAGATTCGATTCGACTATGCATATACGTTCATATTCCAGCAATATTTCAATCAAAAACAAGCTTAAATATGCAAAAATGATAGATTCGAGATTCTTGTTCTTCAAAACCGAAACCATAACTTAAAAAAAAGATCGATTCTTACCTCAATTCGCACGAAATCTGAAATCTGTTTGTAGATTACTGTTGTACTCCTCGATACCTTTCCGATGACGTATAATTCTCGAAAATCCGACGGTCGGTTTGTGATTTATCTTAGAGAGATGTAGAGAGAAAATTTCTAGAGAGATAGAGTAGAGAGAGAGTGTAAACTAGAAAATGAAGCCTATTGCCCTTTATATACTACTTTCGTCATTTTGCACATTTCACCACCCGACTTAACCGGTTCCATAAAATACCGATTTAATCTTAAATTTATCATAAATAACTTTTAAATTCATAATAATCCACAAAATTGATTCTGAGTTCAATTTTCTTAAAAATAACAACAAACTTTGCTAAATATCCAAATACATAATAATCACCCAAATTCAACTTTAAATATGAATTTTCCACTTAATTAGTCAAAATACATCAAATTGAATCCGTGGATGTTACAGCATGGGCTCCACCACGCTCAACTTCGTCCTCGAAGTTACTCGGACTCAAACAGTTTCGGATATTTTCTTAACATTTCTGACTTAGTTTCCCATGTATGATTTGCTCCTTTATGATGCTTCCAACGTACAAGCACCATTTCTATCTCCTTACTTCTCAATTTCTTCATTTTAGTATCTAACACACACTCCGGCTCTTCAACATATCGGAGCCTTTCATCAACTTGCAATTCAGTATGGTCGGCCCAATCCTCATTACTAGAAGTAAATGACTTCCGAAGATTTCCAACGTGAAACACCGGATGTATGCCCGACATCTCTTCAGGCAATTCTAAACGGTATGACTGATTCCCCACTTTTTCGATTATCTTAAATGGTCCGACGAATCTCGGAGCCAACTTTCCCCTTTTAACAAAACGAGTAACACCCCTCATGGGTGATACTTTCAAGTAGACCCAGTCGTTCAATTCAAAATTGATCGGCTTGTGCCTCCGATCATAGTAACTTTTCTGACGATCCTGGGCCGCCTTCATGTTCTGCCTAATCAACTGTATCTTCTCGTTTGTTTCCTGAAGCAAGGCCGGCCCAGCGATTGGTGTTTCACCCGTTTCTCTCCAACATGTAGGAGTCCTACATTTCCTTCCATACAAAGCCTCGAACGGAGCTTTCTTGATCGTAGCGTGGTAACTGTTGTTATACGAAAATTCTATGAGTGGCAGATGATCGTCCCAATTGCCACCGAGATCTAACACACACGATCTCATCATGTCTTCAAGCGTTAAGATGGTCCGCTCACTCTGACCATCAGTTTGCGGGCGGTAAGCTGTACTCATTGCTATCCTTGTCCCTAACCCTTTTTGCAAGGCCGACCAAAAATTTGAAGTAAACCGGCTGTCCCGGTCCGATACTATGGACTTAGGCACTCCATGCCTAGAAACAATCTCGTCCATATAAATTTTAGCCAACTTTTCTAAGGAGTAACTTTCTCTTATCGGTATAAAATGTGCGGACTTAGTTAATCTATCGACTATCACCCAAACTGCATCATGTTGGCGCCTAGTCTTTGGCAGTTTTGTAACAAAATCCATGGTAATGTGCTCCCACTTCCATTCCGGAATGGGAAGCGGTTGCAGACTGCCATAAGGTTGTTGATGCTCAGCCTTTACCAACCGGCAAGTCCTACATCGTTCCACATACTGCCCTATGTCCTTTTTCAATCCCGGCCACCAAAAGTCTGCCTTTAAGTCGTTGTACATCTTTGTGCTCCCGGGATGTACAGAAAACTTAGATTGATGTGCCTCCTCAACGATCACATTTCTCATACCACCATATTTCGGCACCCAAATTCTTCCGTACACACCTTTTATACCAGACTCGCTCGTTTCCATATTCTTTAAATGTATCCTAACATCCTCAGCTCCAATATTCTCCTCTTTCAAGGCTTCTTTCTGAGCAGCCTTGACATCATCAATTATCGTGGAGGTCAACATTGTAGAAGTCATCATATAACAGAAATCCTTAGCATACGCTTTCCGGCTCAAGGCATCGGCTACTACATTAGCCTTTCCGGGATGGTACAGTATCTCACAATCGTAGTCTTTAATAAGCTCCATAGACCTACGTTGTCTCATATTAAGTTCCTTCTGGCTAAAGATATACTTCAAGCTCTTATGGTCCGTATAAAGTTGACACTTAGTACCGTACAGGTAGTGCCTCCATAACTTCAATGCAAACGTTACCGCGGTCAACTCCAGATCATGAGTCGAATAATTCTTCTCATGCTGCTTCAACTGTCTTGAAGCATATGCTATAACCTTCCCACGCTGCATCAATACAGCGCCTAACCCTAACCTCGAAGCATCAGTATACACCACAAAGTCATCATTGCCCTCAGGTAAGGCAAGTATCGGCGCTTCACTCAAAGTTTTCTTCAAAACATCAAACGCCTCTTGCTGCACGGTCTCCCAAACAAAAGGCGCATTCTTCTTCGTTAATGCCGTCAGCGGAACTGCAATCTTTGAAAAGTCCTTTATAAACCTCCTATAATATCCCGCCAACCCAAGAAAACTCCTGATTTCCGTAGCTGATTGTGGCGGTTCCCAATTTCTTATAGCCTCAACTTTAGCTGGATCAACCGAAATCCCAGCTCCAGATATAACATGTCCTAGAAACTGTATCTGTTGTAGCCAAAACTCGCACTTTGAGAACTTGGCGTACAACCTTTCTTTTCTTAACAACTCCAACAGTTCTCTCAGATGTTCAGCATGTTCTGCTTCAGACTTAGAATATACCAGTATATCATCAATAAACACTATCACCGACTTATCCAACATCGGTCTACAAACCCTATTCATCAAGTCCATAAAGACAGCCGGGGCATTGGTTAACCCAAAAGGCATAACCAAGAACTCGTAATGCCCATAACGTGTCCTAAATGCTGTCTTAGGCACATCCTCTTCTCGAACTTTCAGTTGATGGTACCCCGATCTCAGATCAATCTTAGAAAATACACAAGCGCCATGTAACTGATCAAACAAGTCGTCTATCCTCGGCAGAGGATACTTGTTCTTAATCGTCAATTTATTCAGCTCCCGGTAATCTATGCACATCCTCATCGTGCCATCTTTCTTCTTTACAAACAGTACCGGAGCTCCCCACGGTGATGAACTCGGCCGAATAAAGCCCTTGTCCAACAACTCCTGAAGTTGTGTCATCATTTCTTTCATCTCGGTTGGGGCAAGACGATAAGGAGAACGAGCTACCGGTGCAGCTCCGGGGATCAGATCAATTCGAAACTCAACTTGTCTCTCAGGCGGCACGCCAGACAAGTCTTCCGGAAACACATCCGGGAATTGTGAAACAACCGGCACATCGGCCAAAGTTCTCTTCTCTGCCTTAGCATCAATCGCATATGCTAAGTATGCATCACATCCCTTTGCAACAAGCTTTCGAGCTTTTGCAATAGTCAGCAAACATAGATCCCCGCTTCTCCTATCCCCATATATACATATCTCACGCCCCTCCGGGGTAGTTATCTTTATCATTCGGCTCTTACACACTATGTGGGCTTCATTCTCGATCAACCAGTCCATCCCGACTATGACATCAAACTCACTGAATTCTATCGGTATCAAGTCCAAATTGAAGACTACATCTTCAATTACTAACGTGCAGTTACGGTAGACATGATCTACTTTTACTAGAGTGTTGCTAGCAGTTTCTATATCAAGAACAGCAGATAATCTAGATAGTGGCATGGCAATTCTTTGTGCAAACATAGTAGAAACAAACGACCTATTGGCACCCGAATCAAATAAAACTCGTGCAGGCATAGAATTAACTATGAACGTACCCGTGACGACCTCCGGATTTTCCCTTGCTTCCTCTGCAGTTATCTGAAAAGCACGAGCAGGTGCCCTCTGTGACTGACCCCGGCGGTTAACTGAACCACCACTCGAACCTCCAGACGAGCATGTTGATGATGGGACAGCAGCCGTTGGAGCATTCTTTCTACAATTCCTGCTATAGTGACCCCGCACCCCACACTTATAGCAAGCATCACCCTTCCTTGGGCAGTCATTCTGAAAATGTCCCAGCTCCCCACAGCAAAAACAAGCACGTCCGTTAGGGCATTTGCCAAAATGCTCCAGATGACATTTATTGCAATATTGCGGCTCAGTGTTGATGGAGTATGCACGCGCACGACCGCGATCAGATGAACCAGATTGTCGGCGATACGACTGTTGAGGTGAGTATTGTGAAGACCGGGAAGAACCAGAATATCCTCCCTCCCTTTGGCGCTTCGGCGGTGATGGCTGTGTTGGATTGGTGGAAGCAGCAGCAGACCCAACAGAGTAGCCCGACATAATCAAAATCTGCTCTACATTTCTGGCAGCCTCAAGTAAGCCAGCAAATGTAGGGTAACGAACATTGCTCATGACCCTCCTAATCTCAATGTCAAGACCAGCCTCGAACCTGGTCACTTTCCTTTCTTCGGTGTCCACCTGATGAGGTGCGAACAGACTTAACCTCGTGAACTCCACAGCATATTGAGACACCGTCTTCGTCCCCTGTACCAGCGCCATAAACCTTGCCTCTAATCTCCGACGCTCATCAATCGGACAGTATTGCTGAGTAAATAAGTCCTTGAACTCAGCCCAAGTCATAACCGAAACTTTCTCTAATGTCAAAGCGTTCACCATGGCATTCCACCACATGATTGCATCATTCGTGAACATAGCAGTTGCATAACGAACCATGTCCTTCTCAGCACAGTCGCTGATTCGGAATGTTCGCTCAGTTGCTGTTATCCATTCCAGTGCAGCAACAGCATCCCCTAAACCGTTAAACTCTACAGCTCCATTTCCTTTAAAATCCTTAAACCGACAACCCCTGGGCTTATTAGATGACCCAGTGTTGTCATCTTGTTCCTCATTAATTCCTTCTCTTTCTTTTTCTTTGTTCTTCCTTTTATCTTCCCTTCGCTTAGTTTCGGCCTCATCTCGAGCCCGAAAATGCTCTTGAATCATCTCTCTTTGCTCAGCCATCATGGCTAGCATCATTTCTCTCGTCTCTTCAGGTGTCATTCCTCCTCCAGACATGTTCTGAAATACGAAACATATAACTTATTTAGCAACATGTCATAAATTTAAAGACACCATTCATTTGTCCCGTATGATAGTCAATTTCTTATAATTACTAGATCATAACCTATCTTAGTTCAGATCATTACTTAGCATCACTACATATCATCACCTAATGTTTGAGATCAAGACCTCACGGACACTTGAATCTCAAACTACTGCTCTGATACCATCTCGTGTGACACCCTTGCCACAACAACCACCAAACACAATACACCCAGGATTAATCACCAACATACATTAACATAATGATCTGATAACCTAACTTAAGTGCGGAAGCATTTAAAACATAAATACGTAGTGCAACAAGTAAGAATGTGCATCTAAATCTACGCAAGTTAGTAGAATTCCAAACAATCAATGAAACAACAAGTCTCAGCAGGCAAAGCTTACATAAAACAAATATAAACATGCGGAATCTACTGTACTCACAGTGGGTGCGTAATTATCTTTAACCAATTTTATTTCTCTTCGGGCTTTCAACCGGATTCCACCAAGTACCCCACTGTGGGTTAAACAACACCACAAGGGACCTGTTATATCAATTACAACAAATTTCCTCATATCATTATCCGTTTAACTCATAAAAATCAAGTCTCGTAAGCTTTGCAACGTTTTTCCCCATTTCAGGTCTACATTCAAATTTAAACCATAACTAAGTTTGAAACCCATTTCAAGTTCACAACTTGTCCTTTGAATAATTCTTGCCATTTTATGTGTTGTTTATAAGTTCCATTCAAAATACTCAAGTTTAGAGAGTATATTTCTCAATTTTATGCATTAAACTCGAATTTAATGGGTTAGATTCGAAACCATGCATCAGATTCGAATCATATGCATCAGATTCGAACCCTTAGCATCAGATTCGAACCCCTTATCAACAGATTCGAACTACCCTTCGAATCTAGGGTAGATTCGAACCTCACTTCGAGTCTATGCCTAGATTCGAAGCCCTCCCCTTAGAATCTAATGGTACACCTTCGAATCTAGCACCAAACTCGAGTTTGTTCTTGCATTTCGACTCTGTTCTTGACCCATTCAAGTCTGTTCATCATTTCAACTTAAATCCTTCATTTCTAAGGCAAAAATCACTAATATATCATGTATAATACCTAGATTCGATTCGACTATGCATATACTTTCATATTCCAGCAATATTTCAATCAAAAACAAGCTTAAATATGCAAAAATGATAGATTCGAGATTCTTGTTCTTCAAAACCGAAACCATAACTTAAAAAAAAGATCGATTCTTACCTCAATTCGCACGAAATCTGAAATCTGTTTGTAGATTACTGTTGTACTCCTCGATACCTTTCCGATGACGTATAATTCTCGAAAATCCGACGTTCGGTTTGTGATTTATCTTAGAGAGATGTAGAGAGAAAATTTCTAGAGAGATAGAGTAGAGAGAGAGTGTAAACTAGAAAATGAAGCCTATTGCCCTTTATATACTACTTTCGTCATTTTGCACATTTCACCACCCGACTTAACCGGTTCCATAAAATACCGATTTAATCTTAAATTTATCATAAATAACTTTTAAATTCATAATAATCCACAAAATTGATTCTGAGTTCAATTTTCTTAAAAATAACAACAAACTTTGCTAAATATCCAAATACATAATAATCACCCAAATTCAACTTTAAATATGAATTTTCCACTTAATTAGTCAAAATACATCAAATTGAATCCGTGGATGTTACACCCGTTTAAACCATTGGTGAAATAATGAACTCTTTGGAAGAGGCTTGGTGTATCCCAAACTTATGATGTCTCTGCATAGTTGTTCGTCGGATATAAAGTCTTCAAAATCAGCTAGATCCGGGAAATTGACTTTGTCGATCATCCTTGGGAGAAACAGGGTATGGCGGAGTCTGGCTAGACAACCCAGTGGGTACCCTTTCAGAAATTCTACTATGACCAGATGGCTCACTTTGATAACTGAGGGGTCAAATCGGTGATTGTTATCAGATAAAAGTAGAAAGTGTTTTAGTTTCAGCAAGAGAGTGTCAGGTATGGGGTTGGAGGATCTAGGTCTAGCAACGGATGCGGATTTTATGGGTTTAGAAGCAATGGTGTGGTTTGATGATGAATGGGTGATGAGTTCGAATTATGGGTAGCTGTTTGGGAAGCCATCTGTATCCTATAAAGATAACAAAAATGTTAGACACATCAGATAAATATAAATGATTCCTAAAGATAAAGAAAAAGGACATTTAACATGAAATTTGAATAATCTGTTTCACATCATTTATAGCATCGGGATTCCAGACACTAATATTAAAATAATACTGTGAGGACTCCAAAGTCAACCATTAAGAGATCAATGTTAATGAAAGACAGATTTTAAAATTTTAATTTGTGAAATGTGTAATTTCTCTGAAAAATGAAATTCCAACACTTAGAAATTATTTTTGAAAATGAAACTCGGATTATGCATGATCAATCACAAATGAATAAGCATGAAACTTGATTGACATGATATAAATCTCGGAAAATGAACTGTAAAACTCGAATCATAATCTACCAAACTCGGATGAAACATGAACAAAGTATAATGGCTTGTGGTCAAACTTGAATGAGTATTAAGCAAATTCAGATGAGTCTTAATGAAAGGCATATTTCACATTGTTCAAGAATGTGGGAAAAGTTGAATTTCTAATTTAAAGGTTTTGAATTTGATACCCGACCCACACATTTCTTTCTCCTTTCATTTAAGCCCAAAACTAAAACATAACTAAGAAAAACATGTAACTAAAAAAATTTTGACACTAAAAAAAATAACTAAGTAAAATAAAATAAAATAACGATAAACAAAATGCTCCCCCTTGTAAAAAGCAGATTTGCTCCCGCTCAAATTTATGTCACTTTATGAAAAGCTCCCCTCGCAAATAAGCATATAAAAAATATCAGATAAGCTATCCAAAGTAGTTATTCATATATAATTTCCAGCTTGCTCCCCCTGCACACGACAATCCATTATCAGTTAAATCTCAGGAAAATCAGTATTTTAGATTAGCGTAAATAAATCAAGTAAAAAATTGAAAGTTGCAAAATTATACTTTGTAGGAACTGAATGTTTAAATCTAATGATTCAGCATACCTCGTTGTTTGTAGCTCTTCGGGTTTGAACTGACGCTGAGGGATCTCCTATGATGTTTTCTGGAGGGTGATCCGTTGTCCATTTATGCGTATGAGGATATGGTTGATGTTTGTCTTTATTGGGATCTAAATCAAGGTAGGGTTGATGGGGAGGAGATTCCGAAGGAGTTTGGATCTCAACTTGAATAGGGGTTTCGGGGGTCTGATTATTCAAGGGTAAGGCTTGATATTCTGGAGCTGTAGGTTGTGAAACACTATCGGATGAGACAACTACCGAATCTCCAGAAACTGCTGGTGGCGAATGATCCGAGACGACAACAGGATCTTCAGTGACCCTGTTAGGAACCAAATTAGATTTATCAGTATTGGCCTTATCAAAATAGTCGTCATAGAAATTTCCAAACAAAGTATTTAGATCATTCCATTCATCGTTATGCTCAGTGAACTTCATAGAAGTATTCAGTTGAGGATCGGGTCCTGAACTGGCATGTCTAGGAGCCATCACGATGCTTTAATCAAATTTGACGTTTACGCTCTCATTGACGATCTTCGTGCGTTTATTGTACACTCGGAAAGCCACCGACTCCTTAGAGTAACCAATAAAGATTCCTTCATCTGCTTTTCGGCTGAATTTTCCCATATTATCTTTATCATTATCAAAGACAAGGCAAAATTTAATTTTAGGAATTCTTTTATTGATTAATTCATAAAGCGTCTTCCCAACGCCTTTGTTGACAATTAAATGATTCTGTGTAAAACACGCGGTTGCTACAGTTTCAGCCCAGAGGAATAACGGTAGATTAGAATAGGCTAGCATTGTCCTTCCAGATTCAACAAAAGTGCGGTTTCAACGTTCAACTACACCGTTTTGTTGAGGGGTACGAGTAGTAAAGAATTGATGACATATTCTTAAAGAACTAAGAAAGGTCTCTAAAGACTTGTTCTTGAATTCAGTACCAGTATCAGATCTAATGGTCTGGACAGTCAGCTGTAACTTAAGTTGAATTTTGCACAGAAATTCAATTATGATATCTATAGCGTCAGATTTGGACCGCAGAAATAAACCCACGTGTATCTCGAGTAATCATTGACGATCATAAGAACATACTTTTTCTTCTTGATACTTTGTACTCTCATCGGGCAAGATCCATGTGTAACAGCTCTAAAGGTTTTGTTGAAGAGTGTTCAACCTTTGATTTGTGGAAAGCTCAAACCATCTTTCCTTTATCACAAGCCTCACAGAACTTCTCTGTCTAAAACTTGAGAGTTGAAGGCCTTTGACTAAACCTTCTTTGCCAAGGTTATTTAGATCTTTGAAGTTCAAGTGAAAAAGACGACGGTGCCACAACCGTGACTCTTTTGTAGATGCCTAAGACAATAAGCAGACATCTTTGCGCACATTTAAGTTGGTGAAATCGATGGAGTACATATTTGTCTTTTTATTTCGAGCAAGAATTTCCTTTCCTTCACCTGGTCTAATGCTACATCTATTAGTCTTGAAAATGACTTCTAACCCTTTATCGCACATTTGTCCTATGCTAAACAGATTATGACCAAGACCATCTACGTAAAAAAACTTTTGAATGGTAATTTGGTCATACTCCAACTCCCATAGCCTCTGATCGGACAGAACTGATCATTATCAAATCTAACCGTCCCACAAAATTTATCAACAAAATTCGTGAGAGTGTCTCTCTGTCCGGTCATATGCTTGGAACACCCGGATTCAAGGTACCAGACATGATTTACTGACAAATCGCAGTAAATAGTAAGGTACCCACTTAAAAATGGGTCCTTTAGAGTTAGGTAAACCATGCGGTGGAATGTCAGTTACAGTAGCAGCTACAGTCTTAACTTTAGGAACCCATTTCTGGAAAGTTTTCTTAGGTATCCACTTTTGAACAGTTCTTTTGGGAACAGTTCTGGAAGTTGATTTCTTTGGAACCCAATTCTGTCTAGACTTGGGAACCTTGTTCTTTTCTATCCACACATTCACAGTTGACATGGATAAAGATTTTGCATTCTTAGCATTACGATTAATAGAATTTAGTGACGACAAATCAACACGGGAGTATTTAAAACATGTTTTAGTAGCTAAGTTATTATAGACATTTTTACCTAAGGAACTATTTCTATCTATAATACTACTCTCTTTTATCCTCCACTCTTTTTGAAAACTCTCCTTTTTCTTTCCAATCTGCTTCATTCTCCAAACTTGCTTTGATGACCTTTTCAAAAGATTATCTGACATAAATGAAGAACGAAATTGAGTCGAATTGGAATATATATTATTCTGCAAAATTTTCTTACCATGATTAAAACCTAAATTCTTTGCTTTTGTAACCTTTAAAGATGATGATTCACCTTTTTCAAATGTTGAAGGAGCAAAGGTAACTTTTGTTTTATCCTTGCATTGCAAAATAGGTGTTGGAACTGATACAACTCTGGGAGTTGTAGGTACTTGTTTCAAGATACCAACTATTCCCTTAGTTTTAGCAATTCCATTTTCATTAAGAGGTTTAACACATTTATCGATATTGACAAAAAGCTCGTTAGAAGGATGAACCTTAGAGTTCATGAACAGATCAAATTCTTCTTCTGAGTTAACTGATTCTGTAATAGCTAGAATATTCTGAACATGTTGAGATTTAAGTCCAGGCTGTTTTGCAAGTTTTGTTTCTAAACCTTGAATTACTGCTTGGACCTTTATATGTTCTTCCTCAAATGTTTTGATTTTCATTTCAAGATCAAAATTTATCTTCTGTTAGGCACAAAAAGGCCTCAGTCAAACCTGTCCTGCATCTGAGGGGGAGATTATTAATCAAACCTGTTGATGCACTTGATGGGTAAAAGTTAAGGCCTGTTTATGCCTTAATAATACCTAAAAAGTGATTTGCAATATCAGTCCAAAGCTGTTCTATATGTTGCATGTGTTGCAACTAAGACAGTTTGTCCAAGCTGTTCTGTCTGCTGAACAGGCTGGACATAAACTGTCTACGCTGCTCTACACTGGTGAGCAGCTTGGGCATCTTACAAGTGTTCTGTTCTTTGTGAACAGAACCTGTTCTTTGTGAACAGGCTAAACACTTTATGGAATGTGTTTCCAAGTCCTCATGTATTGTTTTTGGCTACAAGATCAGTTTACAAAGTCGAAGACAAAGTGGAAATCAGAACTGCTCAGCCTGCCCAAGCTGTTCTGTTACATGAAGACAAAAGGTTATTTGAAAAAGGGTGACAGACCTTTTTCTTATATCAAAATAGGCCTTTACAAGGAAGAAAGACGCAAAGTTGACATTCCTTATTTGGTTAAAGGCAATGCAACAGTAGACAAAGTGAAAAGACAAAAGTTCTGCACATGTGAAGACAAGTCTGCTTTTCAGAAAAGTGCAGAAAAGTTATGTTGTCTTTTCAAACAAGACTTTTCCTTTTTCATTCAGTCCAATGAAGAAGTTTCTCTTAGATCCTCTGAGTGAGTATAAAAGGAAGCTTCTAAGGTCAGAAAGATTAAGCCAAGAAAAGCTAAGTGCTGAAACCAAGAGTGAACGTGCAAGTGTGTTTTTCATGCATGCAAGCCTGCTTGTGTAATACAGTTTCTCTATGTCTAAGCTATTCTACATAAGCTGTCTCTCTGAGTCTTGTAAACACAGTGAGTGCTTCTTAGTGAGTGTATTCATTGTAAGCTAGTTTGAGTTTGTTTTAGACTAGTGATCATACTGTTGTATCTGTCATCTCAGCTTGAACCTTTCCGCATTCAAGCTTGTTTGTAATTAACAATTTGTTGATAATACATACAAACATTGAGAAAATAGTGTGTAGTTTTTAAATAGCTGTATTCACCCCCCCTCTACAGCTTAAAGCTATATACTTTGGGAAACTCTCGGGACCTACAACTGGTATCAGAGCAGTTTAGAGTGTGTGTCATTCTAGATCTCTCATTCTCCCAAGTTTCCATGGACAACAGTGCTGCAAATTCCTCATACTATGACAATGGCTCAATGGGCAAACCTCCAAAGTTCAATCATCAGAACTTTTCTGGTTGGAAGTGCAGAATGATGCTCTACCTAGAGAATCTGGATGTACAACTACCAGAAATTGTAATGGAGGGTCCCTATGTGCCAACCTCTGTTACAACAATAACTCCTGTTGTTGATGGAGCAGATCCTGAGATCAGAACATTTGAGAAAGCAAAAGCTCAATGGTCTGATGAAGACAAAAGATTGGTGGCTCTTGATGCAAAGGCCAGAAACAGTCTGGTCATCTCCTTACCTGATGATGTGTTCAAACAGGTTGAGAAGATGAAGATTGCCAAGGAGATGTGGGATACTTTGTGTACCGTCTATGATGGACCCACAATCACACTGGATAACAGGATTAACAATCTTGTTAGACAATATGAACTCTTCTTTGCAAAACCAAAGGAGACTCTCACAGAAACCTACACCAGGTTTACTGCTCTTGTGAATGATCTCAAAGCTGTTGGGATCACTAAGGACAGTCTTACTCTGGTGAACAAGTTTTTGGACATCCTCCCTGAAGAATGGAATTAGTTTTCAACAATTTTAAGAAATTCAGGTACAATCAGAAGTATGGATCTTGTCAACTTGTATGGATCTTTACTAAATGATGAACAGTCAAGGCAACAGAAGAGAAATGCCTTGGAGATGTCTAAAAGAGGTGCAGTCTTTGTGGCTAATGTGAGACAGCCTGTGAGTCAGGTGAGTGATGTGTTCACTCAACCTGATCAACAGGATGATGACAAGGAGGAGGTGTCAGATGAGGAAGATAATGCAGATCTTGCTGAACAGGATGATGAGCAAATGATAGCTATGCTTGTCAAAAGGTTCAACAAGAAAAGGTTTGGAAGAAACATGCTGCAAGGAAGTTCAGGTGCTGGCAAAAAGAAGGCATTTGATAAATCCAAGGCTGAGTGCTTCAAATGTGGCAAAACTGGCCATATAGCTGCTGACTGTGTGTCAAAAGCTGTTGGTTAGTCATCCAAACCATACAAGACAAACAAGGATGATGGTTATAGGGTTAAGTACCTTATGGCCATGGCTAAACTGAGGAAGTTTGAAAACTCAGTGGGTTCCAACCGCCAAAAGGGACTCATGGCAGAGACTTGTGACTGGGAGGAATCTGATTCCTCATCTGATGAAGAAGACAATCAATGTCTGATGGCCGACACTGATGTCCCATCAACAAGCAGTTTCAAACAGGATATGGCTGAAGATGAAGCTTTCAGCAGCTTGGAGAACTGGAATCCTACAATGATGTATAAGGTACAAAATTTTTTGGCTTACAGTTCTGAAGAAAAGATTAAAATGTTTGAATATATGCTAGTTGATTTGAAAGCTGCTGTTGAGAAACATGATGCTTTATTATCTGAAATCTCCAAGCTTAAAACTGATCTTAAAACAAACTCCAGTAAACTGGACAGTTTCCATAAGTTGAAAACTGAGCTTGATGAATTAAAACACATCAACTCTATTTTACTGGAAGAAAAGAGAGAAACAGATATAAAGCATGCTAAGCTTCAAAAGATAGTTGACTCTTCGTGCCAATCTGCACAAAAAGTCAGCCATTGTATAAGTCAACAGATCCCTGCACAAATTCAAGCCTATCTGGGAGGGGATCTTGATACAGCAGCTTCCATTGTTGAGATTAATAATCTGAAAGAAGATTTATCCATTCTTGGTGAGCTTCAAAACACTTTTGTTCAAAAAGTGAATGGTAAACTAATCTCAACAAACAGGTTTGTCAGGCCTCAAAATACTGACAGCTCGTGTGAACCTAGCTCAAAAGCTGGTGTGGGAGTATGTTCTCCATCAAACCAGCTTGCTAAGTGCTCTGCTGATTCACACAAGCAAAGGAAAGGAAAACATGTCCAAACTGCAGCTGTGGATACTAAACCTGTTGACAGAACAGGTACTGGGTCCAAAGCTGATGGTAAAAGGCATAATAATCCTTTTGATGCTAAACATTTTGAAAATAAGTTTTCAAAAGTTAAGCAGCCTGTTTTCAACAAGGGCAAGTCTCATGTTGAAAGCAAACCTGCTGTGATCTCTAATAAGTTTTCTAATCATAGTGGTAAACTGGTTTTAAATGAGAATAAGTTTTACAAAACCAGAAATTATGATTATGCTGATAGGTAGCATAAATCACATCTCAGTAGGGGCAAAGGCAAAGCCATTGCTCAGTCTGAGATGCTTGGGAATAAGTTCCCCAAACCTGTGGAAGTTCAAAAGCCAATTAAGCTTCCTGTCTTTGACATTTGTCCTCCTAAAAAGAGGAAAGAAGAGACAAACAAAGCTAGGGCTATTGAACCCTCCACTCAAGCTGTTGATTCATCAAATAATAATAAATTTGCTAAACCTGCTAAATATGGGTAGAAGACACATCTGGCCAAGGACTCACCTGAATCTGAGGACATGAGGCCTGTTGACTCTGATTGTTCTCTCACAGCTGTTACAAGCAGTGTTGGAAACATCTCAGTCAATGAAAGCGGTATCCAAGCTAATACCATTCAAATAGGGAATATTAGTGTGGATATTATAAGTCCATCAACAAATGTTGATGAAGTAGGAGAACTCATCTCTGTGATGAGTTCCCCTAAAAATGACTAATATTTCTCTTATCACTCTGCAGGAAAAACAACCTTCCCAGGTTTGGTACTTGGACAGTGGCTGCTCAGGGCACATGACAGGTTGTAAAGAATTGCTGAGTGATCTCAGGCCTGAAAAAGGGCCAAAAGTCACATTTGGTGACAATGTACAGGGATCCACTGAGGGATATGGAACTCTTAAAGCTGGTGCTGCAGTGTTCAAAAGAGTAGCCTATGTGGTTGGGCTAAAACATAACCTTGTTAGCATAAGCCAACTGTGTGATGCTGGCTACAAGGTTAACTTTGATGAGCACCTGGGTTACATATTGGATCCCCAAGGCAAAGTTGTGCTATGTGCTCAACGAAAGAAAGGTGTATATGTTGTGGACATGCAATCTGCTGATCCCACAACTGAAACCTGCTTTCTCACAAGAACAAATGCATACTTAAACTGGTTATGGCACAAAAGGCTGTCACATTTGAACTTCAAGAACATTAATAAACTCTGTAAGAAAGAGTTGGTGACAAGTTTGCCTTCTATAACCTTTGTTAAAGATAAACTCTGCACAGCTTGTGAGAAAGGCAAGCAGAGGAAAACATCTTTTAAATCCAAACATAATTTCTCTATTGATACTCCACTCTTCTTAATCCACATGGACTTGTTTGGACCTGTAAATGTCCCAAGTCTAGGAGGAAGAAGATACACTCTAGTAATGGTTGATGAGTTCTCCAGGTACACATGGGTGATCTTTCTCAAGAGCAAAGGAGAGGCTGCTAGAGAAATTATTGGATTTGTGAAAAAGATGGAGATGTTGAACTCTGCCCAAGGGAAGCAGCTAAGAAGTGATCATGGTACTGAATTCAGAAACAGTACTCTTGAAAACTTCTGTGAAGAGAAAGGAATCACTCAAAACTTTTCAGCTGTAAGGACTCCACAACAAAATGGAGTTGCTGAAAGGAGAAACAAAACTCTCATCGAAGCTGCTAGAACCATGCTGTGTGCATCAGGTTTACCTTCATCATTCTGGGCTGAAGCTGTCAACACTGCCTGCTTCACCCAAAACAGATCCTTAGTGGTGAAAAGGTTGAACAAGACTCCTTATGAGCTGCTCAAAGGGAGGAAGCCAAATGTCAGTTACTTCCATGTGTTTGGGTGTCCCTGCTTCATTCTGAATCAGAGGGACCAACTGACAAAGTTTGAACCTAAAGCTGATGAAGGTATGTTTGTTGGCTACTCTACTATCTCCAAAGCCTACAGAGTATACAACAACAAAAGAAAGGTGATAGATGAATCTATAAATGTCACCTTTGAAGAGTCCAAGAATGCTTCCACTAAAGCTGTTCCTGAATCAGTTTCAGGAGAACTTAACTTTGATGATCGATTGCATTCAAACAATGAAGAGGACTCAAAAGCTTCCACTACACCCAGTGTGGAACCTGTTAATCATGATGGGCATAATGATGATTATGTCAATACATCCTGTGTGAATAAGTGTACTGACTTAATTACAACTGCATGTCCTGAACCTATCAATGCTGATTTTCCTAGTTCTTCTGCTGATATGTTCAACAGTGGTCAGACATGTTCAACAAGTGAACAGGCTCAAGGCAACAGTGTGTCTAAAAATCTTGAGAACTGTTCAACAGGACCTGCTGAAGATGATAACAACTCAGGTGAATCATCATTGAAAAATGATCCTAAGTGGATCAGGTGTCACCCCAATGATCAAATAATTGGTGACATCAACAAAGGGATACAAACACGTTGGGACAGCTTAGGGAACTTCTGTATGTTCTCTAGCTTTGTTTCACTAATGGAGCCAAAGAAGGTTGATGAAGCACTAAAAGATGCCAATTGGATCACTGCCATGCAAGAAGAGCTCAATCAGTTTGAGAGAAACAATGTATGGAAGCTGGTCCCTGCTCCTAAAGGTAAAACCATAATTGGCACTAAATGGGTTTTCAGAAATAAGATTGATGAGCAAGGTCATGTCATTAGAAATAAGGCAAGACTGGTTTCTCAGGGCTACAGACAGGAGGAAGGAATTGATTATGATGAAACATTTGCTCCTGTGGCCAGGCTAGAAGCAATTCGTTTGTATCTAGCCTACGCTGCTCATAAGAGCATAAAGGTATTTCAAATGGATGTGAAGAGTGCATTTTTGAATGGGAAGCTGCCAGAAGAAGTTTATGTCAAGCAGCCTCCAGGTTTTGAAAATGAACAACATCCAGGTTTTGTCTATGAGTTGGACAAAGCTCTCTATGGTCTCAAACAAGCACCCAGAGCCTGGTATGACACTCTTACTGAGTTCCTTATGAGCAATGGGTATTCCAGAGGTAAAGTGGATACTACACTGTTCATAAAGAAAGTGAAATCTGACATTATGCTTGTTCAAATTTATGTGGATGATATAATATTTGGTTCTAGTAATGAGCAATTGTGCAAGAATTTTTCATTACTCTTGAAATCCAAGTATGAAATGAGTATGATGGGAGAACTTACTTTCTTTTTAGGATTACAGGTTAAACAAACCTCAACTGGAATTTTTATAAATCAAAGAAAGTACACTTTAGATCTATTGAAAAAGTTCAAATTTGATCAAAGTTCTCCTGTTAAAACCCCAATGGCAACCAATGTAAAATTGGATGCTGATGCCAGTGGCAAAGCTGTTTCAGTAACAGCTTACAGAGGCATGATTGGGAGCTTGCTATACTTAACTGCTAGTAGACCTGATATTATGTTTGCTACCTGTCTGTGTGCAAGGTTCCAAGCTGATCCAAAGGAGTCTCATCTAGCTGCTGTTAAAAGAATCTTCAGATACCTAAAGGGTACACCAGGTTTGGGTCTTTGGTATCCCGAAGACTCCAGCCTTGAACTAACAGGTTATTCAGATTCTGATTTTGCAGGCTGTACGCTAGACAAGAAAAGCACAACAGGTGGATGTCAACTCCTTGGTGGTAAGTTGATAAGTTGGTGTAGCAAGAAGCAGAACTATGTGTCTACTTCTACTGCTGAAGCTGAGTACATTGCTGCTAGAAGCTGTTGTGGACAGATTCTGTGGATGCAACATCAGCTTGAAGATTATGGTCTTGTGTATAGGAAAATTCCTATTCTGTGTGATAACACAAGTGCCATAGCCATTTCCAACAATCCAGTATTTCATTCTAGAACAAAGCATATTGAAGTCAGACATCACTTCATCAGGGATCACATTCAGAAAGGTAATGTGGAGGTAAGTTTTATTTCCACAAATGAACAGCTTGCAGACATTTTCACCAAACCTCTGGATGAAACAAGGTTTAATTACCTTGTCAGCAAGCTGGGCATGTTAAACAAGAGTAACTAAGTGTTTCTCAAAGGTCTAAGACTTTGTGTGTTTCACACTGCTCAAGTTTCTTAGAACAGCTTAGGCAGAACAAATTATACATATTCTGTACTTAGCCATTTGTCTAAAAAACTTGAACAGCTTGAGCACACATCAGGCTGAACAATCATAGTTTACTAGTCCAACCTACTCTGATGGTCAAATCTTCACCCTGTTCACTTCTGCACACTGTCTTACAAGTCATTATCTTGTAACCCGTTCAACTGTTGAACACATCCTGCTCTTACAAAAGAAAGCAGGCTGGAGGCACAGTTTGAAAAATGAACAGCTTGAAGATTAAACAGCTTGCGATGACCTTACTTATCACAGGTTTGACCAACAGCTTAGACCAACAATTTTAATTACCTTTCTTCAAACTTAAGTTCCTTAATAATGTTTTATTTAACTTAATTACTGCGGATAATGTGGGTTACGTGTGTTAGTGATTAAAAAGGACTTAAGTGGTCTGACATGAAATCGAACCGCCCAAAACTTTCTCTCTCATACACACTCACATTCAAATCCTATAAATACCCAACTACTGTTTCATCTTCGTCTTCCTCACCATTTCCAGAAATCCTCAAGAACCCTAAAAATCGACTAAGTGTCTTTTGCTTCTACAAACCTCAAAACTTCCCAAATGGCTCACAGACCTAATCCCTTTCTTCCAGTGTTCGTTGGTGATGATGTTGTCAAACACTCATCAGTCACCACAATGCTGACCATCAAACCCACAAACTATATTGCAAACCTTACTATCCCCAAAAACTATGTGGGGAAAGGTTACGATCAAATGGTGGAGTTTCTGCAAGTTCATCCGTTGAACTATGCTATGACTGCAACTCCTGGTGTTCTGTACCAGGAGATGGTGTACGAGTTCTGGTACACCAGTGCCTACAACCCCAACACCAAAGTCATCAAGGGGACTATTCTCAATGGGACTCAGACCATTGACATTACTACTGATCTTCTGAGAGAGGTTCTTCATCTGCCTGTTGCTGAGTCATATGATATGCCCCAGCCTGAAAACGAGCAAATGGGAAATCTGCTATGCTTCTGTGGTGTAGCAGAACCCAAAATTGGAGCAACGTTGTACAGGAAGGATTTGTCTCCTACCTACAGCTTTCTGTTTGCTTCTGTGATGATGAGTTTCAGCAGCAAAGTTGGTTCATTTAACCAACTGAGCAGAGATGAAGTTCCAATAGTCCTATAGCTAGTGGATGGGACTACCATTGATATGGCTAAGTGGATCTTTCTGAACTTGAGGAACCTGGTGCAGCAAGAGCCAAGACCAGCTGCTGTCCGTTATCCCAGGTTTCTGAGCCTCATTTTCAGACATGTTTGTGGTGAGCATCTATACAACTCTCAGCCTTTACTTAGGTCTGCTGCATTCCCTGTCATAGGGAATAGAGTTTTCTATACTACTGTACTCCCAAATGAGCCTCCTCTATCCACACCAATGAGGAGGTTGTTAGGTTTGGTGGAAGGACCCTCTGCTGTGAGGGTGGATCCAGAAGCTGCTGCTCCCACAAGAAAATCCAAAGCCAGGTCCAAACTTGTTAAGAGGACCCTGGCAACTGCTGAAGCTGGGCCTGTGAAAAAGAAGGCCAAAACAGCTCAGACTGAGTCTGAACCTTTAGCCTCTGTGGCTGAGGGGGAGCAGACTCCTCACCCTGGTTCATTTGTTGAACCTCAAGCCTCTGTGGCTGGTGCCTCAGTGGCACCTGAGACTATGGAACAGGCTAACCCACCTGTTTCTGACCCAGTCTCAAAACCTGTCCAGTCTGAACCTCTCATCTCCTCTCCCCAATCACCTACTTCATCCATTCTCTATCAACGAAAATCAATCTCCAAAAAGAAAACAGCCAAAACAACCACCTCCTCTGTTCCCTCTCAACAGGGTTCAGTTGTAAAAGAAGCAACCCCTGCTGCCTCTCCTATATTGGGAGAAGGTTCAGCCACATTGGAGCATGCTTCACTCCAATCTGAGTCTACCCAGAGTCAGCCTAGACTCTCTGGTTCCTCCCAACAGGAACCAGTTGTAAAAACGGAGATACCCACATCAACTATCCCAGCCTCCCAACAGGCTGAGGATATTGAAAGACAGGAGTCCTCTCCACTCCATACTGTGTCCACACTGTCCCCCACTCAAATCTCCTCACACCCTGAGTCTGCACGAGGTGCCCACGCTGCTGGTATAGACCAATCAGCAGCTCAGCCTCAAACTTCTGCTCCCCATGATACAGCTGTTCTACACCAAACAGCTGCTGAGGGACCAACCACCCAAGCTGATGAACCTCAGGGATCATACCATCCCTCTTGTGAGGCTGCTCCCTCCATACAAACTCCATCAGCAGGTTTCACCACCGCTGATGTTGAAATGCATATCCCATCTCCCAATGATGAGGTGCTTTTAAACCAAGGCACTGCAGAGGGAACCACCACTAGTCATCATGAGGATGTTGTAGCACAAGCAGCATCTGAAAGGCCCCCAATACCAACCCCTTCTCCTGGTGATGCAGCTACAGCCGCTGCTGAAGGACCTTTTGACCCTTCCAAGCTGGGCCATATTACTTTTGCCCATGCTATGGAACTTCTATCCAATGTTCATCTTCCCTCTCCATCACACCCTCATACACCAGCCTAATCATCATCCTCTCCATCCACTCAATCTAAACAGTCCACCCATACACCTCCATCTCCCAAAGACCTGCCTTTGAAGGATCAGCTTTTTCTGCTGACCAACAAAGTTGGTTCTTTGGAAACTACCATGACCTCTCTACCCTCTCTTATTTCAGACTCTGTGTCTGAACAGTTTAATGGGTTCTTTGATTCGTTCAAAGACTCTTTCCCTGCTACTCCACAAACAGATCATTCTTCACAGCTGATAGCACTCACTGCACAGCTGCAAACTGTGTCCAACTCTCTTTCATCCATTCTTTCACTACAACAGGACTCCGTGTCCTCAATGACAACTATTTTCCAACAGCTGTCATCTCTCCTCAATTCTTGCAATTCTACTCTTCCTGCCACTCTGACCAGCTTGACCACACAAATTGGCTCTCTATCTAATTCTATGTCATCCAACCTTGCTGATGTACAAGATTCTCTCGAATTACATCTTGCACAGCTTCAAAGGTTGCTGTTCACAGAGTCTGATAGGGAAAACATTGTTAAGCTGACCTCCCTTGCTGATACACAATCCTCTTCTCTTCAAACCTGTCTTTCCCAACTTGCAGAGGTCAAGGACAATTTGGCTTACTTAGTGACTAGCCTTGTTGGCCCCAGGCCTGCTGCCAAAACTGCTGGCAAGCCTGCTGACTTTGTGTCTTCAGGCAGACCGGGTGTTGAAGGTGCTGGTACATCTCCTTCAAAGGGGGAGAAGTCGTCTGCCTCTAAGGGGGAGAAAACTTCCACTCCTAAGGAGAAACCAGTACCTGCAGCACAAACTGGTCATCCTGCAGGAATCTCTGTAACAGGTACAGTAGAGGGTGCTTCTCATGCTGCTCAGTCTACTCAGGTTGAATCTCCAATCCCTGCTCAGTCTAAGGGGGAGGAATCCATTCCTGAGGGCAGGCCAAGCAGCAAAAGGAGGCATATGATCCTAGAGGAAGAAGAAGAAGAGTAAGAAAGTCCTGAAGCTGCTACCACTACAACAGCTAAAGGAAAAGAAATAGCAGAAGATGATCCCATACAGCAGAAAAAAGCAGAAATCCAATTTCACAAAGCCAGGGCCAAAGAAATGGGTCTTCCTATGCACAAGTATTTTGAGTTTAGAGAAGAACAGCTTCAAGCCCTGGAAATTCTTAGAAAAGAAGAAGAATATGCCAAAGCTGCCAAATCATTTGCACTTCAAGAAGCAAAGAAAGTTAAAATGTCTACTCTGGAAGTGCAAAAGAAAATATTGGAAGCTGCTAAGGCATCAGCAGGGGAGAAGGAAGCAGAGAAGGAAAAAGGTACTCTGGTCTCAGTGACCAAGCCTACAGTGCCTCATGCAAGAGTTCAGTACCATTTTGACAACCTGGCAAAGAAAAAATTTCAAGATGTTGCTGAAAGAAGGCTTGCCAAGGAAGCAATTGTCAAAGCTGTCCCTATATCAAGAAAAGGCAGTCAGTGGAAGTTTAAAATAACAAGGATGGGTGCAGCAGGCCCTGAATTGGAAACATATGACTACACTGACATAGCACAGATGGGGTACAGAGAATGGATTGAATTGGCAGTTGCCCTGAGTGAGTCAAGGTCAGAAACAGCTAAGACAACCAGGGCATATGTCAAGAAACTGATGGAGAGAGTAAAGAACCTTGGCCTGATTTCAAAAGAAGCAAGTGAAGGTGTCTTGGTGACACATCCAAAAATTAAGGCCAGGAGGACAAGGAAGGACACTGAAATGGAACTACTCCTTACACTGATTGAACAAGGCGATTATGCCATTGAAATGAAAGGAGTTGATCACAGCCTGCCTAGTGGAATAGAGTTTTAAGATGGTAAGATCATTGAAGAGCCTGAGCTGGGGGCATTTTTTTTAGATCCCTTAACTTAGAAGAAATGCTTTCAAAGAGCTTCAGATCTATACAAAGTTGATCTAAGACAACTTGTGGCCTTCAGACTTGCAGTTTCATTCAGGCAGTCTAGTAAGTGGAGAGCAGCCATCTGGGATCAGCTCAGAGGCTTCTTTGAGAGAGGAGAACTTGAGGATCCCAAGTTCATGTTTATAAGAAGTGAAATTCAAGAGCTTGAGGATACCAGAGAGCAACTTGAAAAGATGTTTGAAGGTGCCCCTCCAGTGTGATGAAGTCCATCTGCCATCTGGGCAGGTGAAGAATGGAAGCTGTCCATCAGTTGGACAGGCTTACCATTTTCTGCTCCCAACAAAAACAGTCCAGTGTACATTAGTTGTAATCTATGTTACATACGTTGTAATTTCTTTTTACATTAGTTGTAATATACATCAGTACATTAGTTGTGCTTTTGTAAGAACATATGTTGTTCTAATGTAATAAAAAATCAGTGTATATATAGACTGATCTTTTACTCTATGTTGATGTTGTAATTCTATTTCAACAAATGTATTGTAAGAATATATAGTGATTTTTGACAAGACCAGCTTAGACTGGTTATTGCAAATAGGGGGAGATTGTTAGGCACAAAAAGGCCTCAGTCAAACCTGTTCTGCATTTGAGGGGGAGATTATTAATCAAACCTGTTAATGCACTTGATGGGTAAAATTTAAGGCCTGTTTATGCCTTAATAATACCTAAAAAGTGATTTGCAATATCAGTCCAAAGCTGTTCTATATGTTGCATGTGTTGCAACTAAGACAGTTTGTCCAAGCTGTTCTGTCTGCTGAACAGGCTGGACATAAACAGTCTACGCTCCTCTACACTGGTGAGCAGCTTGGGCATCTTACAAGTGTTCTGTTCTCTGTGAACAGAACCTGTTCTTTGTGAACAGGCTAAACACTATATGGAATGTGTTTCCAAGTCCTCATGTATTGTTTTTGGCTACAAGATCAGTTTACAAAGTCGAAGACAAAGTGGAAATCAGAACTGCTCAGCCTGCCCAAGCTGTTCTGTTACATGAAGACAAAAGGTTATTTGAAAAAGGGTGACAGACCTTTTTCTTATATCAAAATAGGCCTTTTCAAGGAAGAAAGACGCAAAGTTGACATTCCTTATTTGGTTAATGGCAATGCAACAGTAGACAAAGTGAAAAGACAAAAGTTCTGCACATGTGAAGAAAAGTCTGCTTTTCAGAAAAGTGCACAAAAGTTATGTTGTCTTTTCAAACAAGACTTTTCCTTTTTCATTCAGTCCAATGAAGAAGTTTCTCTTAGATCCTCTGAGTGAGTATAAAAGGAAGATTCTAAGGTCAGAAAGATTAAGCCAAGAAAAGCTAAGTGCTAAAACCAAGAGTGAACGTGCAAGTGTGTTTTTCATGCATGCAAGCCTGCTTGTGCTATACAGTTTCTGTGTGTCTAAGCTGATTATACATAAGCTGTCTCTCTGAGTCTTGTAAACACAGTGAGTGTTTCTTAGTGAGTGTATTCACTGTAAGCTAGTTTGAGTTTGTTTTAGACTAGTGATCATACTGTTGTATCTGTCATCTCAGCTTGAACCTTTCCGCATTCAAGCTTGTTTGTAATTAACAATTTCTTGATAATACATACAAACATTGAGAAAATACTGTGTAGTTTTTAAATAGCTGTATTCACCCCCCCCCCCCTACAGCTTAAAGCTATATACTTTGGGAAACTCTCGGGACCTACATCTTCTCAAGAACTAAATTAGGAATGCATGGATTTTGAGGGAGAACTGTATTTTCAGAAAGATCCTTATCAGTTTATGTCTGAATGAATTCTTCTATTTTGGTGGATCTTTATAACTTTCATTGAGAAGGTTATAATCCAAATCAAGTTGCATTTTGTCCTCATTCAACCTTCTCAGATCTTCTCTTGATTCCACTTCCTCAGAAGCTTTTAAAAACACCATTTTCACTCCTAAATTCATGTACCTTGTATCATATAACGTTGGTGAACACGAAATTGCTTTCGAAAGATACATAGGATTGTCACAACCAATATCAGTTTTTGAATTATAAAAATCAGTATCTTTCGGTTGATTTAAGTGAATCGTTTGATCTGTTTGACCTCTTTTCAGAAATCATTTTCTAAGGAATTTATTTTCTCATAAAGCTTAGTTCTTTCAGCAAAGATTGAATTCCATTTTACGGAACAATTGGCATATTCTAATTCAGATAATTTAAGTTTCTCAGTTATGTCGGTAATAGTGTTACTCGGTTTCTTATTTTCAAGCTGAAGTTTATAGAATTTTTCTTTCATAACCGAAACAGATTGCAAAAGTGAATACCTTATTTTCCAAGGAATGGGCATTCTTTTTCTCGGATTTCAAAGATTTTTCAAAATGTTTAAGCATATAAGCTATTGGAACTAACTTAGTTTCAAGTTCACAGGAGTTATCATTATCTGAGTCAGGATTAGAATCTACCTCAAGTGTCTCAGACTTGTCCGAAGTGTCAGATTCAGATTCATCATCCTCTTGTGCTTTTCTGCATTCTTCTCCTCTTGTGGCCGTCAACACAACATCGTTTCTTAGTTCAATCTCTGAATCAGTATCATCTGCCTTGGCCTTATCATCTTCTTCATCTATCAGACCAACCCAAACTTCATCTTCAGCAATCATGGCTGACTCGCTTTGTTCAGACTCCTATATATTTAGAAAGATTTCAGACTTAAAGCTAATATGTGCATCCACATCAAGAATGTCTTCGTCATCGGAGAGTTGAAGCCGTTGATCATCTTTAGCCATAAAGTGCCTTCCCAGCTTCCTTTTGTTTGGCCAACAAAGCCTTTCTGGTGTAGTAATCCAAATTCTTGACTACAGGCTTTCGGCATTCCCGAGCATAGTGGCCTGGTTTGCCACACTTACAGCACTTTGGCTCATCTTCTTTTTGGACAGGCTTCTTTTGCTGATCATACTTCTCATATTTCTTCCCACTACTCTCCCCAGACTTGTCTTACTTCTCACGCTTCTCATACTTTCTTGACCAATTTTTATAACGTAACTTGTTGTTCGTGGGTTTGTGATAAAACCTTTTCTGGAATGCCTTCGTCAGCATGACCATTTGCTTTTTCATGTCTTCTATTTCTGAGTCTGTTGAAGAATCAAATGATTCAACACCTGATGAACTGCTTATCACTAGTAGCTTCTCCTTCTTAAATTTTAAATTGTATCTCTTATCAGCTAAGAGAGCCAATGGATCCATAGTAGCCTTCTCTGTTTACTTCTTCCAAGAAACTTTCCATTAAACAACCTCCTGGTAGTTGTTTAGATTCTCATAGACCATGTGAATATCCATATCATCAATGTTCTTGGTCTGTTGGATAATCATTGCATATTTATCTTATTCAGTGTTGAGGACGTTCAAGAACATGATATGGATGTCCAAGTTTGATTTTGTTACCCCATTCCTCTTCATCTCACTGACCAAATTTACAAATCAAAAGTAGGTATCCTCCAATAGTTCCCCTTCCACGGCCCTAAGATTCTCAAATGACATAAGGTTGTTTCTAGCTCTATTCGTAGCAGCTTTGTCTGATCCTCGCATTAACTTGCACACATCATCCCAGATGGATTTGGCAATAGTATTGTTAGTTACACTGATATAAATGTCATTTGGATTGGACGATAACAAAAATTTTCGGGCAGTCTTGTCCACAAGCTTCCTTCTCGTTTGTGCCTCTGACAAATTAGCATCAGTAACTTACTCGGTCCTTTCTGGAACTGGAGGATTCCCATTCAGAAAAAGTGGGATAGTGACAAAGAACCTTGCAGGACCATCGGTCAGTGACTTAAGCATATCATCAGCCAAATCCTGAAAGCTAATGAATTTTAGAAACCTTTCCCTCCACTATACATATTCACCTCGGTAAAGAATAGGAGGTTTTGTTTCTGTTCCCATTGCAAGAGCATCTTTAGATATCTTGAATAACATATTTTGATCTTCCAAGAACTTGTATGGAATACTAAGTGATTCAGTGAAGTGTATTGAGTGAATCTCGATTGAAACACGAGAAAACTTAAATTGTATCTGATAAATCTCGCAAAGTGTATGATGAATCTCATAGATTACTCGTCAAACTTGAAGATTACTTGATAGAACTCGGAGAGTACTTGTCAAAAATCGAATGATAAATGATCAAACTCGGATGACACTTGATCAAACTCGAAAGAAGTTTGATCAAACTCAGTTGAAAACTGATCAAACTCGGTTGAAAACTGATCAAATTCGGTTGAAACCTGATCAAACTCGGTTGAAAAACTGATCAAACTCGGTTAAAAACTGATCAAACTTGGTTGAAACCTGATCAAACTCGGATTAAGTATGATCAAACTCGGATGAAGTGTGTTCAAACTCAAAGACAACTTTATAAAACTCGGAATAAGCTTGATAAAACTCGAATGACAAGTTATAAATCTCGAGCAATACTAAAATCGTAGATATTCCTAAGATTTAATAGTTATGAACAAAACTAAGTTCAGATCCAATATTTTTAACAAAAACTTCAAGAATTGGTAACAAACTTGCAGCGTAGATGCGTTTTTAACATAGAAACACCTTTTTTTTTGAAGTGACTTTGGCTAATTCTTGATTAAATAACCTAAAATCAACCAAAATAATCAAGAACACACAGTTTTTCAAAATATCAGAAAAATCCCAAATACGTTCTGTTTTTTTTGTAAATGAGATATAACACTAAAATCAATTGATTCGTCTTTTTAAGCTCTATACTCGATCCAAAACACAGATTTAAACAACCACAAAATGAAAAACCACATGAAATTTTCAAATTTTCAAATTTTTTTTAGAAGAACACTAACAGCAATGAAAAATCAGATTTAATCACTCAATAATTTCCATATTAGGCTTTGATACCATTTGTTAATATCGATATCTTATAGAAATATTGATGAATACAATAGAAACACAATCAATCACACATAACCGAATGTTTTTATTTATTGAGCAGTAGAATTACATGAAAAATGACGGATGCACTTAGAATCCTTTGACAAATCCTTTTTCACTTTTTGCACTAAATTCTATGCCCTATTGATTGTCTCCGCCAACACTATATAACATATTATATATATACCATTTACAAGAATAAGGAAATTACAACTAGCCCCCCCCCCCCCCAACTTTACATTCATAAACAAAATTATAAACTACCCAACAATCGTTCTAACCACCTTTGTTTTAGGTCTCTGCGTTTTCACCTCCTCATATAAATCCTTAACATCTTGAAGTCTCAGAGTAACATCGT
Source organism: Centrapalus pauciflorus (assembly GCA_020465985.1). Taxonomy (NCBI): domain Eukaryota; kingdom Viridiplantae; phylum Streptophyta; class Magnoliopsida; order Asterales; family Asteraceae; genus Centrapalus; species Centrapalus pauciflorus. Next base: position 830,918 of record JAANYP010000163.1, read on the forward strand.
CTGCTTTGCTAAGTGTGTATAATTTTCCATCATATCTATGAACTGTAAGCTGGATAGTAGAAATGTTCTCCAAGTCTTTCAATGTACACCTTTTCGAGCGAGCCCATTCTGAACCTTGAATACATGAATCTTGCAGGCTGTTTCTTTGTATTCATCAAAATAATGTAAGCACCAAGCATCATCCGATGAGCATTTGGGATCTCGTAAACCAGTCTATCATCTAAGTTCGTCACTTTATCAAAATATATCATTCTAGGAGTTTTATCTTCAAGAAAAATATATCGTTTATGCTCTCTCTCCTGATGTATTTGCTGATCCAACAATCTTAACCTTCTCTATCTGCTTTCTTTTTTGTCAATAAGCTGACACATGCCATTATGTACTTCTTGTGTATGTGTCTGTGTGGCCTTTCTTAATGCATGCTTCATCTTTCTGGTCGTCTCCAACCAATACATATTTCTCTAAAAATAATTCCATCAGATTTTCATAATGAACCAACGCCTTGGCTTTCTCTTCAGCTTCAGCCTTTTTCTTTTCTTCATCTAGCGCAAGGATCTCATACTGTTCAAGTTGTTCTTCTTTAAATACATGATATTCAGTTTATTGATCAAAAGAGGATTCTGGAACATCAATGGTCTTTGTGGGGATTGCAAGGCTAGGGATTATCAGTAAAGGTATATCCGTTTGATGTTTAGGTGATGAAAAAAGATTCTGAGGCTCAAAAGAAGTATCACCCAAAGTTTGATGAACATCAATAGGACTTGGACTGTGAGGGATAAAAGGAGTTGGACTTGGACTTTTTGGAACTTCAGAGGATTCCGATGAATCACTAACAAATGTTTTAGTAAAAACTTCAGATTCGCTACTTTAATAAACCAACTCCTATTCCATTTCCACATCTTCATCAATCATATTAACATTCATCAAATTGACTTCATCAGTGTTTAGCTTTTCAACCCTTGACTCTTTCTCAATCATTTCATTAATCATAACATCATTGATAGGAAACTCAACAGCCAGAGGTGTGACACATAGTGGTTAAGATGTCACAACAAAATGTAGTTGTTTAGCTTCAGCTTCAGACTCAGCATTTCTGCCAGCAGCTTATCAATATTCACACAAGTTCTTGAGTCTTCCACAACTTCAAGATCACGTACAATAGAAGAAGGCTAAGTCCTCTACTTCTTTGTCTCCCCCTCATGATGATCATCTGAATCATCACGATCATCATGTTTACGCTTAAGAGACTGAGCCTTGCAGGTGTCTTCAAGAACAACAACTCTCTCATTCAACTTTTCAAGTCCAGCCATAATTTAAGTTTCCATTTTATCAAATATTTCCACAACCATATCCAACTTTCCTTCCATACTATACATTCTATTGTTAAAGGTGACCTTATCCACAGCCTCTTACTTCATTTGTCTTTTCAACATTTCAATCAAACTAATATCATCTGGAGTCGGTGATTTGGGCATTGAAATCTTTTTGCCTAGCAGGATACTATATAAATAGTCAATTCACATGTCTGGCTCTGGTTCTCTCTGCCTAGGTGATGACCAATGCACTGCAACCGGTTCTGTCCTTTTCCCCTGCATTATCCTCATCATTCCTTCCATTTGATCATTAAGCGTAGAAAACTTTTCTCTGAATGCGAGACCAATGCGATCAATGACATCCATTAAAAAGTCCTCTGTCACAAATTTGGGTAACTGTAATGAAGAACCGGGATCAACTAGATAATCTGTTAACTCCTCTGCAGACGTACTAGTAGGGTGGCCTGTGCTCATGATTGGCTCTGTGTAAGTCATGACAAGACTTCCACCTAATCCCCGTGTAACACGAATGGGTGTCACTACAGGTGTTCTGACTAGGACACGCAGTCCACTAGATGAAAGAATATATGTATCTATAGGTTCTATATATGTGGTCAAAAATGTCAAAGTCGGGATCTACTAACTTCTTATATCAATATGTATTGGCTCCAAATGAGCCAGAGTTAGATCATGTGCTATATCCCCGTGAAGAATTCAGACAGTTTTTTGTTTAGAGAGAACTGAGTGGCCGATGGGGTGTGCAATCATCAGAGGGCAATTGACTATATACGTGGTCAAAAATGTCAAAGTCGGGACCGACTGACTTCTTATTTCAATATCTATCGGCTCCAAATGAGCCGGAGTTAGATCATGTGCTATATCCCTGTGAAAAAATGAAAAAGTTCTCTGTTGAGAGAGAACTGAGTGGCCGGTGGGGTGTGCAATCATCATTGGGCAACTTACTATTTCAGCACCAAGACTCACATTGTGAGCCTCAATAAAGGATGTGGTCGCTTAGCTTATAAATGGTTGGTCTACACTTTCCTTTTCTTTTTGTGCACTATCATCTACTTTAGATATAATAGTATTTAAGGTGCCAGTAAACAAAAATTCACCATCATCAGACTGAATATTGAAGTGCTCAGCTGAGACGGTTTTCACACTATCACTAGCTACATCATGATCAGATTCAGCAACTGATGGCCCCTGTATCCCCATCTTAAAATTTTCTAGTTGCTCATCACCCTGATCAGCAGCCCCAGCTTGCTGATCATCACTCTGTGGGGAGGCTCCTACAGTAGGAGCATACTTAAGTATATAATCTCGCACCCTGGGCACATCAACATCAGTATATTGTAGCAATGATAGAAGAAAATGCAGAACATCGTTAGGATGAAATACTTCGTTTGGTAGTTGAGTCATCACCCAGTCTAGACACTGTTGAGAGTTAAATCATTTTGCCATTTGCTCAGACTAGTTTACCACCGCTCGTACAATTAGCTATAACAACCTCTAAAATGGCACAAACTTTCATGCAAGCTTCGTAGACTTGTCTTTTACTAGACCAATCAGTTCATTACAAAATATAAGCCCGTAATCATAATGTTTATCGAAAATGAACCCATGTACTAATCTTAGGTTTTTTAAATTTGCTTTATCAAGGCCCGAGTGTTTAGATATTAGGCATTTGACCAGTATGCCCCCACACAATGTACCATTCTCCCTTCAAATGCTTCTAGTGAAAGGCTCCAGCAAAGGGGACGGCATTTGCATAACCAACTTTCAATAGATCTTCACAAATTTCAGACTCAGATGGAAATTCGCCAAATGTAATCTTGTCCAGAAAGAATGGACAACGCTCTTCTGAAACAAAAATTGCCTTCTGGAACTTCTTCAAAATGATTTTTAATTCAAGTTCATCAATATCAACGGTCAGATATGATAATTTCTTTCTTGTACATAGGTCATGGAATTCCACAACTGTTCAAGGTAAATAATAGGAGCTTTTGGTTTGTATTTCAACATGTATCCTAAAGAGTGATTCCGAAGAACATCTAAGATGATTGGGTACAGAAAGTCTGTGAAATCCAAATTGAGACGATTATTATCGTCCCAGAATTGAAGAAATTCAGAGTGATCAAGGATGACTTAGGGATAACTTTTCTTTTTCTAGTTTCAGAAAATGAGTTAGGATTGGATTACATGGTGTATTTAGATGAATCGGTATCTGAGTTATTGGATTTGGTGTGAGTTGGTCATCAAAAGGAAGTTCAGGCGAGTTGGATGAGTAGTGACAGGATTCAGGGTTCTCCATGATATTTGTGAAAATTTGAAACATGTTAGTATTCCTGAAGAAAAAAAGCCAAGGGTAGATTTCGGATTAGTTGAATTCGAATTTGAGTGTAATGGACTCGAGTTCATGTTAGTTAAAAGTGAGCTCGAGTGTATGAAAGAAATGCTCAATTTTCAAAAAACTACGAAGTTATTCCCCCTCAAATCGATATTTTCAGAAAAAATTTCAAGTATAGCCAACTCGAGTTCAGTCTAATGGACACGAGTTCTAGTACGATGAACTCGAGTTCGAGTTTATGAATGTCCATTTAAAATATTTTTAACTTCCCCTTGAATGAATGTTAAAGCAAATGAAGTTCGAGTACAAGAGACTCGAATTCGACCCTAGTCGACTTGAGTTCGAGTCTAATAAAATGAGTTCGAGTCAAAAGGACCCCAAGTTCATGTAACATTGAAGTATTTCATGTATTAAAAATCCTTGTCATTTTAAAGTACAATGCACTTCAAGTCACTTAATCAAGTTAAAGACACCAATATCTTCAAAAATATTCAACTTGAGTTTGAGTCAAGAGGACATGAGGTTCAAGTTGTTTGACACTTGTACACATTAGCTTCGAGTTGTGTAACACATGACTAACTCTCAGGTTGGCTACTTCGACGTACTCAACACCTTGTCTTCGAGGTCTTTGATTTGGAAGAACTCGGAGTGATTCGAGTATATCAGACCTTAGCTACTTCGAGTTATATGAACTCGAAGTGCTTCTAGTATACTAGTATTCTTAGAAAGTTCCAAGTTACCTCAGTGAAAATTTTCACACACTCTCAAAAATGATTAAAACCAATCTAAAAACAACACACCTAGACTCTGATTTTCCTTTTAAACACAATCCTAACACTGATGTTTTCCTAAAAACCAAAAGAAAACACGAAAAATCAAAAAATTTCACTCAAAACTTGTGTATTTTCAGTTTTTTATTTGAACCAGAAAACCCACGACTAAAGCTTAAGAAATAGAATTTGGAAGTAGATTAGAACAACAAACGCTCACATTGAAGTTTAAACAGCCAAAATCGAAGCTTTGTGCACAAGAAATGAACCAATCGATGAAATTTTTCAGACAAATAGGAACAGTGTATGTGGCGGTGGAAAAGTTTGAAATTCAAACTTCAACCGCCTTTTATAGGAACTTTTCCAAAAAAAATCATCCAAACCCATTTTTTAAAATATCTTGAACCTTTAAGAAAAATATGAAATAAACCCCAAAAAATTAAGCAAAACATAACAAAAATAAAAAATTAAACCAAGACTAAAAAATTTGACAACGTTGATTCCCAGTATATTTTGCACTCAAACACAATAAACCAAACGATTTGTATTAAAAATATGAAGATTACAAGAGAAAATTTTAGATACTCAATCTCTATGAACATTCACACTCTCAAAACACACACTTAGGGTGGATGCTACTTGGAGGCTCCTACAAAACCCTAGCAGAACAATACTATAAATACCTAAGCTTAAGTTGGGTGTTTGTCCAAACACTCTCCTCAAAGTCTAGGAAATTAAGATTCCTCCCAAAGTAAACTATTCCTATTTATAAATTGAACCTAAACTTTTATTATATTTAATTATACATTATTTTAGGGCTAACAATCTCCCCTTTAGTGTATAATTAATATTTACAATTAAGCGTAATTACACAAGCTTGAATTACAAGAAATAAAGTTTCTAACAATCCCCCTTCTTTTAATCAAGGCTTGTATCCTCTGATGTCTTGGGTTCTAAACTCTGATCTCTGAACTTTGAAGTAACTCTGATCTTTGAACTTTGAAGTATCTCATTGATCATCTTCAGATGACTCTCCCCTTAAATCTTTCAGATCGGTGGCTCTCTTTTTGCATTTAGTAGGTCTTTCTCCCGTTAAGAACTTCAGCATACTTTGCAACTATTTTTAAAACATTCTCCCCGTCATGATGATCATGAGAATTATGATCATCATATAATCACTTCAGCTCTCCCCTTCAAATGAACAACCTCAATGTGTCTTCAAATCTTCTTTCTTCGTTGAAATAAATGATTACAAACTCAGAAAGAAAATATTACATTTAAGAACATTACAGACACAGAATTATTTATCTCTCTCATGTTACAAACTCAATCAGTAACTCTCCACCTCAATAACAGAAAATAAATAGTTACATCATAAAATTTTCTCTCGCCTTCAAAAACAACAATCTCTCCCTCATTACAAATTATTCAAGACCAAAAGGATATTACAGTGAAGTTCATGGCTTTGCAACCTGCATATAAGAAAATGAAACAAATTCAATTGTAAGTAACAATCCAGATCCACATAGGAGTTCTGTTTGCACAATAGACTAAGTCTATGTAACCCACGTTCAGCGCTGGCGTGACATTAACACTAGTAGGATTACCAAAATCGTAAAATCCTTTATCATGTCAGAATCACTCATATTTGTTCCGACTTTTTCTCGGTAGACAAACTGTTTATAGTCACGCAGACTTTAGACTCCATGTGTCCATGTAGTGTATGACATTATGCTCTAGACTCAAAGTGCGTCAACTGAAGTCGAAGACCGGAGAGGATGTCTTCCTTGTTTCAATATCAACAGTATCCAAATGATATATCGATAGAGTATGTGATATAACTCCATGTGAATTGAAACAGAAGTCTTTTAAGAGATAACTGAGTAGCTAAGGAGGTTCGGTGCATGCGTCACTGGGTCCATGACGTCTTGTTCATTACCTAATCCAACTCCTGGAATTTTGTAGCAGATGTAGGAAACCCAGCAGACTTACACAGTGTTGGTAGGATTTATCATTTCTTTTAATCCTTTCTCACCCCTCAGCTCTCGTCATTTTTCAACTGGACTCCCTCCGGCTCACTTTTAGCTCATGATGCACCCCCATCTCCTATCGATAACCCCTCTCATTTACATTTATCTCTGCTCGACCCTGTTAAGACCCTGTGGTAACTAAAAATCCTCAACTAATTGACCTGAGAACGCTTACTCACACAAACTAAAGTGGTTTGCTCCTTGGGTAGGTCTTCCAGCTTTGGTTTAGACCATAGGAGCGATATATATGCCCAATCACACATATTGTGCATCATTGGAGTCAGCATGATATCTTGAAAGCTATAACAGTTAAGCTCATGGGATATTTCAAAGGATGGATGAGAGTTGAATGACATATCTTGGGAAATTAGAGAGAATGCTTGAGAGAACTTCAATAGAGAGTCTGATATGAGATTTGGAAATGAATCAGATTATCATGAAATACTTAGCTTGTGTGGGAGAAAATTGATGTATGAGAGAATCAAAATACGTGGGACAAATAAGAAAAATTGAGAGAATCTCAAGAATGATGAGATCAAGATCATCACGAAGATTAGATCGATTAATCTTGGTGGAAATTTATTCAGTCAGAGAATCAAATTATTCTAACAAAACCTTTATAAAGTGTGCATTAAAGTATTCAGAATGCTTACACACTTTTCGTCAAGATGTCATCTTCAGAGCGCATCTGAAATTCCCCGTATGAATAAGAACAGTATCAGTGGAAACAAAAAGTTAGTGAATTTCAAGAATGAAACTCAAACTCAAAGTGATAAACATAAAAAATAAGGAAAATTCTAGAGAAGTCACGGAAACACGGGTTCTAAACTCGGTGTTTAGAAAACATTTATACATGAAAGAATGGCTTCTGATCTGGCTTGATGCAGAAGCCATTGCTTTGAAGCACGGGTTCTACTCAGAAGTAATTAGGAGACAATTCTTTGAAGATCGGGTCCTGAACTGAGTGATCAGAAGCCATTACATTGAAGTCCGTGTTTTGATCTGAAGTAATCAAAAGCCATTGCTATGAAGTGTGGGTTCCAGTCTGAAGTGATCTGAAAACCATTTCACCTGCAAGATAATTCAAGTGCCCTTTCGTATCCATTGCCTTATGGATCCAGGCGGGTTAGGTGATCTGGATAGCACAATTTTTGGTACACATTTCCAAACAAATCTTTTCTTGTTAGGAAACTCAGAACGCAAAACTTCTGTTGTTTAAGAAAAATTTGATTTGACAGTGAAATTGTTCCTTTGAACGAACTGTCCGGTATTGCCTGTTTTTGATAAAACGTCATCGATTCCTTAGAAGATTTCTTCTTAGAATGATGAGGTGTGTTACCAGAAACTTTTTTAAAAACAAATTTTGAAGAATCACCGGTGTGAATCTTAACTGGAAGTTCAGAAATGATTTTCTCTTTTCCTTTGTTGATCTTATGAAGAGAATGAAACTTTAAGTGGATAGAGTTATCAACGTGGTCACTGATTTTATTCATCTCAGCCCTTCTGATGATGAATGAGCCATTATCAAGATCAAGTTCAATTTCTTCCTTAGAGTCCTAATTAATCTTGGAATTTTAAAACTTCGGCTCAAATTCATTATCAGAAGATAAAAAGAAGGAATCGTGAGACTGGAGGTTCTTTAGGTTACTGCCTTTAGCACTCTTTGAGTCACTGTTGACTACGGAGTTACTTGGAGGTGAACAAGTCTTATAAGTTTTAGAAAACCATGAAATTTGATCTTCTAAACCCTTTATAATGATTGAGTAAGAAGCTCTTTCATCATCAAAAGATTTAGAGTCGGTTTTAAAACTTTGTTCTTTGATTAAGAACAACTTTTTCTCATCATCAAAACAATTGGATTTCATTTAGAAATCCTTTTCTTTGAGTGCAAAGTGACTTCCTTCAACCTCAAGTGATTCTGTAGTAGGCGTTAGAGCACTCTCAAGGTCAGCTATTTTCTTCTCGAGAGATATTTTAATTCCCATACTAGAAGCATTCATTTAACATTCATTCATACGATCAATAATATTATAAACATGAAGAACACTAGGAACTATATATGAATATAATGAAGAACAATAAGAACATTCAAGTTTAGATAAACCTTAATTTCTTTTTCCAAAACCACATACGTACACTTCGTTAAAAAATTACAAATTGAAAACCTAAAACAAACTATTTATTAGAAAGTAAATGGATCCAAACTATCCAAACCCATGGGTTGACCTTTTGGTCTTTTAACCTATTTACATAGAACTTTGAAACCATACAAAATGAACACTAAACTAAGTTTCATTTATTACATTTCAAACCCTGAAACCATCACAATTTCTAGATCTAACATTCTACCCCTTTGTGATTAGCTTTCAAATCTTGGTTTCAAGTTAGTGATCAGCTTCCTTTGGTCAAAATATCGGTCAAGTCTTTTGATAGTCATCCTGTACTCCATCTTGTCTCGGACGTGTTGTTGGAGGTCTCTAATGAGTTGTAGCACGACTTTAAGTTCCCAGATTCTTGTACCGATCTTTAGTGCTTCCTTAAGATTGTCGATTATGATCATAAGCATCTTTCTGACCATATATAATGTCCCGTCTCAGTACTTTTCTAATTCGTCTATTCTCATCAGTGCTTTCTTTCTTTGTGAATTTAGATAAACAACTCCGACCGTTGGCGATGTAAGCACTTTCGAAACTAAGAAACGTTCAAGGCCCGGAGTGTTCTAATTCAGTGCAAGCAGATTCACTATTCTTTGTCTCGCTTCCAACACCATTTGGAAATCAAATATGCTAGATAGTGTGAGATTACGGTGAAGAAACTTGATGATACATCGTTGAGCATTCATATGAACTGTATCTCTGCTCTTATTATGTAGTAGATGTAGATATAAAAACTCAAGATCCTGCAAAAACAAATTAGGAAAGTCGGCCTCGGTGAATGTATACATCATTCGGTCTTCCCGTTCAACATCAAAAATGGGATAGAAAATACTCAAGAACTTGTCGAACTTAATCTTTAAAACTTTAACAATAGGAGACCGACTTCTAACAGATACTTTACTCTTTCTTAGATTTCCGATCATTGCTACATACATCGATCTATCTCTTTGTTCCATTTCTTCTAGGGACCAGATTAGGTCGGATCTCACTGTCTTTAGCTTACGAACAAACATCCTCCTGAATATGTCTTCCATATAAGGGCTTCTTACCCTCTACTTTACCCAGTCAATGGTTTGGGTAGTTAACCTTTTAGCACGTCGTTTTTCTTGTTTCTGAGAAGAACTAGCACCTCCAGATGTTCCAGCTTGCAACCTTGTGATTTCTTTAAGTACATTTGGGGCAGCAGAGGTAAGAGGTTGTAAGCTCACCACGTCTACGGATCTGATCTTGATGCGACACCATCTAACGAGTGCAGAATCCTCGTTAGACGCTTAACGGATCGATCACGCACGGAACACGGAGCCGAAGACGATGTTAGCCAAATGTAAGAAACGACCCCACACGATGTATTGCTCCCAGAAAACAGTCTAAATGCTTTCTAGCTCGCACGTGCACTTGCAATGCTCTGAAAAACGTAATTCTCAAAGATGCTGAAATAAAACGGATTAAGTTCTGATTAAACCAGTTAAGTTCTAACTAAACCAGTTAAGTTCATTTAGGCCCAAGCCCACGAACATGCCCAATACCCTACGAACTTAGCTTCACTATGCTCGTCTGGGTTGGCTTAAGCTCGAGGCTTAGCCTTAGAACTTATCTTCACCGTCTAGAACTTATCTGCACCTTCTAGAACTTAAGTTCACACTCTAGAACTTATCATCACGGTTTAGAACTTAACATGACAGTCTAGAACTTAACATGCAACTGTAGACAACATACACAATTATGAATTAACACACATAACTTGTATTAATAAAGCCTCATCTTAACTACTTAATAAAGCATTTAGTTTATTACAACCACAACTGCATAAGGTACAACCATTTGATGCACATTCTTGAATTTTAAGACATACAAATTAATATGCATTGGGTAGAAGTGAGTAATGCAATATATCATTAAACTTGCAGATTTATGTAAAGTCACCTCCTCTTGCTTTCCCAACACAACTCCCTCTTCCCAGAATCGTCTTCTCCTTCCCCCATGATGTTGAACCCTTAACCTTCCAATTGCATATCTCTCTCTCAATCGCATATATATATATATATATATATATATATATATATATATATATATATATATATATATATATATATAGACACACACACACACACACACATATATATATATATATATATATATATATATATATCTCATGGATTAACACTCCTGGGTTTTAGACTCCAACGGAGGCGGTGGTCATCCGCAAGAACCCAAAAAAATGTCGACCGCCGCTGCTCGTAACTCTACCGGTGACCAGATCGAGACCATCCGGATGGGTTTAGTATCTCCTATCAATTAATTTTTTGTGGTCTGTTATATTTGTATATGTTGTCGAATCTTTATATTTAGTAAGGGTTTCACTTCTCATCAATTCGTTCACTGAATTTCTTCTTCCTTTTTCGGTTCATGCAAATATTAAACTATACATGTTTATTATGCCTACTTGGCGTTCGATTCAGTTTTAGCTCATTGTTTTTTGCACAAATTTTGGATGAATTTCCGTTTAGCAGTTTATCTGTATGCATACGAGTGTATATTTTTAAAATTTCTTGATTTCTTGTTATTTGATCATGGATGCTTTAAAGAACGACTCTGTTTCTGTTTTCTTGTTATTTGATGATGTTCTGGTTAATTTAATTTAATTTTTTCCAATTTGATAATTAAATATTTACCAAATGTTACTTTTATAAATGATTTATTTTAATAATTTGAAATTTTATGCTGTTAGAAGGATCCCAAGACTTAGTATTCTTGGGTTGGTCATGGTAGTGGTGAGGTGTTCTTCTTTATCGAAACAGATAGCATTAGCGTCAGTGGACCGCAATGAGGTGAGACATAGAGTCTCAATTTTGGGATTAGGCAGAACATACCACCGTACATAGGTTTCAGTTCCTTCTTCATGGATTGCAACTTGAAGAGGTAGGCTGGAAGTAGCGATGGCGATGGAGAATGTTATTGTTTGTAGAGACGACCGACCAAAACCTTGATGAATTTCTGCACACAAATTCAAATGATGCTTTATAAATAGTTTTCAACCTGAAAGTAAATTTCTCTCTCCATCGATTGCTGCTCGCTTCCCTCTTCTCCAGACTCTTCAATCGCTCCTCTCAGACCTGATGATGATTACATTTAATTCGATTTCAGTTAAATTTACTTTTTAGCAACATTTTGCGTTCTTCAGATTACGTCAAATCAAACTTACAATTAATACTCTAGATGCATGGCCATAAAATGAGCTAAAATAGTATTTCTTTTTTGACTTTTGAGTATTTTGTTAGTAGGTTACTAACAGATTGATTTCCTTCAAGTGGTGAGTTGCTGCACTTGAGTTGGTGTGTATTATAATCGTATTACGTTTTTTGTTTTCAGTATAATGTGAGTCTAATAATTTGTTAAGTGGCAACCTGATAGAGTAAAATGCTAAACCAAAATACCGTTTTACTCTCTTAAAAAACCCTGCACAATGTGTAACTTGCTCTTTTTATTCCTTATAAAATTTTTATCTTGTAATTATTGGATGGTGTTATATTCGTTGCAATATTTGATTTATGTCTTTGCAGTTACTAGAGAAGCACTATTGTTATTTGTGTTGTGAGTTCTACTATTATCTCTTGTGTGAAACATTATGCAGTTTAAGGGTTGATACCAAAATAATGGCAATAGCTCAATGTTTATGCTTTGTGCAACATTGTTGGCCATTTACTTTAAAACATTACTAGATATTGACTTTCGAGATCATACTTGGATTTTCAATACAAACCCTTAATTGTAAATGCAAAAAGAAAAAAAGAAAGAAAAAAAAAGAGAACTACAATTTGGACGTAAGTCGAGATTTATTAAATTAATACTTGCAAAAGAGTGACTTTTTTTGCCTATCAAGTAAGTTTTCATTTTTTTGTCATTTTATATTTTCTTCTTAATCATCCATTTTAAACAAGTTTCAATTATTTTTCTAATTCATGATTACAATATGTATTCTGAATTTCTGTTTCTTTAGCAGAGTAACAAGAAAATCCATTATTAGTTTCCAGATTGTGGCTGTGCATTGGCTCCATTTTACACGTACCTTTTTTACTTATTTACTCTCTTTTGTGCTCAATGATTGTTGTTATACTTTGTTTAAGGTTTTTTTAAATACTTGCATCTACTTCTATCTTTCTTTAGTTTGAATCGTGCTCACCAACTGTTTGATGAAATGTCATGCTTCTAGGATTGTTCCCAGTTACTCTTTGTCTAATCGAATCTACTACTTGAAGCTTGTAATCGATCTGCTCGGAGATGCTCCTCCTCTCATAATTTCATCGCCTGGCCGCTCTCGCCTGACCTCACAATCAAGGTATACTGACAACTTTTTTATTTGGACTACTTTCTAATTCGATCTGTTTGTGACCTGCTATGCTTTATGGCGATATTTATTTATCTCATTTGATTTATGTGTTATTTGCATGGATATGGATGCTAAATTTATCATTTACTGTGTTATTTTTTAAGGCTTTTATGAATGCCAAGAAGTCCAGATCCTACTTTAAACGGTTTCAAGTCAAGTTTAAAAGAAGAAGGCGTAAGTACATCTTTTTTGGTTACATGTTGTGTTTGGGCCACTGTTCTCTCTTTTGAGTTATATAAGTAATGAAGAACCCAATTTTGTTTTCTTTTTGTTATTAATACAGAGGGAAAGACTGATTATTGTGCGATTTGTATCCTGCTCATATAACTTTTATTTCAGTAATTTATTTCTCAGCTATACGATTAATTTTGTTTTAGAAAACATATATTGGTTGTACGATCAACTGTTTTTACATTTTTCATTTACTGTACTTCTATTTGACTGCCACTTTGTCATTGTATTACTTGCTTAGACTTTGTACATGCCAAAGTTGAGAGATTCTATTAGGTGAATCATGTATCTTAATAACTTTTTGTGGTGTTTTAATAGAAAAGTTCCACTTAATGATGCTATTAAACCAACAAGGATGTAATTGCACAAATTGTTTCGGCAAGCATTGCTGGGGATATGGTTCTTGCATCAGCATATGCTCATGAGCTGCCCCATTATGGTCTTAAAGTAGGGCTCACAAACTATTCTGAAGGTATTTTTGTGTCTTATTCATGTTCATTGTCTCATTTCTCTGTTGTTAAAACTTTGGTACTCAACTCTTTTGAAATGTAGCCTACTGTACGGACTTGTGTTGGCTCGCCGTGTTCTGAAAATGCTTGAGATGGATGAAGAGTACCAGGGACTATTGAGGTATTTAGCTATTTTTAATAATGTGAATGTTGCAGTTATTTGTATTCTATGTTGATTCACTATTCAGATATGCACGCAACTGGTGAAGATAACTTTGTTGAGCCTGCAGATAGCAGGATGCCTGTTAGATATTTAATTTCGATCATGTGGACTTATTTTGTAAAAATTATTTACTTAGTATTTAGTCTTGTATTTAGTTTCCTTGTAATTTGTTTCCATGTAAAAGTCTAGGGGCCAAAGGTGACAATGTCTCATAGTTAATTAAATGAAGCTATGTATAGCTCCTAGGGTTTCACATTGTAAAGACACGGTTGAAATATTGAATATCACTGCAGCCGCCATTTGACATTCTCTCTCAATATTCATATTGTCTTCTTCATCATTTCTCAATTATTGAGCTTGTTTCTTCTTGGGATTTGATAAAGAATCATAAAGTTGCTGATATTTTACGGGAATACAATATTACAATTGGTATCAAAGCTAAAAAGGTGGATTTCAACTTGCATTCTTACGGATTCTGCTGGGTATCTTCATGTTCTTCGAGTTCTTCATCCTCTAAACCGGTTAGATCATTTTAATCTTCAGTTTTCGGTTGTTTTTTGTGTTATTCTCGTCATATAATCACCACAATATCATCCTATACTGATTTCGAGCTTATTCTGTTCCATCTTTCCATTAAAATCATCAAGAATTGGTTGTTTTGAAAGGTTTAAAAAAATATGGGTTTTAGTGGGTTTTTGCTTGTTCTTTTACTGATTTTTAAGTGTTTTGGTATATTTTAAATCATCAAAAGTGTTTAAAATAGTTTCCCAATTATTTAGAAACATTTTTAGGCTTTCAATCTGCTAAAATCGACATCTGAACTGTTCTGCCTTAGAATTTCTGCTTAAAACCTGCTGTAATTCGGACCCTTAACTGTAGCAGTTCGGACCATCTACAACCCTAGTTCGGACCTCATTTCGGTCCACTTCGGACCGGCCTTAGGTGTATTTCGGACCACCCTGTGCCTATTTACGACCCTAATTCGGTACCATCCGAAGTTCCGATCAGGCATTTCCATTTTCATATTTTGGACTTGTGCTTTAATTTTTATATTCTCACTTCGGACCATATCTATTTCGGACCATCCGAATTCGGTCCCTTTCTTGGACATATCCCTAAGTGCCTGTCCAAGTAAGTCACTGTTCACCCGAACTCGGACAATCCGAATTCGGTCCTTACACCCACCCGAACCAAACACTGTTCATCCGAAGTATCCCTGTCCATCCGAATTCGTAGCATCCGAATTCGGTTCATCCATCAATCCGAAGTCAACACTGTTCATCCGAATCCGGTTCATCCGACTCCATTCATCCGAACTAGGTCCCTGCCCTGTCCATTCCTAGTGTTCATCCGAATTCAGCCATTGTCCGAACTGTTCATCATACGGACCGGTCCCTTGTCCGAATTGGTGCCCATCCGAATTCTGCCCACTCCGAAATCTATACTTCATCCAAATTAGCACCATCCAGTGTGCTATTCTTCCGCAGTCCAGCCCAACTGTTTCAAGTTTCCACCTTTAAGATCTATCTTTTCAATCAGCACCCACATCATGTCTCGTGAAGCTCTCGTACTCGGATCTGAGAACAGACCACCTGTTCTCTATCCTGACGAGTATGAATAATGGAAATCCCGGTTCCTCAAATTTGTCGAAATGCAACCGCTTGGGAACCTAAAGCTTCAGTCCATCTCTAAGGGTCCCGTGATCTACTATCGGGAAATCGCAGCCAGACCCGTGGCTGACCCCCCTGTCTTATCTTCGAAGGTTGAACGAGAACCCGCGAATGACGCCTAGAGAGAAAAGCAGCATGCCGATAAGAGGGCGGAATATTTGATCTATCAGGCCCTCCCCACTGACATCTTGGTTTGCGTAGACAGCAAAATGTCTGCCAAAGAGATGTGGGACGAATTGGGAGTCCAAATGCTGGGTGCAGATCTCGATGATCGCGCTAAGATAGAGGAAGCAAAGGCTAAGTTTATAGAATTCCGAGCCAAAGATGGGGAATCTCTGCAGGCTACGTTCACAAGGTTTTGTGTAGTACTGAATGAATTACACAAACTACACATAAAAAAGGACAGGGATGAAATAAACATCCAGTTCTTTGCAGCCTTAGCCCCCGAGTGGCAGATCGCATGCCGGGCCACAAAACGCGTCCTGAATATTCCTAAGGTATTCATCAATGTTGTCTTGAAGGAGCTAAAAAAGTATCAAGGGGATGTGGATCAACAGAAACTGATGGCAAATCAACTCGCATCTTTGCTGCTATCTGCCAACACTGGAATGAAACCCAATGATTCACTAGCCTTGATTACCAACACGAATATTCTCACTCCATCCTTTGCTCCAGGTTCATCGTCATCACAGTACAGGTATGCTTCTCCTCCACGTGAGGTAATTGATGAGGAAGAGGCCACTATTCAGGAACAGATAGCCTTGTGGACCAATCGTCTCCAACAACGACGTTTTTCTGACAAGACTAACAACCAACTCCGTTATGACACCAGTCCGCGGAGGTACTCAGATGACCGAAGGGATGAACGATGCGATGATTATCGCCGGGATGATTATCAAAGAGACGACAGGGATGAGAGAAGGTATGACGATAGACGCGACTATCGAGATGATCACCGTTATGAAAGGCGAGACGATAGGCGTGATGATCGCCGGGATGACAGGAGAGAGTATGATCGAAGGGATGCTCGTAGGGATGATCGCAGGGATGATCGTCGGGATGAGAGAAGAGACAATGAGCGTAGGGACAGAAGGAGAGATGATAGCCGAGATCATCGTCGCGACGACAAGAGGCCGGTTGAAAGACGGGATGAAAGGCCGAGAGCCGATGAACCAATAGGCGCCGAGGAGCGTCTCTGTTACAAATGTGGAAAACCGGGCCACTTCGCTCGGGAGTGCAACAATAAGTTTAACAGAGACGTAGGCTACTACGAGAGAAAGTTAGAGGCCGCGAAGAAAAGAACCGACGCAATGGCCCTCGTCGCCCAGGAAGATTACTGGGATGCTGAAGATACCGACGAGGAAGATGATAAGGGCAAGAACTGCTATATGGTTGATCGTCTAGGGTTGGAGCACTGTGTCATTTCCACTTCTGAGAGTTCAGGCCATGCTGCTGAGGGGGAGACAATGAAAAATCCACCAGCATGTCTGATGGCCACAACCGACGATCCCGAATGCTCATCATCCGGTTCAGAGACAAATGCGGTATATTCCTGTTACATTCCAGAACATGTAAATAATTTATCTGTGAATAATGAATGTACATTGCACACACATATTCTTGATCTACAAGCTAGGTTAAATGCTGAAGCTGCAAAGTGTGTACAGGCTGAACATCTAGCTCAACTTTAAAAGAGTCGTCTGAATTATATCAATCAAAGTGGTTAACTAATCACAATGTTATAAAACAGATGTTAATCGAGAAAGTAGATGTTCAGGACAGGAATATATATCTTGAATCGTGTATGGATAGGTTATCAAAAGAAAAACTCTCGTTAAAAGAAGAAATTTCTGTACTTTCAAAACAATTAGATACTATAAATATGGAGAATATAGACAGTTTAGAAAAATATAAAATGATTGAATAAGAAAGGATAAGTTTGTACTCACGAATAAAGACCCTTGACGATGCATTTTTAAAAAGGGGTCAAACAGAACAAACTATTCACTTAAATCAGCCCAAAGAAACTAGTTTTACCATTCTAAACAAGGAATCGATTTTAAAAATCCTAAATATTTGGAAAATGCCCAAAACGTTTTACCTTTATTTTATGACATGAACTATATGGGATCTGGGCTAAAATCTCTCTTTTTTGAGTCATCAAAAGAAGTTTTAAACCAAGAAAATGAGAAACGTGTTGAACATAAAGAAAAAGAAATTTCTTTTCAATATGAAGAACTTAACGAGAGTTATCCATCTAGAGTACCCACTTTAGAGGAAGACTACTTGTCAACTTATTCAGAAGCTGAATTGAAAACAGAAACTTGTAAAACCAATTCCTGAACTTTATATTCCTACAAAAGTTCTTCAACGTCAAATTAATGTTTTAGAAAAGGAATTGAAGTCGTCTCAAAAGAAAGCTCTTGATCTTCAAGATGCTCTTCTTAAGAGCGAAGAAAAATTGGTAAATCAAACTTTTCAACAAACTGTGGAATTAACTGTCTACAGAGAAAATTTTGACATGGTTTCTCAAAAGTTGAAGGATTTTTCAAAAGAACAAACAGTTTCGCATTCCACCAAAATTCCATATGTGTCATCAAATAAAGGTTAGGCTAAAGCTGAAACTTCTTCTTTCACTTATAAAGGTGAGTGCTCAAAATCGTTTAAAAATGAGGTTTCTAAAAAGACTCAGATCCAATCCAAGTCTTTTAAGAAACCCACTCACCAACAAATAGAAAATTCTATCAAGTCTAAATCTTCCATGCTTAGTGACTCTAATCGTTTTGTTCCTACAGATTATGTAAGAAGAGTCCCTAAAACCACCATGCAGGATTTTTCATGTTTTTTTGTGAAGAAGGCTATAATGCCAAGTGAATTTGTTACTAGAGATAGGATGTCTGTAATCTCTAAAGACAATGTGTGTAACAATGTGTGTAACGATGTATCGAATTCTGTTGCTTCTTTAAAGTACTCTTTCAGTGAATTATTTAATCTATGTTCAACTCGTTATAGACGACAGGTTCCTGAAATGAATGTTTTCGTGCCATACCCTGTTAAAAGAATTCGGAAAAAGGAAACAAAAAAAGTTGCATCATTAGCCACAAATAAAAATGAGACTTGTTCGTTGCCGAGGTCCAAAACCAAAGCAAAGGTCAAAAAGGTCTCAAAAAGTGAAACACCGAAGGCAATTTCATCGCCAAAGGTTCCAAAGCCCAATAAATCCAATCTTCAATGGATTCCAAAGGGTTATGCATCCGGACCACACAAAAATGCTAAATGGGTTCCTAAAACTGCACATGTGCCATATACATCTGGAACTTCTAACAAAAAGGGACCCATATTGAGATGGATACCCAAAGTTGTGTAATCTTTATACATATGGTTCTTGGTTTCTTCTTATCAAGACCCGTTCTTCAATGAAATGGCTTCCAGTTACCATAGACTAGGACCCATTCATTATATGAATTTATTTGTGTAACATCCCAAAATTTAATTATTGTAATTTTTGGATATTTAGTTTAAATTTCGTAAATTATATGCTTTAGTTGGATTATTAAAGAAAATATATTCGGAAAAATTTAAAAGTTGGTTGCTATTTTAAGAAATTAAGAAATGTTAGAGTTTCGAATTATTATTATTAAGTATGATGATTTTAAATTATTTGTGAAGATAAAATAAAGATTAAATCTTTATTTAATAGAATTAGATAAGTTAAGGGGTTAGATGTGCCATAACCAGAATTATGGAAATAAAAGACTACAAGTCTTTTATTTAGTTCATTTTCCATCTCAATCACACTCTCTGCTTTCTCTCTCTCAAAAGAACCCACGGTTCTTATTGAAGAAAAACAAAGATCTGGAGGATTAAAGATGAAATTTGGAATCAAGAATTTCTAGGAAAGATTATCAACGTTTCAACCAACGATTTAAGGTAATTTTTACATAAACTCTTTGAATTTAAAGGTTTTGGGTTTCGGATTATGTGAAAACCGAACCAAAGATTTTAGGATTCAAGATGGTGATGCATGTTAAAAATTCTTGTGGGTTTGTGCAAATCTAGTGTTATAGAAGTTATGAATCAAATTTCGGGTTCTAATTCAAGTTACAAATATGAATTAGAAATTTAATCGTGTGTGTTCTGTGTATTTTTCATGGGTACCGAGACCCAGATGTATGTACTGAAACTCCTATTGAAACATATAGAGTAGCACCGAAACTCCTAAAGGTTTCGGTATGATGAAACCTGTACTGTAACCCATGTACCGAAACCATCACATGTTAGTGAAACCTTGATACCGAAACCTTAAGGTTTCGGTACATAATACCGAAACTCACAAGAGTACTGAAACTATTTATATGTACCGAAACTATATATAAGTACCGAAACCTTTTGAGGTTTCGGTATTGGTGATTTATACTGAAACCTTTTAGTGAAACCTTTGTTGATGAAACTTTTTAGTGAAACCTTTGATGGTGAAACTTTTTAGTGAAACCTTTGATGGTGAAACTTTTTAGTGAAACCTTGATGGTGAAACTTTTTAGTGAAACATTTGATGGTGAAACTTTTTAGTGAAACCTTTGATGATGAAACTTTTTTAGTGAAACCTTTGATGGTGAAACCTTTTAGTGAAACCTTTGATGGTGAAACCTTTTAGTGAAACCTTGATGGTGAAACTTTTTAGGGAAACCTTTGATAGTGAAACTTTTTATTGAAACCTTGATGGTGAAACTATCACAACATGTACTGAATCCCACCCCAATATACCGAAACTATAAATGGTGATTACCGAAACCATTGAAAGTTTCGGTATTCCCCTTTTTATTTTCATTGAAAAAAAAAGAGACAATAATATATATAAAGGAATATATATATATATTGCCGAGCTGTGGGCTCGAAGGGGCTGCGGCTCTGGTCCGTACTTTGTGTACGAAGAGGATATCCGATGTTGGTCATCTGTGTTATCCTTGGGCTTCATAAAAATTTTTAAAATGCGTAATCTTTGTATTCACTAAGCATTCGCTTATCCCCCAGTTGTTTATTTTTATTTTACAGGAAAAAGGAAAGTCTGCAGCCGGACCGTCTAGCTAGGTCATTTGTGCAAGTGATCGAGGATTATCTGCTAATCAGTGTGGTAATTGAACAATGGGATTATTTTTATAATATGTATTTGGGATAATTGTAATGTTTCTGAGTATGTAGACTTAGAATTGGAACCTTGTAGCGCCGTAGGGTGTTTGAAACAGTTGTAATATTTATTTATGTATTTTTATTGCTTCCGCACTTAAATTAAGCTTTCAGATCATTTTGTAATCAATGATGTGGTGTATAATCCTGGGTGTAATGTAAATGGTGGTTATTCTGGCAAGGGTGTCACACGAGATGGTATCAGAGCAGTAGTTTGAGATTCAAGTGTCCGTGAGGTCTTGATCTCAAACATTAAGTGATGACATGTAGTGGTTTAAGTAATGATCTGAACTAAGATAGGTTATGATCTAGTAATTATAAGAGATTGACTATCATACAGGACAAATGAATGGTGTCTTTAAATTGATGACATGTTACTAAACAAGTTATATGTTTATAATTTCAGAACATGTCTGGAGGAGGAATGACACCAGAGGAAACAAGGGAAATGATGCTAGCCTTGATGGCTGAGCAAAATCAGATGATTCAGGACCAGTTTCGGGCTCGAGATGAGGCCGAAGCTAAGCGGAGAGAAGACAAGAGAAAGAACAAGGGCAAGGAAAAGATTGACTATGAAACCGGAATTGATGATAATTACATGAAATATGTAATTAGATCATTCCAAGACTGGAAACCACCAACATTCTCTGGATCTCTGAGAATTGAGGAATCAGAAATATGGATTACAATTATGGAACAGATTTTTACAGAAATGAATTGTAAGGATGAGTACAAGGTATATTTGGCTAAGGATCAATTGATTGGACAAGCCAAGAAATGGTGGAACTGTTGAAAAAAAAAAAAGATTAGAGTTGATTGCTTCCTTTTACTTCCTTTAGTTAGGAACAATTCAAGTTGTTGTTTAGTAGGCAATATGGTGAGCCTGATATCGTACCTCATATTGATCATGAAAAAAAAGCTATCGGAAAGATTGCAAATTCTGGAGGAGATGACTAAATGGACCGTATTTGATGTCGAGAACAATTAAACGTGATAGATGTAAAAGATGTCGACATCGTAACCAATTTGGACATAAGGATAATAAATGTCCAACGAAGGCCGATGCTTGTTATAATTGTGGAAAGTGGGCCATTTTAGTAGAACTTGCAGATTTCGACCAAAGAATTAGCATGTACTAACATTACATAATGAAACGATGAATGAAAAGTTCAACGAAAGTCTTATTTTTAATATAAGTATAATTATGTTCGTGAATGAGAACACTCGAATATATAAGTCGAGATTAGATGAATAGCCAAGATGGTTGAAGCTTTGAATTGGACAAGACGCTATAGATATCAGGGAATTTATGAACGAGTTTAGAAGTTGTAATAAAGTTTAAGTTTGACCATAATGGGTTAAAGAATTGGAACTAATAATACCAGTATCATATATGATATGTTTGAAGGATTGATAACAACTTTTAATGGTTATCAGAAAGCAAATAGCATCAAATTTTTATTAAGGGAAACTGTATGATAAATTGTGTTTTTATATTAAAAGCTTAAAAAGGGTGTGGTTAAGAACAACAAGATACGAACCGTTCATGAAAATTTTGATGTAGTTGGATTCAAAGAAACTGTTTGAATATTGGAATACGTAATTTTTATAACAAGAGAAAACAATTCAAGCATTATTGAGAAAATAAACGAGGGTATGAGAATACATGATTGGTGATAATTTTGAATGAGATTTGGAATATACAAAGCGAGATATAAGTTAGATATGTATGTGAGCTGTAATCAATCCGAAGAGGGAATGTACTGAAAATGGCTTTCAGGGATAGTTATGAGCACTACGAGTCTCTGGTTACGATATATTGATTAATTAACACCCCAGCTGTTATATGGACATTATGAATAGGGATTTGTAGATCGATGATTGGATCAATCGGTAATTGTAGTCATTGACAATATTCTGAAGTACTTTAAGTTTAAAGAAGAGCAAGTTATACACCGGAGAAAGTTGTTGGAACTATTGAGAATTTGGAAGCCGTCTCACACTGTTACTGAAATAAGAGGTTTTTTTTTGCGATTGGTAGATGGTAGACAACTTGATTAATTCGGTATATTTTATATACCAACTCGAGAAAGTTATTGCTGGAAAGACTTGCACAGATTTGCGTGAGTAAGGTTATTACTCTTTATGGTGTTCTAAAATCGATTATGTCTAATTGGAAGAGTCGTTTCATTTTCAACTCTTTGTTTGCTTTACAAGTGGGATTAGGCACACATATGGCTACAAGTACAGCTTACCAACAAATGATAGATGATCAGAATGAATGGACTAATTCCATATTGGAATATATGATGAGATCATGTATCCTGGATTTAAGTATCAACTGAAAAGATCAATTGCTTTGATGGAAATATAAAACCCCTACATGTTGAAAAGAAATTGAGGGAACTCTGGTGGATGAGCCTGTGTTATCATAGAAGTGTTATTATGATAGGAGATATAAACCAAACAGTTTTGAGATAAACGATTGGATATATTGGAAAGCATCACCGATGAGGGGTGTTACTCGTTTTGTAAAAGAGGCAAGCTGGCATTAAGGTGTATTGGCTCATTTAGAATAACAGAAAAGTTGGGAATCAGTTGTGTCATTTGGAATTTCCTAAGGAAATATTGAAATAACATTTGGTGATTCATGTGGGAAACTTTAGGAAGTCCTTCACAACTGGAAATGAAGGTTGGGATGATTATACAGATTTAGAAATTAATGAGGGGTTAGTATATGTTGAGAAACAGGTATGTGTTTTGAATACTAACATCAAAAAGTTAAGGATCAAAGAGATTAAAATAGTGTTGATATGTTGGAAGCATCACAAAGGAGTAAACCATACTTGGGAGATAAAAGTCGATATGTTGAATAAGTAAACGAATCTGTTAGAATACAAGTAACTTCGAGGACGAAGTTTGAGCGTGGTGGAGCCCATGCTGTAACATCCCAAAATTTAATTATTGTAATTTGTGGATATTTAGTTTAAATTTCGTAAATTATATGCTTTAGTTGGATTATTAAAGAAAATATATTCGGAAAAATTTAAAAGTTGGTTGCTATTTTAAGAAATTAAGAAATGTTAGAGTTTCGAATTATTATTATTAAGTCTGATGATTTTAAATTATTTGTGAAGATAAAATAAAGATTAAATCTTTATTTAATAGAATTAGATAAGTTAAGGGGTTAGATGTGCCATAACCAGAATTATGGAAATAAAAGACTACAAGTCTTTTATTTAGTTCATTTTCCATCTCAATCACACTCTCTGCTTTCTCTCTCTCAAAAGAACCCACGGTTCTTATTGAAGAAAAACAAAGATCTGGAGGATTAAAGATGAAATTTGGAATCAAGAATTTCTAGGAAAGATTATCAACGTTTCAACCAACGATTTAAGGTAATTTTTACACAAACTCTTTGAATTTAAAGGTTTTGGGTTTCGGATTATGTGAAAACCGAACCAAAGATTTTAGGATTCAAGATGGTGATGCATGTTAAAAATTCTTGTGGGTTTGTGCAAATCTAGTGTTATAGAAGTTATGAATCAAATTTCGGGTTCTAATTCAAGTTACAAATATGAATTAGAAATTTAATCGTGTGTGTTCTGTGTATTTTTCATGGGTACCGAGACCCAGATGTATGTACTGAAACTCCTATTGAAACATATAGAGTAGTACCGAAACTCCTAAAGGTTTCGGTATGATGAAACCTGTACTGTAACCCATGTACCGAATCCATCACATGTTAGTGAAACCTTGATACCGAAACCTTAAGGTTTCGGTACATAATACCGAAACTCACAAGAGTACTGAAACTATTTATATGTACCGAAACTATATATAAGTACCGAAACCTTTTGAGGTTTCGGTGTTGGTGATTTATACTGAAACCTTTTAGTGAAACCTTTGTTGATGAAACTTTTTAGTGAAACCTTTGATGGTGAAAATTTTTAGTGAAACCTTTGATGGTGAAACTTTTTAGTGAAACCTTGATGGTGAAACTTTTTAGTGAAACATTTGATGGTGAAACTTTTTAGTGAAACCTTTGATGATGAAACTTTTTAGTGAAACCTTTGATGGTGAAACCTTTTAGTGAAACCTTTGATGGTGAAACCATTTAGTGAAACCTTGATAGTGAAACTTTTTAGGGAAACCATTGATAGTGAAACTTTTTATTGAAACCTTGATGGTGAAACTATCACAACATGTACTGAATCCCACCCCAATATACCGAAACTATAAATGGTGATTACCAAAACCATTGAAAGTTTCGGTATTCCCCTTTTTATTTTCATTGAAAAAAAAAAGAGACAATAATATATATAAAGGAATATATATATATATATATATGTGTATATATATAGTCATCTCGGTTGGGGTTTGATTATAGAAAATAAAATGGAACCGGTCGGACATTCTTTAATTCAGATATATTATGGACATTTTGGCAATCTCAAATATTGGAGATTAAAAGTATAAATTTCAGATATAATTTCGACGGGTTAACACGAAAATTTGTGAAACTTGGCGGGACTCATTATTAAACGAGAGATTGATGGTATTAATGAGGGGATTAATTGTGAATAATAAAACGATCAAGTAAGAGAATTTAAACAAGAGTTTCGGAAGACGGTTCCGACTGTTGTAACATGATTAATTTTGTAAAATCATGATGGAAATTGTTACTGAACATGTGTATGATATGTTTATGTAACAGGTCCCTTGTGGTGTTGTTTAACCCACAGTGGGGTACTTTGTGATCCGGTTGTAATTCCGAAGAGAAATAATATCGATTGAAGTTAATTAACGCACCCCACTGTGAGTACAGTAGATTTCGCATGTTTATATCTGTTTTATGTTAAGCTTTGCCTGCTGAGACCTGTTGCTTCAATTATTTGTTTGGAATTCTACTAACTTGCGTAGATTTAGATGCACATTCCTACTTGTTGCATGTCCTTTCGATTGTTGTGCATCTATTGATGGACCGGTGGGTCGCATCGATTACTCTGATGTTACTGTGCTATATGACCTGGAGCTGATCCACTCCTAGGCCTGGTAGGCAGTATGTCATCCCCGATCGTACGTTTGTATCAGATGGTATGTTTAAATGCCGAGCTGTGGGCTCGAAGGGGCTGCGGCTCTGGTCCGTACTTTGTGTACGAAGAGGATATCCGATGTTGGTCATCTGTGTTATCCTTGGGCTTCATAAAAATTTATAAAATGCGTAATCTTTGTATTCACTAAGCATTCGCTTATCCCCCAGTTGTTTATTTTTATTTTACAGGAAAAAGGAAAGTCTGCAGCCGGACCGTCTAGCTAGGTCATTTGTGCAAGTGATTGAGGATTATCTGCTAATCAGTGTGGTAATTGAACAATGGGATTATTTTTATAATATGTATTTGGGATAATTGTAATGTTTCTGAGTATGTACACTTAGAATTGGAACCTTGTAGCGCCGTAGGGTGTTTGAAACAGTTGTAATATTTATTTATGTATTTTTATTGCTTCCGCACTTAAATTAAGCTTTCAGATCATTATGTAATCAATTATGTGGTGTATAATCCTGGGTGTAATGTAAATGGTGGTTATTATGGCAAGGGTGTCACAATTTGCTTTTCAGGATAAATCCATTTGGTATATGGATTCGGGTTGCTCCAAGCATATGACGGGAAGAAGAGAATTATTGTCTAACGTTCTAAATAATCATCAGGCTCATATTAGAGGATACGGGGACTTAGTTCTAAATAATCTAGTCATCAAGGACGTTGACTATGTTGTGGGATTATCACATAATCTATTTAGCATAGGATAGCTCTATGACAAAGGACTAGAGGTAACGTTTAGAGCTAAGAACTGCAGTGTGAGGAGTATGGATGGAAAAAAATCTTATCGGGTTCCCGAAACTCTAACATTTACACCATTGACGTAGCCAAGCTCATAGTAAAGAATAGCATTTGCCTCTTATCAAAAGCCTCTACAAAAGACTCTTGGTTGTGGCATCGAAGGTTATCCCATTTGAACTTTGACAATATCAACAAGCTGGCTGCGAAACAATTGGTCAAAGGTATCCCTGGATTGCGTTATGAAAAGGACCATCTTTGTGGAGCTTGTGAGAAAGGAAAGATGAAACGATCATCTCACAAACCAATGCCCAATCCATCAACGAAAAGAGTATTGGAGTTACTTCACATGGATGTATGCGGACCGATGCGGACACAGAGCATAAACGGGAAGCGATATGTGTTGGTTATCGTTGATGACTATTCACGATATACCTGGGTCAGGTTCTTGCGATCCAAGGACGAGACAACTCAAGAAATCATAGATTTCATAAAGACTGTCGAGACCCAACAACAGCTGTCAGTTCAATCAATCAGATCCGATAACGGCACGGAGTTCAAGAACTCGGTAGTTGAGGGATTCCTTCGATCCAAAGGTATTCAGCATCAATATTCTGCTGCTAGAACGCAACAACAAAATGGGGTCGTGGAAAGGCGTAACCGTACGCTTGTGGAAGTCGCTCGTACAATGCTAACTTACTCGAAGCTACCTCCATTCTTGTGGGCCGAAGCCGTATCAACAGCCTGCTATACACAAAATCGCTCCATTATCCATAAGCGCTTTAACAAAACTCCTTACCAACTCTTTTTGAATAAAGTGCCGTTTATCAAGTACTTACGTGTATTTGGTTGCAGGTGCTATGTGCTGAACGATAAAGGCAACCTCGCATTACTCAAATGCCTGGAGACTCTTCTAATAACCCCATTTCTTTTTCTTCTTCTGATTTGGTTAATTTATTTGATCCTTTTTACGTAGAATTTTTCGGTCCTAATGCTAATGTGTCTAATGTTGTCAATAACGTAGGTAATCCTTCCAATTCAACTGCACCACTATGTTTCTCCGCTCCATCTTTATCCACATCATACCCTCATCCATCAACATCATCCACCGATACATCCGCAGTTGAATCTACTCCCGTAATACCCTCACATATAATGTCGAATATCCTTCCCTCATCTGAACACTCGGAAATCAAACCGGAACCAGTGGTACCATCATTTGAAACCATTGACCATGAATCTTCATCCATCCCCACTTTAACCACTAAGATTCCATCCCGAGCACCCCTTACACACGATATTAAATGGACCCGAAGTCACCCAACAGATCAAATCATTGGTGATGTTTCAACTGGAGTCCAAACACGTAGGGCATCTGCTAAGGAATGCCTCTTCGCATCATTCCTTAGTATGATAGAGCCTGCTCGTGTGGATGAAGCCCTAAAAGATCCAGATTGGATAGTTGCAATGCAAGAGGAACTCAACCAGTTTGAACAACTAAGAGTATGGCGGTTAGTTCCCAAACCAAAAGACTGTATAGTGATCGGAACAAAGTGGTTTTTTAAGAACAAACGAGATGAGAACGACATTGTGATAAGGAATAAAGCGAAACTTGTTGCAAATGGCTACCGACAACAAGAAGGGATAGATTATGAAGAAACCTTCGCTCCAGTTGCACGGATCAAAGCAATCAGAATCTTCTTGGCGTTTGCGGCACACTAGGACTTCAAAATGTACCAGATGGACGTCAAGACTGCCTTTCTTAACGGTGAACTCAACGTGTTGGTAAACCCTGTGTGACGATAGCAGTCTAATCGATCTGCATTATGGTTTAGGTAATATTCTGAGTATTAGCCAATATTGTGATATATGTCTAATATGTGTTTGTCTGTTATTGATTGTGTGTTTGAACTTGATGTAGCATATTACAAGAAGTTCAAACATAAAGGTCAAAGATTGTCTCAAGCATAAGTTAAAACATAAGTTTCATCACTTAAGTGTTTAAGTGTATTGGCTAGATTCGAATAGGTAAAGGAAGACATTCGAATCTGTGATAGATTCGAATGTATCCTTAGATTCGAATAGGCTAGATTCGAATCTGTCAGATGGACAGATTCGAATGGGCCTTAGGCCAGATTCGAGGTTGGCCCACAACAGACTCGAATCAGGGTCTATAATTAGGGATAGACTTGAATGATTAGTATGACCTTTGGCAGAATTCGTGAGGAATTAAGCAATAGGCGATCTCGAGTTTATTAGCTAGGTGAGTCCCGTTTCGGAGAGAATTAGTACGTAGGATCGTTCGTGTGTCGTTCGTTCAGCGTCTAATAGTCTCCGTGTTTCCGTTGGTTGAGAGTTGTCTGTCTGACCGTCAACGAGGATTCCGCACTCGTTCACGGATCCGCGTCTAGATAGATCTTGCAGTGGTAGACCTTACAAGTGGTATCAAAGCCTACGGAGTGTTCTTGGTGTTCTTCGTGTTCATCAGATACATTCTAGGTTTCTTGACGCTAGTTGGACGGTTTTGCTCTCAAAAACGTGTTTTTGAGCTTAGCAAATTCATATTCGGGAAACACTTTGTTGTTTTTCATGTTTTTGGTCGAAATCATTATTTTTCGTTTGAAAAATAGTGATTTAATCCGTAAAACGTCAAAAAATCAAAGTGTTAGCCGTTTTTCGAGTTTGCGGCGCTCGAATCTATAGGGGTAATTAGGGTTTTACTTTATTTTCGAGTCTAACCTAAATACGCTCCTTTCGAGTCAATTTCAGTGTGTTTCGAGTCTACTTTGTTTCGAATCTGTTGCTTCATTCGAATAGGATCTCGAGTCTAGTTTAGTGTCGAGTTTATTTCGAATCTAGTATTATTTCGAATCTAGTGCTTCGAATCTACTGTCATTCGACTCTACTGTGCCTTCGATTCTAAGGGTCTTCGAATCTAAAGAGTCCTTCGAATCTGATATAACTTCGAATCTAAGGAGTTGTTCGAATCTGACATTATTTCGAATCTAATTGACTTTTAAGACTTAATCGAATTTAATTTCAAAAGATTTAATATTAATTAGTTTCGAATCTATCTAGATTCGAATAAGTTAGTCTAAATCAGTTTCCAATTAAATTAATTAAGTTACACCTCAATTTCTTTCAGAAAAGATGTCAAACCTTCAGAAATTCCTTGAGATGGATCACGAAGTTGGGAAGGCCAATGCACCACCTAAGCTGATGAAAGTTGAGGATTATTACTGGTGGAAGGACAGATTTACGGATTTTGTACGATTCAATGATATGCGCATGTGGGTGTGCATAGATGAAGGGTACATTCCGCCAGTATCTGAGGTTGAAGGCCGTCAAAAGGTCTTGTCATATCAAATGATGAAAGAGGATGACAAGAAACTATTTGAAGCTGAAAACAAGGCTTTCTCCATTATCCGTATGGCGTTACCTCAAGATATCTTGCACACATTTCGGACTCAAAGGACGTCGAAGGAACTCTGGGAGTCTCTCCAGAAAAGGTGTGAAGGTAATCCAAGGGTGCGTAGAAAGCGTACAGAGCTGTTGACCCAACAGTTTGCGATTTTCAAGGCTCTTAAGGATGAACAGTTAGATGATATTATCACAAGGTTTTATCATCTGATAACAGAGCTTGAAAGTCATGGCATTGAGTACTCGGACACTGACAAGAACAACAAGCTTCTTGATGCCCTACCAGCCAAATGGGCTATGTACGTGGCAATGATTAAGCTTAATGAGGACAAGTATTATGCTCAATCACTTGATGATATTGTGGGAACGTTGAGGGCATATCACTTCGAGATGATTAAGGCTGAGACTGATTACGAGCAAGTCCAGAATCCGGCTATGTATTTTGGAAAGACATCTAAATCATCAGTGACAGCTGAACCGAAGAGTGCTACAACGTTTTTCACCGGAGAAACGTCATCGCCACCTGAGTCCGAAGACTCACTGAATCGCGCGTTCTTAGGGTTAGGAAGATCGGAAGAACCGCAACCTCAAGTCCAACAGGCATCGACCAGCCAGAGCTATTCGAAGATGCCGATGAGCGCAAAGTCCGCAGAAGAACATTTGAATCTGCTTGCTTCCTTTGTGGCAGCTTATGGAAATTGTGTTCAAGGGAAGATCAATGATCCGGCTCTTTGGGATGAAGATTACGATCAGGTCGACCCTGATGACTTAGAGGAAATGGATCTTAAATGGCAACTGGCCATGGTGACCTAGAGGGTTAAAAGATTCATTAAGAGAACTGGGAGGAATCTACAAATGAACAACAAAGGGATAGGATTTGATAAGTCTAAGGTCAAATGCTACAACTGTCAGGGATTGGGACACTTCGCCAGGGAGTGTCAAAGACCGAAGGTAGAATCATACCAAGGACAGAGTCAGCATCAAGGACAGTACCAAAATCAGTCCCAACAGAGATACCTTCCGAGTTCCTCATCTGGTCAAGCCAATCTAGCGGGTCTAATATCCAATGTCACTTCTGACAGACAGCTAGATGGTACCTATGACTGGAGTTCACATCCTGAGTCAAATGCTAGAGCTTTCATGGCTGAAGTTACTGAGAATGGTTGTGATGAAGATGAGCAGACCACAAGGGAAAACAGTCCGATGTGGGTAGAGAAAGCGAATGATCAGACCGTGCTGGAGTTTGCTGCTCAGATGGCCAACGTGGAATCTGATAACTCTAAGGTTAGTCTTTCTTATTCTCTATTTCGTGAATTATGTGCTTTATGTGTTAGTTCTAACGATAGGTTAAATCTAGTCTTAGACTCACATAAGACCATAGCTGCTCAAAATGAAAATTTAAAAATTGAAAATGCTAGCCTAAATGATATAAAGCAAGATTTAAAAGAAAAGCTTAAGGCTAATGCTCAAGATGTAATAGTTCTAAAAGACAAACTGAGTGAGCAGTGTGTTAGGATAGAGCTTATGTATGAGCACGTAGAGGCCTTGACCAAAAGTCTGAAAGATAAGGACATAGAGCTAGCCGAGACCAAGGTTAAGGTAGCAGAGGCAAATAGCAAGCTGGAAAAGTTTAGGAATTCGAGCCTAAACCTAGGGAAAGTCTTAGATGCCCAAAGACAGTCTAAGAAGCCTGTAGGTCTAGGTTTTCACGAAATTCCTCCACCGTTTAATGCAAACTATGTGCCTCAGCCTCAGGAGAAAACTGACAACTCAGTAGACTTAGAGGACCTACCTGAACCGACACCTGAGCCTACAGTTGAAAATACACCTAAGGTGACTGACTCTACTGTCAAGGTCAAGAAAGTGAAATTTGTGTCTTCCTCCAGTGAAACACCTGCAGGAAAACAGAAAATTTCATGGGCTGACCAGGTCGAAGAGACAGACACTGTAGATGTACCAAAGGAAGTAGACACTAGTGAGACACCTAGATCTAAGGGACCAACCAAAAAGTCCATGGATAAGATGTCTTGCTTTAGATGTCACGAGAAAGGGCATGTTGCTTCTCACTGTCCAAATAGGAAAGCAGATGTTACCCCTAAGACAGTGAACCCAACACCTGTTAAGCCCTCACCAAGTGTGGCAAGCAGCAGTAGTTCTCAACCTACCGAGAAAACTGTGCAGGCCGCACCCAAACCTGTTGTGAAACAAACACCGGTTAAGGTTGGACCAAAAGAAGTGGTTAGGACAAATTCACCGAATCGTGTCATTAATCAATCTAGGTCAGCACCTCAACAAGTCTATAGGAGCACCACACCTAGCAGGTCACACACTCCAGTTAGGTCACATACTCCTGTTAGACAATATGTTCCGGTAAGAGCTCAGGGATCACAGTCTGAAATGCAGTATAATAAGACTTATTCTAGAGCACCACAACAAATGCCTACTCAAAGGCAAAGAGTGAATCTAAATCACTCGGCACCACAACAGAATTCAGTTCAAAGGCCCAAGTCACCTGAAAGGCGAGATGGGTACTTGAAAGAGTTCACGTATGTGGACGAGAAT
This sequence comes from Centrapalus pauciflorus, assembly GCA_020465985.1. Classification (NCBI taxonomy): domain Eukaryota; kingdom Viridiplantae; phylum Streptophyta; class Magnoliopsida; order Asterales; family Asteraceae; genus Centrapalus; species Centrapalus pauciflorus. The sequence goes on from JAANYP010000163.1 coordinate 863,503, forward strand.
GGTATTACCAAGTCAGTCATGGCTTGGGTTCCCCGTGATAACTAACCTATTTTCTTTCATGTGCAGGAGATAACTACCGGTCCAAACAACAAGTGGTTCGTCGACAGTGGTTGCTCCAGGCACATGACGGGGGAAAGAAGTCTTCTCACAGACTTCAAGGGGGGTAATAGGGGATTTGTATCATTCGCGGGCAACAAAGGAGGAAATATCACTGGAACTGGAGAAGTCACTAATGGGACGATTACATTGGATCAAGTTTATCACGTTGATAAACTGGTTCATAATCTCATTAGTGTATCTCAAATCTGTGATAAGAAGAACTCGGTGTTATTTACTGACACTGAGGCGTTAGTGCTAAAGCCGGGATTCAAGATACCTGAAGATTGGATATTGATGCGGGCTCCAAGGAAGAATGACTTGTACATGCTCGATATGAACAAGCCAGATAATTCGATGGGTCCGATCTGCTTACTATCAAAAGCTTCGGAGACGGAATCGGTTTTGTGGCACAGACGCATGGCTCATCTGCACCTAAGGAAAATGAACTACATAACGAAGAATGGTTTGGTGCAAGGTGTGCCTCTGAAGAGCTTTCAGTTTGAAGACAAGTGTCTACCGTGCATGAAGGGCAAGCAACATAAAAAGACACACAAGTCCAAGAAGCTGAACTCTATAACCTCGACATTCGATTTGTTGCATATGGACCTTTTCGGCCCTATCAACAAAAGGAGTATAGGAGGTAGTTGGTTTTGCTTAGTTATCACTGACGATTACTCACGGTTTTCATGGGTTTTCTTTTTAGGTACGAAGGACGAGACGGCTGCAAAGCTCATCGGGTTCTTAGACCAAGTGGAGAACTCCTACGGAACAAGGGTTAAACATATTCGTAGTGATAATGGGACTGAATTTAAAAACTCTGTAATTGGTGTATATTGCCTATCAAAGGGCATCGTGCATCAATTCAGTGCACCATATGAACCACAACAGAATGGGGTGGCCGAACGTAAAAACAGAACATTGATTGAGGCTGCAAGGACTATGCTTTCGGATTCAAAGCTTCCTACCATGTTTTGGGGGGAGGCAGTGAATACCGCGTGCCACATTTTAAACCGAGTCCTTACAGTCAAATCATTGAACAAAACATGCTATGAAATTTTGAATAAACGGCCACCTAACTTAACTGGATTCGAACCGTTTGGAGTACCATGCACACTTTTAAGAACAAAACATCAACCGAAGTTTGGTGAAAAGGCTGACGAAGGATACTTCCTAGGTTATGTGCCAAACTCACCAAACAAACGGGTGTTTAACAAAACAACTGGTACTGTGGAGATTGTGTATAACATTGAAGTCTCAAGTTATACACATGAACCCCAAACTGGTCCGGAATGGATATTTGACTATGATAAGTTATTTGAGTCATTTAACATTCCTCTGGATGATAATGCAGGTACAATCGAGAAGGACTTGGCGACGTTGCATCTGAACGACGATGGCCAAATCTTTCCAAAGACCACGTTCGAATCTACATCCGAGCCTACTGCGACTGTAGATGGGTCTCCAGAAGTTGCTAATCCAGATGAACCTACCAATGAGAATCAGGCTCAAGCTTCAAGTTCCAACTCTGAGGAAAATGTCCGTGAGGAGGAAAACGTAGAAGCTGAGCCTGTTCCCCCTTTAGGTGAAATAGGATCCAACTTAGGAGATAATCTAAGGGTTGATGAAATAGAGACCTCTAGGATTAACAAGAACCATCCAATAGATAGCATCATAGGAAATCCTAACGAGGGTGTGAGGACTCGGAGTAGTGTAAATAACAACACTGTGTTGTTGTCGATGATAAACGACTCCGAGGCATATCACACATGTCTATATTCATGTTTCATATCGCAAGTAGAGCCCAAAAATGTGCAAATGGCACTTAAGGACAACTCCTGGGTTGAAGCGATGCAGGAAGAACTTTCACAATTTAGGAAACTAGAAGTGTGGGAGTTAGTTCCGTTACCTCGAGGGGAGATTGCAATAGGAACCAAATGGGTTTTTAAGTGCAAAAGAGACGATCGGGGTATAGTCACGCGCAACAAGGCGAGATTAGTTGTAAAGGGTTTCAACCAAGAGGAGGGAATCGATTACAACGAAGTGTTTGCACCTGTAGCAAGGTTAGAAGCAATTAGGTTGTTTTTAGCTTTTGCCTCCTTCAAAGGCTTTAAAGTATATCAGTTAGATGTTAAGAGTGCTTTCCTATATGGGAAAGTGAAGGAGTTGGTGTATGTAGAACAACCGCCCGGGTTTACAGATCCAAAATATCCTGAGAGAGTATATCGCTTAGATAAGGCTCTTTACGGATTACATCAGGCACCTAGGGCATGGTATGAGACTCTATCCAACCATCTGTTAGAAAATGGCTTTGAGAGGGGTAGGATAGATAGTACTCTATTTGTGAAGAGAAAGGGAGATCACTTTATCTTGGTACAAGTGTACGTCGATGATATCATTTTTGGATCATCAGACGAACAGATGTGCAAAGATTTCGAGAAGGTTATGAAGTCTAAGTTCGAGATGAGTGCTATGGGAGAGTTGAATTTCTTTTTAGGGTTACAAGTTGACCAAAAGAAGGAAGGGATGTTTATCCATCAAACTAAGTATGTCTATGACATATTAGAACGGTTTGGGATGGAGGGAACTAAGTTGACTGCCCATTTCAGCACGCCGATTCAAGTGAATCACAATCTCGGGCCGGGTACTGAAAGTGATTCCGATGTGGATCCGACTTTATATCGGGCCATGATTGGGTCACTTATGTATTTAACTGCTTCAAGACCTGACATAATGTTTGCTGTGTGTATTTGTGCTAGGTTTCAAGCGAATCCGAAGGAAATGCATATGAAAGCTGTGAAGCGGATTCTACGATACCTCAAGTCGAAACCGAAGCTGGGACTTTGGTATCACGCGGAGGGAGATCTAGAGTTGGAAGCGTTCACAGATTCTGACTACGGAGGATGCAGCTTGACGCGCAAATCAACGACTGGAGGTTGTCAGTTCCTAGGAGGGAGATTGGTGTCCTGGCAATGCAAGAAACAAACATCGGTAGCCGTGTCAACGTGCGAGGCCGAGTATGTAGCTGCTGGTAGTTGCTGTTCACAGGTTCTGTGGATACAACAACAATTGCGGGATTACGGTTTGGCTTACACTCAAACTCCTATTAGGATAGACAATCAATCTACAATTGCTATAACTAATAATCTAGTTAAACACAGTAAAACAAAGCACATAGACATAAGGCATCATTTTATTCGTGATTGTGCTGAAAAGAACTTAATCAAACTGGTAAAGGTGGCAACAGAAGATAATAATGCAGATTTATTTACCAAAGCGTTTGATAAGTCACGGTTTGAGTATTTAATTCAACTTAATGGAATGCGCAACCCAGAGTAATTTGACCTTAGTAGTATTTTATTTCCTTTTATAGTAGTTATATTTCTTTCTTTTTTATAGTAGTCTGCTAATTTAAGTAAGTTTCTAATTTAGGAAAGTTTCTATTTTTAGTAAGTTTCTATTTTTAGTAAGATAGTAGGTTAGCTTAGTTTACTGCTTTTTCTTATGAAAAACAAAAGAAAAAAGAGAGAAAATTACAAAAAATACAAAAAAAGAGAATATCAGAAAAGGAGTTAAGTCTTAGAAACATAGGTTCAAAGTGACGAAAATTAGCACCGTCGTTACAGACTCTAAGTATTTAGGCTTTCACATATAATGCAACTAAATCCTAAGTGTTATACTTTATTTAGTTTGATGTGTTGGTAGGCATAATACATATAGGGAATCTCAAGGCTAATAAAATATTCTAGAAAAAGTCAAGCGTGTCACTAACTTAGATGTACGACCAATCGGTCTTAATTTTTATGTACAAGACATACAAACATTGAGTCTAAATGAGGTATGCAAACTTTCTGGGGATGTATGGCAACATCAAATACATCTGAAAATGGAAAGAATAGAAATATCATGTAAAACTGAGAGTCGAAAACATGCAACTCTGTTGTACGTAAGTACAGACCTGTTGTCTCTGTTTAGATTCGGGTTAGCAGACATGTCGCTTTGTTGTACGTCAGTACAGACCTGTCACCGCTATCTGCTAACTTTAAAAATAAACCTTAAGTCGAACTAAGACACTTTGTTGTATGAGAATACAGACCTGTGTCCGATGTTTGTCTTTTAAAGAAAGTTTGCAAATACCAACAAGTTAGAATTTTTGTCTGTGTGCCTTGATCATAAAAGTATGTCTATGTCTGAGTCACGTAAGATAATTTCCTGATAAATAAAAAGGCCAAGGGATATTCTGAAATGTAGAATGTTTAACAGGGTAAAATACCAACAATTGGCTAAATAGGTATGTCACCACAAACAATCAAAGGAATCAAAAATTCCTAAGTGTGAAAGTTTAAGTACTGAAAGTTAGTATCGGACATCGCTATCTGATTGAACCTCTCTTCGACTATACTCATCAAAAATATGTTGTTTCGTCTTAAGCTTAGCTTGTAAATTTGTTTTTATAACTTAAGTCTAGATTAAAATTTTTTTAGTCAAAATTTTATTTTATTTTATTTTATATTAGTCTATTTTATTTTATTTTATTTTATTTAGGGTTAGTTTAAATTTTTACTTAGGTAAAAGGTCAAAAGTTACTGAGGGTGCATTCAAAGTTGGATAAAATATACAATGCATGAAATATCTGTGCTTAGGGTAAAAGAATTGGCATAGTTTATCTGGTTACACAATACCGTAGAAAAAAGTTGAAAAGTTGAAGTTATTTCAAAATTTCCGAAATTTTTCTAAGTGTTGGTAATTTCGAATCTAAGACAGACTCGAATGTGAAGTATTTCGAATCTGTCAGTAGACTCGAAACAACACATAGACTCGAAGGTTGGTAGTATATATAGGTCAATAGTGAAGTCATTTATTACTTTACTGTTGTCGAATCTATACTCTCGAGTCTATCTCAGCGATTTCGAATCTGTTCTCGAGTCTATCGTATTTCATATAAACGACATTTCATCGAGTCTAAAGCTATTGTGTTCGATTCTACACTCATATCTAGGTATAATCAACCGGATTGTACAAGATTTTGGTAGTTTTATACACAATTTTGGGCTTAAACATCACATTTTGAAGTTTTATGGGTCAAAATAGAGTTTTTGCTAAATAACTAAGTTTGGACCTATAAAAGATCAAATTAAAGACATAAATCAATGATTAGAACCTAGTTGAACTAATGTATGTGATTTACCAAGTTCAAAATGGTTAAAATCTTGGGTTTTTTTGTTGAAAATTCATCTGTCGGCCTTTCGAATCTGTTCATGGGTTTCTCGAATCTATCAATAGATTCGAGATGACCATGATATTCGAATCTGTCCATTAGACTCGAATAAGGACTCTTCGAATCTGTCCATTACATTCGAATATGGACACTTCGAATCTGTTACCTTCGAATCTGTACTTTATTTACTTTGTTGAATTTAAATTTTATTAAACTTGTGGAAATTTAATTGTGTTGGATTTGGTACTTAATCGAGTACAAAATAAAACAAATTTTGAATTTAAACAAGTTTATTGATTTTTAATAATTCTAACAGTTTTATGTATTGTGCAGATATGGCGCTTCGTGCTTTTGTTCCTAAGCATAATATGGTACTTAATCCAGCTCATAACATCCCTGAAGCGCAGGGTTTTCGAGAAGTTTTAGATTTTCTAGCAGAGTCTAGGATCAGCTATGCATTATATCACAATATTCCGATTGTGATTTCATATGTGCGTCAATTTTACGATCATTTACAGGTGGACTGTACTGTCACCCCGACAGTTTTAAGAACCAGAATTGCTGGTCAACCTCTGGTTTTCTCAGCAGATATTTTGCGTCAAGTACTGCAGTTGGGTTCACAAGAACAAGAAGACGGGCCTATAGACTTTCCATTAAGTATTAGGCAAGCAGCGTTTTTGCGAATGGGCTATAGTTTGGACGTTACAAAATCATCTTATATGAAAAGCGGGTTGATAGGGCAGTGGCGATTTTTGGTCCACGTGTTCATGGTTTGTTTTGCGCCTAAGAAGGCTGGATTTGATTACATTGTATCCAAGATTCAATCTGGGGTGATTGCCATGGTGTACAATAAGAAATTCAGCTTCTCACAGCTGTTTTTCTCGGAATTCATCCATCAAATTACTGCTCCTGAGAGAGAAAGATTCCTACTGTATCCTAGGTTTGTAATGATGTTGATAAGGCACTTCTTGCCTGATTTGCCACAAACAGATGATGCATTGAGCGTGAATATTATGGATAAGCGCATCTACTCTGACTGTTCCTCACATCGAGGAAGGTTAGTGGTTCCGGTGGCGCGTCCACTATTTGGTGCAATTCTGGATAGGGAATTTCAAGCCCCGAGTAATGCCAACTGGGCAGGGGTAGTTGATGTCCAACCACAGCCACAACAACCAAGACAACCACAGCCACAACAACAACAACAACCACAGCCACCGCGTGCACAAAGGCGAAGACAAAGACCATCTGCGAGTCAAACTCAGGCGTCTAGGCCTTCTACGAGTCAGCAACCAGAAGTGCAGGAAGCCGGGCCGTCAAATGTCCCAAATGAAGCTGATCAATTGTGCCAAACGCTAAATGAAATTTGGGAGGCAGGTCCACATGCAAATGAAGATATAGCTGCAGCGTTAGTGGGTGATTTACTTGAGCCTCCAGAGGGAGAAGAAGATGTCTTCAGAGATGTTGACGAATATGTGCCAGAGCAGACTGGCAATGATGAGTCATCATCTGCTACAGAATCAGAAGAAATGGAGGAGATCGAAGTTGAAGCTCCAGAATCAGTGTCTACAGAACCTCATATTCAAATTGGAACTTATGGTTCGCGATTGATTATCAATGAAGGTGGTTCGAGGAGGCGAGAGGCCAGGGAATTGGAGGAGTCAGATTTTGAAGAAGATGAGACTGCTCAGTTGGTGACAAGGCGAAAGGCCAAACGTCACAGGTTTATGCAGGGGACTTCATCAGAGTCCGATGCACAACCTCCGCCTCAAACCCAGACCCAACCCCAAGATACAGCTCCACCATCACCGCCACCTCAGCAACATGAACCCTACATTCCCCATCCATTCAATCCTGCTCCCATTCAGTCCATCCCTTCTACATCAGAAGCCTATACCGACAACCAACGAATCATGCAACTTAAGAGCCGTGTCGACTTTCAGAACGTTCAAATCATAACTCTCACAAAAGCAGTCGGTGAACTCCAAGAGCATAACTCTAATCTTGATAAGGAGAATGCAGAACTGAAAAAGATTGTTGAAAGTGTTAGAGACGAAAACACGGAGATTAAATCATTTGTTGCTGATCAATCGTCTGAGATCCGAGCAATGCGGTCCCTCCTAGAGCAACTTAGGAAAAATCTACAAACTCAGGGGGAGACGAGTTGTAAAGATCAGGAAGTACAGCGAGAAGATGATGATAATGAAGGCGATGATCCCGGTGCGAACAAAGAGATTGAGTCTGTAGATTTTTCTGCAGCTCAAGTTACACAAGTTCAGGGGGAGCCTAGTACAGAAGGAGGAGTGGGAGGAGCAGGAGGAGAAGCAGGTTCTTCAAAGACTTTAGATAGCGACATGATAGATGCGCTGAAAGATATTGAAGAAGAGCTAATGGAATTTGATTTTGAAGATGATATTGAAGAATTAGAAGAAGGTGAATTCATTCCAGATGACGTCGCTGACTGGAAATCGGATGATGAAGTGCTAGATGATGAAGACGATCACGTTAATGAAGTAATAATCAATTCACAACCAGTCACTGAACTGTATGAGAGCCAAGATCATAATGTGATTGATATTGATTACATCAAGGTAGCCTCAGCTGAAGATAAAGACCTCGAAGAGGCTGAGAAAGAGCCATCTAGAGCTGATCTGATAAATCTTTGGTTCAAGAAGGAAGAAAAGAAAGATCAGCTGAAGATGAAGAAGAAGATGAGAAATCCAAGTGCTGGAAACTTCTCAGGAGGGATTATTAGCTGCTTCTTTGACAGAGAACTGCAGCTGTTTATTTTGAAAAGAAGAGATGGCCTTCAATACTTGAGGCGGACACTGAAAGCGTTTAATTCGTTGCCCAAGATTGAAGTTAAAGAGTTAGCCTGGAAGGAGCTGATCAATATTGGAGATGATCCCTACGCGAACGTAATTGAAAGAATTATAAGGAAAGAAGGGCGATCAGGCAAATTTGAGCGACTCAAGCCAAGGACCGGAAAGAGGGTCGAGGATGGGTCGAGAATAGATCCTCATACAGGTAGGCCATGGGCCAGGATGGAATACAAACCTGTGAGGTGTCTAAAGAAAGTCCCAATGAAGCCAATGCCACAGAACGTTTTGAGCAACATGAAGTGGTGGTACCTAGAGATTGACACTGCTGAAGCTATCATGGAAGATCAAGACGAGCAGGTAATTTTGAAGGTATATGATCCATTGCACTTGATAAACCTATCAAAGGACGACCTGAAGAAGCTTCATGATCAGCCTATCTTCTTTACTGAACCATGGAGATCTGAAGCCAGGAAGTTCCAAAAGGTAGTTAAAGTTTGTATAGATGCTGGATTATATGCAGGTAGTAATATATATAGCTCTAGTACTTAAATTTGATGTAATGTAAATAATTAGAAGCTATCGTCAAGGGGGAGTCTGTTGGTACACCCTGTGTGACGATAGCAGTCTAATCGATCTGCATTATGGTTTAGGTAATATTCTGAGTATTAGCCAATATTGTGATATATGTCTAATATGTGTTTGTCTGTTATTGATTGTGTGTTTGAACTTGATGTAGCATATTACAAGAAGTTCAAACATAAAGGTCAAAGATTGTCTCAAGCATAAGTTAAAACATAAGTTTCATCACTTAAGTGTTTAAGTGTATTGGCTAGATTCGAATAGGTAAAGGAAGACATTCGAATCTGTGATAGATTCGAATGTATCCTTAGATTCGAATAGGCTAGATTCGAATCTGTCAGATGGACAGATTCGAATGGGCCTTAGGCCAGATTCGAGGTTGGCCCACAACAGACTCGAATCAGGGTCTATAATTAGGGATAGACTCGAATGATTAGTATGACCTTTGGCAGAATTCGTGAGGAATTAAGCAATAGGCGATCTCGAGTTTATTAGCTAGGTGAGTCCCGTTTCGGAGAGAATTAGTACGTAGGATCGTTCGTGTGTCGTTCGTTCAGCGTCTAATAGTCTCCGTGTTTCCGTTGGTTGAGAGTTGTCTGTCTGACCGTCAACGAGGATTCCGCACTCGTTCACGGATCCGCGTCTAGATAGATCTTGCAGTGGTAGACCTTACACAACGAAGAGGTGTATATTGAACAACCACAAGGCTTTGTTGACGCACATAAACCTGACCATGTTTATGTGCTAGATAAATCCCTTCATGGTTTAAAACAAGCACCTCGCTCATGGTATGATAGTCTTTTCTAATTTCCTAATTTTTGCCGGTTTCTGTAAAGGTGTGGTGGACACAACTCTGTTCACTAAAAACGAAGGCCCACATATAATGCTAGTACAGATATATGTCGTTGACGTTATATTTGGATCTACTGACAGTAATTTTTGTAAGGATTTTTCAACGCTACTGGAGTCCAGGTTCGAGATGAGTATGATGGGGGAAATGAACTTTTTCCTCGGGTTACAAGTCAAACAACTTGAAGATGGGATTTTTGTAAACCAGTCAAAATATACTCTTGACATTCTCAAGAAGTATAAGTTAGACTCTTGAACGAGTATCGCAACTCCCATGACCTCCAACTGTAAGTTAGACACCGATCCTTCTGGGAAAAGTGTCGATAATACAACTTACAGAGGGATGATAGGATCCTTACTGTATCTGACTGCTAGTAGGCCGGATCTAATGTTTTCAACAAGTCTTTGTGCTCGATTTCAGGCGGACCTGAAAGAATCACACCTAACTGCGGTAGAACGCATTTTTCGTTATCTTAAGGGTACACCCGATCTTGGTCTATGGTATCCAAATGGAACCGATTTCGATCTTACCGCTTTTTCAGATGCTGATTTTGCAGGTTGTAGAGTTGACAGAAAAAGCACGTCGGGAGGAATACAGTTCTTGGGAGATAGACCAGTGAGTTGGTCCTCCAAAAAGTAGAATTGTGTTTCAACATCCACAGCTGAGGCTGAGTATGTAGCAGCTGCAAGCTGTTGCTCTCAAGTGCAGTGGATGAGAACACAATTACGCGATTATGGATTCTCACTCACCAATATCCCAATTTACTGCGACTCTCGGAGTGCAATTGCCATCTCTTGCAATCCCGTGCAGCACTCTCGAACGAAACACATAGATATCAGGTATTATTTTATTAAAGATCATATAGAAAAGGGAACCATTGAGTTGTATTTTGTTGGCACAGAGTATCAACTTGCGGTTATATTTACTAAAGCTTTAGACGAACCTCGTTTTTAGTTTTTAGTATCCCATATCGGCATGTTGAATCCGTCTTCCGATTAAATATCAGATATTGTCTTAAAAGAATTCTATTTCAGTCTATCATGATTGAAATTCCTTTGTTTTACAAAATATCTGTTATTTAAATTTAAGGATTGTGTCACAAAATTGAAACTCAATATTTCCTTATCTGTGTACATTTTTAATAATTGATGATTCTGACAAATTACTGTGTGAATTGTTCATCATTGAGTGGGACGCAAACATATTTCAGGTTTGTCTGTATCTTTAAGGCTAATAAGGTTCAAAAATCCAATCTGAAAAGGATAAAAGGAGAGAATTATTTGAGGGGGAGTATAGTTAGGATGACAATTTTTATAATTCCTTGTTTCTTTTTAATTTTAGTAGTTAAATTTTTAGATTTTAGGTTTGTTATATTTTAGTTTAATTTAATAGGTTCGAAAATCCCAAAAAGATTTTAGTTGTTCATATTTATCAAAAATCCAAAAAATATTTCATTTTATTTTATTTTATTTTATTTTTGTCTTAACTTATATGCTAAAAGAAAATATCAAAAATATTTTATTTTGTTCATTTTTGTTTCTAAGAAAAACACAAAAAAGATTAATAAATTGGGCCCAAATTTTTTTTTTTAACAATCTTGTTTATTTTTAAGCCCAAGAATTTTGTTGTGTCTATGTGTATGTTGGAGTAAAAATCCGGCGGCCCACATCTCTTTTTGGGCGCGGACCTTTGCTCACCCGACCCGACCCGGTAGCCTTTATAAGGGGTCGGTCAACCGGTCAAAGCCTCATTCTTCTTCTTCAAGTTTTTCTTCTTCTTCTTTCCACCGACGCATTACCACCGCCAAACCACCATTGCCATCCATTCCAAGCTTTTGGAACACCATTTTCTTTCTTTTTTCTCGCATTTTTCTACTTCGGCATAATCAGGTAACTTCCTTCTATCTTTATTTCAGCTTTTAACGTTTTAAATTGTGTGTTTGATTTTCAAAATTTTTGTGCTTTTTCAATTCGGTTTTTCTTCATTTTAGATACTTTAATGTGTTATATATGCTTAGGTGTAGTTAGATAAAATGTTCCTTATATGTTTGTAGTCTAGGATATTTAATTTCATGCATTTTTGTCACAATTTTAACTGTTCACGTTGAAACTTGCCTAAACTCATTAACTGCTCACATGCATTTCAGACGTCCGAATTCGGACCAAGCCCCGAATTCGGATGTCCCACTTAGACTAATTTCAAATGTTTTTCAAAAATATCCGACCGAATTCGGACACTGTGCACCCGAATTCAGACACTGTGCATACGAATTCGGTCCCTCAAAAATATTTCAAAATGTTCAAATAAAGTCTAAGTCACAGCTCTGTTCATCCGAATTCGGATGGCATCCGGATTCAGTGCTTCATCCGAATTCACTAATTCACATTTCCATTGCATGCATTGCATTCCATCCGAACCTTCATCCGAATTCGGACCACCATCACCACTTCATCCGAATTCGGCCCAATCCTCATTCCCGCTTCCAACCAATTCGGTCCACATCCGAATTCGGACTCTTTTCATATATCATCCGAATTCGGACCCCCATCCATCTTTTTTCATGCATCATCCGGAATTCGGCCTGATCCGAATTCGGAGACACTGTTCATCCGAATTCGGTCCATCCGAAATTCCATCACTTAGCATATTTTTTTAAATTTTTCCATTTTTGCATTTTCACTATAAATCATAAAAATCCAAAAATATTTTCATTTCAGTGCACCATTGATTAGAGTTACGATTTGTGTTTGAGTGAAAAAGTCTGATCTAACATCGGTCTCTTAAAGATTGACTTTGGACTTTATTCAGTAGAATTTTATTCTACTAATAAAGACCCGATGCTTTAAACAGATCAGACAGTTTCTATTTCACACTTGTCTAGACTTCACATCAATGTCTTATCATTTAAAGTCTGATGTTCTAACTTTGATGCACCTTTGCAGACTGATGGAACCAGCTGTTGTTCTCACCCTACCCCATCCCCCCATTCCCAACAACAACGCCCTACTACCCGAACAATCCATTCTCCCACAGGCCGAGTTTATCGAGTTTATACCACATAACTGACAGCTCGATGTCTCAATCCTCTCCAAAGAACCACAAACACTCGCCTTCGACATCCTCCTTCAGCACCCCATATATTACGCCCTGTCTACCGCAATCGCTGTTCCCCAAAAATACTTGCAACAATTTTGGAACCGATTGCACTATGTTCCCGACGCCGAAGCCCACTTCACAACCACCATTGACTGTGTCCCAGTCAAAAGCACCATCGCTGACATACGCCATATACTTCGCCTTCCCGCCGAAACTTATTTGCCAAGCCGCCTTCAGTTTGATCCCATTCCCTCTGTACAAGAAACCCTCGCCGAAATCCAAACCTTCGGTTACGACGGCCCTCTAACCAAGCCTTCAGATTTTAAAACTAAGCATCTCCAGTCTCATTGGAGGATTCTCTTCGATGTCCTTAACAAATGCTTCACAGCAAAGCATTCATGCCACGACTCAGCCTTCGCCCAGGTCCTCGCCATGTTCACAGGTTTGGCTTTCGATCGCCATGTAGATTATGTAGCGTTCCTTTTTGAGGAGTTAAAAAGAGTTCATATGGAAAGGGGCACCAAAAGAGGCCGCAAATACATCCCTCTGCAACGGTTTTTGCAGCTGAACATTCAATATGCGATGGATAACGATGATGACATCCATGAGCGCCCAAAGGCTGATGTCTACCCTACCGTGGCTATCCTAAAACTAAATTTGCAAAAAGGGGCTCCGTCAGTGCCTATAATGACTATCCCGTTGTCTCTCTTGCTAAAGGCAAGGGAATTGGAAATGGTTAGGGCCTATATTCGAGTGTTTTATCCGGATGAGGCTCAGTCAGAACTGACAGAGTCTAGCCAGTCCGAAGGTGAGGCTAGGATGAGTGAGGATGAGGGAGATCAGGCGGAGGTACAACAATCACTTGGGATAGGTGAGCGGGAGCCTGTGTTTGTGAGTAAGGGAGAAGGTGGTGAGGCGGCAGAGGCGGCGAATTCCGAACGAACCGTCTCTGTCGTACGAGGGATAGATATCCATTATGTGGGTGACCGCAGCCCTATCAGCCGGACCACCCACCAAAAGACCATCAGTCCAATGGTCGAAATCACCCCCACCATCCACTTGGTATCCCCTCAAAGGGAAACCACTTCATTCCACGGGGATTTTGCTCATACGCCATCGCCCTCTCATTCGGAGAGTGGCGGTGTTGAACGAGGCCACACTCTGCCCCACGTGACCGCCCCTCTTTCATTCACGATTCCATCCCCTCCCATACACACAACGCACAATGCCTCTGTGGCATCCCCAAGAGCTGCCTCCGTGGCACCTCAACAAACTTCCGGATCTGAGCGTCCCATAGTGGAGCCTGAAATGACGAAAGGAAGACCTGAAGTGGCTCCATCAACGCCATCCACTTCAGGCCATCTCCCCATCAACTTGGAGATGTTAACGGCAGCTCTTCGTGCTCCCGGTGTTATTACCCGGGCTGACCTGGACGCCCAAAAGGAAGCTGCTGAGGATCGTCACACCGCCCTTCTCTCACTTATAAAGGGTAAGGGTGTCGCCTCTGAAGCTGTGACTCCACCAGGATCCCATTCAGTCCAGACCCAAATAGCAGAGCTCTCGGACAAAATAGATGCGCTGGCACGTCTTAATCTTCAAGTCCAGGAGAAACTGAACTCCAGAATGGACCGCCTTGAGTCTGCCGTGATTGAGCTACAATGTCGTCCTCAGGCTGAGTCCCAGAAAAGAAAACATGACGATCAGGATGACCCTGATTGCCATGAGGGGGAGAAACGACAGAAAACTCAGTCTGAGGACTCAATGTTGTTTGTAGGGGGAGCAGAGACCGAAGGTACAGAGATTCAGGGGTCTAGGGATCAGACTTATGAGGCTACAGAGACGTTAATGATAGAGTATGAACCTTTACAAATTGAAGGTCCAGCTCCTTTAGATCCTATGTCAGCAATGGTGGAATATAAACCTCAATATGAAAAAGTCGAAATCATATTAGTGTTTGACTCAGACTCTGATGCTGATAACGACTATCTCTTTCTCACACCAAAGCCTGAACCTCAATCACCGCAAAAATCATCCTCCCCAATTGAAGTTTTGGATTCCCCAACCCATGCATCCCAAGATGAAATACCTTCTACCATCCAATCACCTTCACCTACTCCCATAGAATCTCCATCAATCCAAATCACTCCCACACCAAAAGAAATTCCATCAGTTATACCTACCCTAACAGTCCAAACAACCCTTCCAACTCAATCAGCTACGCCTGCTCACATTGCCAAATCTTTAGGGTCCCGAACTGTCGACTGCTTTGCTACAAGAGATGTCACTCCAATATACGACCTGACAGACGTAGAATGGATCCAATGGTATTCAAAGGGTAAAGTTCATAATCTGGATGCTGAATCAAGAGAAGAATTGAGTCAGGACCGGAGGGCTCGAGTCTTGAAATTTCTTGAAGCTCCTCCTACTGAATTAGAAGAGCCTCCGGTCCATGGATTAAAAGAATTCTTGAGAAAGTTCCCGGCTGAACAGTTTCAAAATCCTTTCTTAGAAGAAAGATTCAAGATGGTATTTAGAAAAAAGCCGGGGTCTTACAGTAGACGTCTTCTGATGGTGATGACCGATGCATCTCGAGCTGAACAAGCAGAATATAATCAGATGATGCTAAGGGAAAAGAGAGATAAGAGCAAATATTGGTCTAAATCAAAAATTGTTAAGATCAATAACATCTACATGTACAAAAGAGCCAGAGTGTTCACTCCGGCCTTCGAGGTACTCAGAGAAGACGGAACAGTTCAAGAATTGCATGAAAGCGACCTTGATTTTGTAAACATAGATGACATCGAGCTTCTGCACAACAAGCTGAAAAACAAAATCAAGGGTCTTCTGACTCACATGACTGCAGTTGCAGCCGTGGTCCGATGCTTGAATCGCCGCACAATTGGGATGTGCCTTGGAGATTTTCAGATGGCAATTGAGAGTGCATTAGTTAAAGTGGGTCTGAAAGCTCCTGATCAAGATATATTTTTGGTAGACCACTATCCGGCATACAAAGTTCTGCTTCGAGGACAGCCAGTTGTTATATTTTTGAACCAAAAAGGTTACAAAAGATTCATGTGTTTTGATGATCTTCCATGTTACTCCGACGGCACTATCAGATTGGTTCGAGCCGCGCTTACTCAGAATGTTCAAGATTTTGACGCTCAACCAAATCCGGACTCAGATGCTCACCGAAGGAGATTCAGGATATCCTCAGCGGCATAGAATACCTGAACGAAAGGTTACATTTGAGACAAGTGACCAGATGCTTTGACGTCATCCTTGGACTCCGAGAATCCACTGATCATGCCAGAGTTCCAGGACCTCCACAATGATCGAAAAGGGGGAGATTATTAGATATTTAATTTCGATCATGTGGACTTATTTTGTAATAATTATTTACTTAGTATTTAGTCTTGTATTTAGTTTCCTTGTAATTTGTTTCCATGTAAAAGTCTAGGGGCCAAAGGTGACAATGTCTCATAGTTAATTAAATGAAGCTATGTATAGCTCCTAGGGTTTCACATTGTAAAGACACGGTTGAAATATTGAATATCACTGCAGCCGCCATTTGACATTCTCTCTCAATATTCATATTGTCTTCTTCATCATTTCTCAATTATTGAGCTTGTTTCTTCTTGGGATTTGACAAAGAATCATAAAGGTGCTGATATTTTACGGGAATACAATATTACAATGCCTTTCCGTGCTCTTTTGGATGTTAGTGTCATAAAAGATTCTACTCTAAATCGTGTATTTGGTGCTCTCAAGGTACTTCGTTATAGGTCATTTAGTTGACCTGAATTATGAGCACCACCATTACTATTGCTCATATTTATGTTGATAATTTGTTAACAACTTTTCCTAAGCACATTTTTTTGGTTCAGGGAGCTTTAGATGGCGGTCTTTGACATCCCTCACAGTGAAAAAAGGTTTGTTGGATTTAACAAGGACGGTAAAAAACTTGATGCTGAAGCCCACTGCAACTACATTTATGGTGGGCATGTTGCTTCCTACATTAGGGTGAGTGAATTGTTTATCATTAGTCTCCTTGATCATACAAAAAAGTGGGCATTTGGATAACTTATCAGTTTTTTATGGATTGTATGTAGACTTTTATGGAAGATGAGTCGATGAAGTATCAGACTCACTTTTCTTTTCTTATTATATTAAAGCTGAAGCTGGGGTTGAGGCTGATAATATTGAATAGCTCTATAAAGAGGTGCATTTTATCACTGCTCAGGCTGTTGAAATTGGGACCCCACCTCTTTTCCTCTAATTTTCGATTTATATCTCTGATTTCCTTATCTCAATGGTGTCATGTTCTCAATTCCGATCTGATGCTCTGATTTGGTTCTTGCACCATGTTACCATTTCCATTTTCATGTCACTAAATTGATTGTTTCTTCCTATTTAACTTCCATTATGCTTACTAATTTATTATTTCATTTACCCGAATTGGTAAATTTATTAAAGGAACTCAAACGATAATCCACGAATTTTTTTTAACATCCTGGAAATACTGAAATAAAAACCAAACAGATTCACTTTGGACTTCTCACTTCAAGGCGCTAATGTTGCCTAATATGTTTTGGGTCCAAGTCATTTTTTTCTAGCTAGAAAATATAAGTTAGAAGACTGAAAATTGTTTTCTGCTGTTTATGGAACTCTTATTTAATAAATCAGGTGACAAAGTGAATAAATGATGTGCCAATAGTTTTTGTGCATTGATATATCCAGTTTTTTGATATAGTAATTTACGAGGTATCAATAATATTGTATCCAAATTGACCCATATTAACATAAATGCATTGAAAATCCTCTTAAACGATGAAAAACCATTGATGCTATTACAAGTGTGGGTAACTTGCCATCTGAGGCTCACATGATTGTTTATCTAGGTATCATAGGCTCAATGATATATCATATGATGAAAGTTAGGGGTTTTATCGCTCAAAGACGCTTTGATTGACAAAGAGAAAATGATCTACTACATATGGCCAATGAAAGCTGGAACTGTTTTTCAAGGAATGCATTAAGTTGTTTTTATGTTTCCTCAAGCCTACAAGTTTGAAAGGCATCAAGCTGGTTTAGCAGACATATAACATTGTACATATGTCAAATCTGGTTTATCTTAACCTTTTAGTCTTATTATTAAAACTCTACATAACTTTTTGCTTACAAAAGAAGCTATCAGATAGATGTGAGTTGCTTAATGTGGGTCTAATTGTTTTTCTTTGCAGGGTATGATTCTTGCAATAATAAGTCGCTTTGAAATACATAGTCGACCTTAAAAAATTATTAAATGCATACCCAATTTATTTGAATTGGTTGGTTTGTGCGGGTGCACTACAGTCACCTTATTCTCTCTTTACATCTTTTAGAAGAATGATGTTCTATTAAACGAAAATGCTGCAAGTGAAAAATATTTTCGTCCGCTGCTTTGCGTGGGTGCACTACTAGTCTATAATAAAACTATCTATTACATATCTAGATTACTATCGTCACACAGGGTGTACCAACAGACTCCCTCTTGACGATAGCTTCTAGTTAGATATTCAATTGCCTACAGAACTAGGCTTTTTCAAATCACTACCTGCATGGAGTCCCTGCTCCACACAAACTTTGACAACTGTCTGAAACTTCCTGCCTTCAGATCTCCAGCCTTCATGATAGAAAATTGGTTGATCATGAAGATTCTGTAGGTCATCCCGAGAAAGGTTTATGAGATGCAGAGGGTCATATACCATCAAAATGACCTTCTCGTCTTCATCCTCCATTATGGCTTCAGCTGTTTCATTGTCGATGTACCACCACTTCATATTTTTCAAGATACCCTGTGGCATTGTCTTTAATGGAACCTTCTTTAAGCATCTGACTGGTTTGTAAACCATCTAAGCCCATGGTCTCCCAGTAAAAGGATTTATTCGTGTTTCATCCACCACTCTTTTACCAGATCTTGGCTTAAGCCTTTCGAACCTTCCAGACCGACCCTCCCTTCTTATAATCTTAGCAACAACTTCAGCATATGGGTCGTCTCCTAGGTTGATCAATTCTTTCCAGGCCAATTCTTTCACTTCACATTTTGGCAATGAATTGAAGTCTTTCATCGTTCTTGCCATGTACTGTAGCCCATCTCTTCTTTTCAGAACAAATAGCTGCAGTTCTCTTTCATAGAACCAGCTTAGAATTCCACCTGTTAACTTTCCCGGACTCGGCAACATCATCTTCTTCTTAACTTCCAAGTCGGTCTTCTTCTCTGCCTTTTTAAACCATAATCTCCTTTTCTCCTCTTTGGACTACTCCCTGTCAGTTGTATCAGATTATGATTCTTCATTGTCTGCAGATTTCAGCATATCAATGTCTATCACATTCTGATTCTCATTCTCGTAAAGCTCCGTGATAGGTTGTTTTTGAATGAACACTTCATCAACATTATCATCTTCATCTTCTAATACTTCATCATCTGATTTCCAGTTTGGGACATCCTCAGGTATAAATTCTCCTTCTTCCAGTCCTTCTATATCCAAATCATCTTCAAAGTCAAACATTACATCTTCTTCTAAATCGGCTAAGGCTCCAATCATTTCATCTTGAACTGATTTTGTAGTTTCGGGAGCCTTGCCTTTATCAGCTCCTGAGCCCAATGATTCAAGCTCCCCCTGAACATCAGCTTGTTGAGCAGTCTTATGTGAAAGATCAGCTAGCTCACTGTCCTTCTGTTGAGCACCGGGGTCACCTCCTTCATCGTCTCTGTTTATCCCCCTTAACTCATCACCCTAACTCTCCCCCCTGAGCTGCAAGATCTTTTAATATTTGCTCCACTAGGGTCTGAAGAGTTACAATCTAAGATTGCTGGGCAGTCATAGTTTGTTGCTAGGTAGTCACAATTTGTTTTAGATAGGCATTCTACTACTCTAACTGTGAGTTGTGTTGTTGAAGTTCGGAGACTGCCCTTGAGAGTTTGAGAATTTGGACTGTCTGGAGATCGACCTAAACTTTCAATTGCGAAAATTTTTGGTCGTCTGATGGAGTGACTATTGATGGAGTAGTGGTAGCTGTGGTTGAAGTTGATGTAGTGGTGGTTGATGTGGATGGAGCGGCGGTTGATGTGGATGGAGCTTCTAGAGATAGACGTTGGAGGTTGGCTCTTTGTTGCCTTGACACCAACGCCACTTCTTTAATACAAAGTCTTCGTTACCTTCATCTTCATCGCGAAGACTCGAAACTGGACGACGAAACATTGGTCGGCGTAGGACAAGCCTAGTAACATGTGTCTTAAACACTGTTGAGGGATTGGCAACTTCCCTTTCATCGCCTTCAGAATCTGAATCCGAGTCTGAATCGGAGGCAATCTCTACAGCCCCTTCTGCTTGCTCCCGCTGGTAGTCATCAATATCTCTGAAAATATCATCCATTTCCGAAGGCGGTTCCAAAATGTCATTAATCAGCTCCTCAATTATATTATCCTGAGCTGCTGTTCCCTGAGAAAAACTCTCCTCCAACGTCTGTAATCTCGGGCCAGCCTGAGGTTTCGATGTAGATGCCTCAACTGCCGCAGTTGTTGTGTTAGATATTTAATTTCGATCTTGTGGATTTATTTTGTAATAAATATTATTAGTTTATTTGCTTGGAATTTAATTCTAAGACTTTGTTTAGTTGTTTCTTTATCTTACAAGTAGAGGGGGCATTTATGTAATAGTTGGAAACTTGTTTTATTCCCATGTAAAAGTAGGTTGCCTAGGGTTTCTCAGTCACTGTTACACGAATTATCAATACAGCCGCCGCATATTTTTAGAGAAAACATTCTCTGACAATTTTATCATCATTCTAGCAATCATTGAGTTCTTATTATGTTTGCTAGAATATTTGTGTGATTAATATACACGAGTGCTGAAATATTACAGGGAAATCTTTAAAACAATTGGTATCAGAGCTCAGGAGGTGGATTTCAACTAATTTTCATTCGGTTTCAGTGCTGTTCTTCGTGTTCTTCATTAAAAAAACCCACGATTTGATCAATATTTCTTTTTAATCTTTCTGTTTTTCATGTTTATTCATCATATAATCATCTAGTATTCCTTATATAGTGATTTCGAGCTGTTTAGGTTCAATCATTACCTGTTTTTGTCTTTAAAATTCTGATTATTATCTTTCAAAAACTCATGGGTTTTGGTTTGGTTTTGTCAATTTTATATAGATTTTTAGGTGTTTTGGTGTGTTTTAAATACCTACAAGTGTTTAAAATAGTTTTCCAATCATTTATAAATAATTTTTAGGCAAAAAAACTGCTTATTTTAATTTTGTGAAACTTCTAAAAAATTATAACTGTTGAACTTCGGACCCCATCTCGGACCTCCTCGGACCTCATTTCGGTCCAATTCGGATAAAAAATCAGCTCATTTCGGACAAAATCTTAACACACTTCGGACTCAATTTCAGACTCATCCGAACTTCGGACCATCCGAAGTTCTGTTAAAGTATTTTCAAAACACTTAAATTTACTTGTGTTTCATTTTAAATTCTCATCTCGGACCATAAGAACTTCGGTTCTCATCCGAATTCGGTCTTTCAAATTATTATTTTTTAAGCGTCCATCCGAACCGTACACTGTTCATCCGAGATTCAGTCCATCCGAGTTTGTTCAATTAAAATTCGGTCCATCTCATTTTCACTGTTCATCTAAAGTTCTTAACATCCGAAGTACACTATTCATCCAAACTTCAGACCATCCGAAGTCAATTGTTCATCCGAACTTCAGACCATCCGAACTCAACTGTTCATCCGAACATCCGACCGTCCGAAGTCAACTGTTCATCCGAACTTCTGCCTATCCAAATTTCAGTTTCCACCTTCAAGATCTCATTCTTTCTACTCAGCACTATAAACCATCTCCTGAGAGGCACTTGTGCTAGGATCTGAGAATAGACTGGAGGGACTATCGAGATTATCGCCGTTATGACAGGCGTGAAGATAGAAGGGATGATCGGAGAGAAGATAGACGAGATTACAATCATAGGGATGAGAGGCGAGACGATCGAAGGGAATATGATCGTAGAGACAACCGACGACATGACAGCCGCGAACCTCGCCATGCCGACAAGAGGTCGGTTAAACGAAGAGATGAAAGGCCCAGAGCCGATGAGCCAAAAGGGAATGATGAACGTCTGTGCTACAAATGTGGAGAACTGGGCCACCTTGCTCGGGAATGCAAAAACCAGTTTGAGAGAGACGTTGGATATTATGAGCGAAAGTTGAAGGCCGCTAAGAAGATATCTGATGCTATGGCTCTGGTTGCCCAAGAAGATTATTGGGATGATGTGGATAATAAGGAAGGGGATGACAAAGGAAAGAATTGCTACATGGCGGATCGTATTGGAATGGCTGACTATGCTACAACGTCAGATTCCGAATCAGACACGGCGGCTAAGGTGGACACACTGCAAGATCCACCAGCATATCTGATGGCCATATCTGGGGATCCTGAATGTTCATCGTCAGATTCTGAGGCACATGAGGTACATTCCTTTTACATTCCAAAGCATGTAAATAATTTATCTGTACAAAGTGAATGTAACTTGCACACACAAATACTTGATCTAGAAGCTAGATTAAATGCTGAAACGGAAACGTGTGTCAAGGCTGAACATCTAGCCCAAACCATAAAAGAATCATCTGAGTTATATTAAAAGAACTGGTTAACTAATCATGACGTGATAAAGCAGATGCTAATTGAAAAGGTAGATGTTCAGGATAGGAATACGTATCTTGAATCTTGTATGGATAGACTATCAAATGCAAAGAACTCTTTAAAATCAGAAATATCTGTTCTTTCAAAACAAATAGAGATTTTAAGTATGGAAAACATAGAAAGTTTAGAAAAATATAAAATGATAGAAGAAGAAAGAATAGGTTTATACTCTCGCATAAAGACCCTAAATGATGAATTTATAAAACGGGGGCAAACAGAACAAACTATTCACTTAAACCAACCCAAAGAGACTAGGTTTTATCATTCCAAACAAGCAATTGGTTTAAAAAATCCTAAGTACTTGGAAAAGGTTCAACAAGTTTTACCTATTTATAATGACATGACATATATGGGTGTTGGGTTGAAATCGTTCGTTTATTAATCGTCGGAAGAAATTTTAACCCAAGAGGATGAGAAACGAAATGAAAATAAAGAAAGAGAAACATCTTTTAAATATGAAGAACTAAACAAGAGTTATCCTTATAGAGTACCTAGTCTAGAGGAAGATTTCTTGTCCAGTTATTCAGAGGCTGAAATGAAAGTAGAACCAGTCAAATCAATCCCTCATCTTTATATTCCTACAAAAGTTCTTCAACATAAAATCAAAGTTTTAGAAAATGAATTAGAGTCATCTCAAAAGAAAGCTCTTAATTATCAAGAGGCTCTTCTTAAGAGTGAGGAAAAATTGGTAAACCAAAGTTTTCAACAAACTGTAGAATTAACTGTCTACAAAGAAAATTTTGACATGGTTTCAGAATGTTTAAAAGAATCAAAAGTTTCTCACCCTACAAAAATCCCACTCATGTCGTCTGAAAAAGGTAAATCTAAGGTTGAAATTTCTTCTATCACTTTTAAAGGTGAGTGCTCAAAACCTTTCAAAGCTAAGGTTTCAAAGAACACTCAAATTCAATCCAAGTCTTCTAAGAAACCCACTCACCAAGAAAAAGAAATATATTCAAAATCTAAGTCTTCCATGCATACTGACTCTCGTTGTTTTGTTCCTATGGATCATGTGAGAAAAGTGCCAAAAACGTCTATGCAAGATTTTTCAAGTTTTTTTTTTGTGAAGAAGGATGTTATTCCAAATGATATTGTTTCTAGAGTTAGGTGGCATGTAATCTCAGAAAACAATATTTGTGATGATGTGTCAGGTTCTATGTCTTGTTTAAAGTATTCTTTTAGAGACTTGTTTAAATTATGTCCAACTGGTTTTTGACGTCAAGTACCTGAAATGAATGCTTTTGTGTCTTATCCAGCTAAGAAAATTCGTAAATAGAAAATACAAAATTTTTCATCATCGGCCTCCACAATAAGTGAGATTTCTACTTTGCCTAGGCCCAAAACCAAAGCAAATGTCAAACAAGTCTCAAAAAGTCAAAAACCAAAGGTAATTTCATCACCTAAGGTTCCAAAGCCTGTTAAATCCAATTATCAATGGATTCCAAAAGGCTCCGCATTTGGTCCACACATAACTACAAAATGGGTTCCTAAAACTACACACGTGCCATATTAACCTGGAACACCTAACCCAAAAGGACACATCTTAAGATGGGTACCCAAAGTTGTGTGGTTTTAATGCAGATGATTGTTGGTTACTTCAGATCAAGACCCGAACTTCACTGAATTGGCTTCTAGTTATCATAGGCTAGGACCCGTTCTTCTGCTTGTCGGTTGTGCATAAACCAACACGTTTGGCTTCTGTGCACACAGCACAGGACCCGGTCTAAAATCATCATGTTTTCTGAACATCTCGGTTCAGAACACGGTTTGAATGTCAATTTATGATGGATCTGTTTAAATGCCTATAGATTTTCATTGTATGTATTCTTTGTTTTCAGGCAAAATCCATCTAGTATATGGATTCGGGTTGCTCTAAACATACGACTGGGAGAAGAGAATTGTTGTCCAACATTGAAGAACAATATTGTGGGAGAAGAGAATTGTTGTCCCACATAAAAGGATACGGGGATTTAGTCCTGAATAATCTAGTCATTAAGGATGTTGACTATGTTGAGGGATTATCACATAATCTGTTTAACATAGGCCAACTCTGCGATAAAGGATTTGAAGTCACATTTAGGGCTAAGAACTGTAGTTTTAAGAGTGTGGATGGTAAAAAATATCATCTGGTTCCCGTAACTCTAACCTTTACACCATCGATGTAGCTAAGCTTATGGTTAAGGATAGCATCTGCCTTTTGTCAAAACCCTCTTCAAAAGACTCTTGGTTGTGCCATCGTAGGCTATCTCACCTGAACTTTGAGAACATCAACAAGCTGGCTGCAAAACAACTGGTGAAAGGACTCCCAGAATCGAGATATGAAAAAGATCATCTATGGGGAGCTTGTGAGAAAGGAAAAATGAAAAGATCATCTTATAAATCAAAACCTGAACCATCATCGAAGAGAGTGTTGCAGTTTCTTCATATGGATTTGTGCGGTCCAATGCGAACTCAAAGCATAAATGGAAGCGATATGTGTTGGTTATCGTTGACGACTATTCACGATATACCTGGGTTAAATTCTTGCGATCCAAGGATGAGACAGCTCAAGAGATCATTGATTTTATTAAGAGTGTCGAAACCCAACAAAAGTTGTCCGTTCAATTAATCCGATCTGACAACGGCACGGAATTCAAGAACTCGGTAGTAGAGGGCTTCCGTCTATCCAAAGGTATTCAACATCAATATTCTGCTTCTAGAACACCTCACCAAAATGGAGTCGTAGAAATGTGTAACCGTACCCTTGTGGAAGCTGCACGTACAATGCTGACTTATTCAAAGCTACCTCCGTTCTTGTGGGCCGAAGCCGTGTCAACTGCTTGCTACACGCAGAATCGCTCCATAATCCATAAGCGTAACAATAAAACTCTGTATCAACTCTTTTTGAATAAAGTACCTTTTATCAAGTACTTACGTGAATTTGGTTGCAGGTGCTACGTGCTTAATTTCAAAGACAACCTCGGGAAATTCAACGAGAAGGCGGATGAAGCGATCTTCGTTGGATACTCATCCAACTCGAAGGCACATCGTGCATTCAACACTTGCACCAGAACAGTCAATGAGAGTGTCCATGTCACATTCGATGAAATGGCTGAAATGGCACCCGAACTTGATCAATCAAGACCACGCATTACACTAATGCCTGGAGACTCTTCTTCTCAATCTACTTATTTTTCTCCTTCTGCTTTAGTTAATTTATTTGATCCTTTTAATGTAAAATTTTTTGGTCCTAGTACTAATACTTCTAATGTTTCTTCTTCTGTAGTTAACACATCCAGCGATTCAACTGCGCAACAAATTCCATCCGATCCTTCTTCATCCATTTTATAACCACATCCATCCACTTCATCCACTAATACATCTGCAGCTGAATCTACTCCAGAAATACCCTCAAACATAATGTCAAACATCATTCCTACATCTGAGCACCTTTAACCCGAACCGGAACCAGTGGTACCCACTTTCGAAACCATTGACCATGACTCATCATCCATTCCCACACTCACCACTGAGGTTCCATCTTGTTCACCACTTCCACACGAGACAAAATGGACCCGGAAGTCACCCAACCGAACAAATTATTAGTGATCTCTCGACCGGTGTCCAAACTAGAAGGGCGTCTTCTAATGAATGTCTCTTTGCATCATTCCTTAGTATGATAGAGCCTGATCGTGTGGATGAAGCCTTGAAAGATCTTGACTGGATTGTTGCAATGCAAGAAAAGCTCAACTAGTTTGAACAGCTCAGAGTATGACAGTTAGTTCCCAAACCTAAAGACCGAACAATTATCAGAACAAAGTGGATCTATAAGAACAAACGATATGAAAACGGTATTGTGGTAAGAAACAAAGGTAGACTTGTCGCCAAAGGCTACCGACAACAAGAAGGGATGGATTATGAAGAGACCTTCGCTCCTGTTGCACGTATAGAAGCGATCAGAATCTTCTTGGAGTACGCGGCGCACAAAGATTTCAAAGTGTATAAGATGGACGTCAAGACAGCCTTTCTTGACGGTGAACTTAACGAAGAGGTGTACGTTGAACAACCACAAAGATTTATTGAAGCACATAAACCTGACCATGTTTATGTGCTAGACAAAGACCTCTATGGTTTGAAACAAGCACCTCGCACATGGTATGACAGTCTTTCTAATTTTATTATCTCTGCTGGTTTCAGCAAAGGGGTGGTGGACACAACATTGTTCACAAAAAGGGAAGGCCCGCACATAAGTAGTCCAAATATATGTCGACGACATTATATTTGGATCTACTGACTGTAATTTCTGTAAGGATTTTTCATCCCTAATGGAGTCCAGGTTCGAGATGAGTATGATGGGGGTAATGAATTATTTCCTTGGATTACAAGTCAAACAACTTGAAAATGTGATTTTTATGGATCAGGCGAAATATACTCTTGGTATTCTCAAGAAGTATAAGTTAGACTCTTGCACAAGTATCGCAACTCCCATGGCTTCCAACTGTAAGTTAGACACTGATCCTTCTAGGAAAAGTATCGATAATACAACTTACAGAGGGATGATTGGATCCTTATTGTATCTTACGGCCAGTAGACCAGATATAATATTTTCAATATGTCTTTGTGCTCGTTTTCAGGCAGACCCAAAAGAATCACACCTAACTTCGGTAAAACGCATTTTTCGTTATCTTAAGGGTAGACTCGATCTTGGTCTCTGATATCCAAAAGGAACCAATTTTGATCTTACTTCCTTTTCAGATGTTGATTTTGCAGGTTGTAGAGTTGATAGGAAAAGCACATCAGGCGGAATACAGTTCTTGGAAGACAGACCGGTGAGTTGGTCCTCCAAAAGTAGAATTGTGTTTTAACATCCACAGCTGAAGCTGAGAATGAAGTAGCTGCAAGTTGTTGCTCTCAAGTGTTGTGGATGAGAACACAATTTCGTGATTATGGGTTCTCGCTCACCAACATCCCAATCTACTGCGGTTCTAGAAGTGCGATTGCTATTTCTTGCAATCCCGTGCAGCACTCACGAACATAACATATATATATCAGGTATCATTTTATTAAAGATGACGTAGAAAAGGGAACAATTGAATTATTTTGTTGGCATGAAATAACAATTTGCTGATATTTTTACTACAGCTTTAGACGAACCCCGTTTTCTGTTTTTAGTATCACATATCGGCATGTTGAATCCACCTTCTAGTGAAACATCAGAGATTTTCTAAAATAATTCTATTTCAAGCATACGTGTTTGAAATTCCTTTATTTTAGAAAATATATGTTATTTAAGTTTAAGGGTTGTGTCACAAGATTAAACTTCAATATTTCCTAATCTATGTACATTTTTAATAATTAATGATCCTGAAAAATTGCTATATGAATTGTTCGTCATTGAGTGGGACGCTAATCTATCAAGGTTTGTCTGTATCTTAAAAGTTGAAAAGGTTCAAGAGTTCAAAATGAAAAAAAAAGGATATGTATTTAATTGAGGAGAGTATATATTTAGGATGTTAGTTTAAGTATTTTGTCGTTTTTAATTTCTCTA
The DNA here is from genome assembly GCA_020465985.1 of Centrapalus pauciflorus. Lineage (NCBI taxonomy): Eukaryota > Viridiplantae > Streptophyta > Magnoliopsida > Asterales > Asteraceae > Centrapalus > Centrapalus pauciflorus. Next base: position 891,436 of record JAANYP010000163.1, read on the forward strand.
TAACTTTAAGTTTTAGGTTGTTTAAATTTTTTAATTTTAATTTTAATGCCATATGTTAGAAAAACACAAAAAGATTTTATTTTTTTCAATAGTTCAAAAAGTCAAAAATATTTTCTATTTCTTTTATTTTTGTCTTAGCTTAATTTTTAAAGTAAATCACAAAAATAATTTTTAATTCACTTTATGTTGCATTCAGTCATTACATTTTGTCTTAATTGTGGTTTTTAAAGTCAAATCAGAGAAACTCAAAAAGATTATTTATTGCGGTTATTTCTTTAAAATTTTAAGTTTGTTAAAATAGTTTATGTTTTCTTTATTTTGGCCCATTTTGTTTAAATTCTTAAAACCGGCTAGCCCATTATGTGGTGGAAAAGCGCAAATCCACTCAACCCGACCAGCCTCGCCAATTTAAATAGGCGGGTCATGGGTTTCTTCTCACCTACGCCTCTTTCATCTTCTTCCTTCTCTCTCAAACCACCACCGCCTAACCTCCATTAGCAGTCGATCAAGCTCCAAAATCCACTGTTTTTCCTCCTTTTTCTTGCATTTTCAACCTTCTGCATCTTCACGTAACCCATTTCATGCTTCATTTTAGTTTCTAACTTCATAAACAGTGTTTTTAATTTTTGAAATATCTTAGGTTTTTTCATTCGGTTTTTGGTAATTTTAGCTACTTTAATATGTTATATTTAGCTTAGTGTACTTATATAAAATGTTCATTGCTTGTTTTTACATTAGGATCTGCATTTTCATGCATATTTATGAAATTTTTAACTGTTCATGTTGCATGTGCATGAACTTCATAACTGCTGAAAAATTTTCTAAGTCCTTACTTCGGACCATCCGAACTGCGGATGAACTTCCTTAGAAAATTTCCAAATATTTTAAAAGGCACATGTGAATTCGGACCACTGTGCATCCGAATTCAGTCCTAAGCAACATTGTTCAATTTTCGATTATTTTTCTAAGTAATTTCATTTTCACCACTGTGCATCCGAATTCGGTCCCCTTACTTATATTTATCATGCATTATTCATCCGAATTTCAGACTGAACCGAATTCGGATCACTGTTCATCCTAATTTCAGCTCATCCGAAATTCAACTCTTAGCATTTTTTTAAAATTTTCCATTTTTGCATTTTTATCAAAAATCAAAACCCAAAAATATTTCAAGTCCTTTGCACCATTGATTAGAGTTAGGATCAGTGTTTTAGTGAAAATGTCTATTCTAACATTGGTCTCTTAATGATTGCCTTTGGACTTTATTCAGTAGAATTCACATTCTACTGTCAAAGACCCGCTGCTTTAAACAAAATAGACAGTTTCTATTTCACACTTATCCCAGACTTAGTATGAATGTTTTATTTTGTTAAGTCTGATATTCTAACACTGCTGCATGTTTACAGGACTCATGGAACCCGAAATCGTTCTAACCCTTCCCCATTCACCTCTCCTGAATAATAATGCCCAACTCCCTGAGGAGTCCATTCTACCTGAATCCCAATTTGTCGAGTTTGCCACCCACAATTGGCAACTTGACATTTCCACCCTCCGCCGTGAAGCCGAGGATATCTCCTTTGGTATCCTCAAAGGCCACCCTCTCTTCTACTCCCTCACCACCACTATATCTGTCCCTTCCATATACCTCCAACAATCCTGGCATCATCTCACCTTCGTGTCTGATGTCGTACCCCACTTCACATCTATCTAGATATGCCTTTGCACCAATTCCTTCTCTTCTAGAAACCCTTGATGAAATAAAATCACTCGGATATGATGGCCCACTCTCAAAGCCATCTGAATTCAGAACAAAACATCTTCAAGCACACTAGAGAGTCCTATTCGACATCATTAACAAATGTTTCAACTGGAAACATTTAAGACATGACTCTGCTTCAATCCAGGTTCTTTCAATGTTTGCCGCATTCCCGTTTGACCGACATTACGACTACGCGGCATTCATTTTTGAGGAATTAAAAAGAGCTGTCCTAAAGAAAAGGACAAAGCGCGACCGTAAGTACATACCCCTTCAACGGTTCATTCAACTGATTATCCAGTACGACATGGACAAGGACGATGACATTCATGAGCGTCCAGAAGCAGACGTATATGTCACGGCCGCACTCCAACGACTAATCATTCCAAAGGGCAATCCCACTGTACCGGTAATGACGATTCCGCTGTCATTTTTACAACAAGCTATTCAAAGCGAGCGGGTAAGGGAATATATAAGGGCTTTCTATCCGGATGAGGCTCAGTCAGAACCAACTGAGCCTAACCAATCCGAAGGTGAGGCAAGAGTGAGTGAGTCTGAGGAAGCAGAGGTGGCTGTACAACATATTCTGGGTTTGGGTGAGAGGGAGTTGTCTGAGGCGATGGAGGGAGATGTAGGTGAGGAGGCAAAGGCGGCCGATTCTGAACAGACCATCACTGTCCAACTGAGAGGTCAAGAAGTTACATTTGAGGGAGATCTTAGCCCCCAAAGCCAGACAACCATTCATAAGACCATCCGTCCAATGGTCAACACAACCCCCACCATCCACTTGGTATCCCCTCAAAGGGATATCACTTCATTCCACAAGGATATTGCACATACTCCATCACCCTCTCACTTGGAGAGTCGTGATTTGAAACAGGCCACACGTCGCCCCCAGTGACCATCCTTCGCTCGACCACAGATCACTCCCCACCCCTAAACACACAGCACGACGCCTCCGTGGTGTCCACCACTAAACGAGCAACCTTCGTGGTGGCTCCATAAACTTCCATATCTGAACATCCCGTAGTGAAGCCAGAAGTGACGGAAGGAAGACCTGATGTTGCCACACATATGCCGTCAAAATCAGGCCTTCCCGGGATCAATCTCGAGATGTTAACAGTAGCTTTCCGTGCTGCTGGTGTTGTCACCCTGGCGACCTGGATGCCCAAAAGGAGGCTGCCTAGGAGCGACATACCGCCCTTTTATCATTCATTAAGGGTAAGGGTGTTGCATCTGAGGATTTGGCACTACCAGGTTCCCGATCAGTCCAAGCTCAAATTTCAGAGTTATTAGACAAAATGGATGCTCTTACAAGGCTAATTTTACAAGTCCAAGAGCAGATCAACACAAGAATGGACCGTTTAGAATATGCAGTAATAGAGCTCCAATGTTGTCCTCATGCTGACTCACATAAAAGAAAACATGACGATCAGGATGACCCTGATCGCCATAAGGGGGAGAAGCGACAAGGATTCCTGTCTGAGGGCTTGATGATGATTGTAGGGGGAGCAGAATCAGAGGGAGCAGATATACAAGGGTCTGGGGAACATAGTTATGGGGCTCAAAAAATTTTAGAAGACGAGCCTATGGTTGAAGGCCCGGCTCCTTTAGATCCTATGTCGGCTATGGTGGAGTACGAACCTACCTTTGAAAAGGTCGAAATCATATTAGTGTCTGATACAGACTCTGATATTGATGAAGACTATCCTCTGCTTACTCCAACGCCTCAACCCAAGTTGCCACAAAAATCTTCTTCATCCTTTGAATTCATAAATTCCCTACCCCATGTGCCACAACAACAAATACTATCTTCTATCCAAGCTCCCTCCTCTACTCTCAAAGAAACCCCATTGATCCAAAGTCCAAACAGTACCCCAACCTCAAGCCCAGGAACTAGAGTCTTCAGGCACTAGAATTGTGGATTCTTTTGATGCTAGGCCTGAAGGACCTGGCTTCCATGATGAAAGTGATTTATATTGGGTTAGCTGGTATTCGAAATGTGGGGTACATGCTTTACCAGAGGAATTGAAAGAAGAGTTAAGGCAAGAACGAAGGGGGAAAAATTTTAAACTACTTGAAGCCCCTCCGGCTGAACTAGAAGAACCCCCTGTTCAAGGCCTAAAAGATTTTTTGATGAAGTTTCCGGTAGAACAGTTTTAGAATTCCTTTTTGGAAGAAAGATTTAAAATGGTATTTAGGAAGAGGCCTGGGTCTTTCAGCAGATGCTTACTAATGGAGCTAACTAATGTATCAAAAGCTGAGCAGGCTGAGTACAATCAAATGATGCTCAGGGAGAAAAGGACAAAGGACAAATATTGGTCAAAATTAAAAATTGTAAAGCTTGTTAACATTCATATGTACAAAAGAGCACGAGTATTCACTCCCTCATTTGAAGTGCTCAGAGAAGACTTCGTAAACGTGGACGACGTTGAATATCTACACAAAAGATTGAAAAACGATATCAAAAAACGTTTAACTCACATGACAGCTGTTGCCGCCCTTACCAGAAACATGAATTGCCGCTCCATTGTAATGTGCCTAAGAGACTTTCAAATGGCGATTGAGAGTGCGCTGGTTAAAGTTGGTTTGAATGCCTCAGAGCAAGGCATCTTTCTACTAGACCACTACCCGGCGTTCAAAGTTTAATTGGGAGGGCAGCCGGGAATTATATTTTTCTATCAAAAAGGACTGAAACGGTTTATGCGCTTTGAGGATTTACCTTGTTACTCTGACGGAACTATCAGATTAGTCAGAGCCGAGCTCACCAAAAGAATACAAGAAAATGAAGCTCAGACAAATCCTGGACTTAAACGCAAACCTAAGGAGATTCAAGATATTCTCAGCGGCATAGAACTACTGAACGAGAGGCTACATTTGAGGTAAGTGACTAGACGGTTCGACGTCGTCCTTGGTCTCCGAGAAACTACAGATCATGCCTGAGTTCACCCACATTGATCGAAAAGGGGGAGATTGTTAGATATTTAATTTCGATCTTATGGATTTCTTTTGTAATAAATATTATTAGTTTATTAGCTTGTAATTTATTTCTAAGACTTTGTTTAGTTGTTTCTTTATTTTAAAAGTAGAGGGGGGCACTTATGTAATAGTTGGAAACTTGCTTTTATTCCCATGTAAAAGGAGGTTGCCTAGGGTTTCTCAATCACTATTACACGAATTATCAATACAGCCGCCGCATATTTTGAGAGAAAACATTCTCTGACAATTTCATCATCATTCTAGCAATCATTGAGTTCTTATTCTGTTTGCTTGAATATTTGTGTGACTAATATACACAAGTACTGAAATATTACTGGGAAATCTTTACAACACGTTGTTTGTGGAGTTGGAACTTCCTGAGCAACCGGTGCTTGCTGAGCCGGTGCCTGCTGTTGGTGCATCAACTTCCCATTTTTAAGCATCTGGGGCTACAAAATCTGGATCGATGATGGCTCCGAATAGTGGAGTTATTTGAGGCCTCACCTGCTCGGCACTCCTTGAATTGTGCGATTGGCAATCCGTAAAAATTCTCTTATCCATAGCTGCCACTACAACTTGCTCTAGCAGCTGGGGAAGATTGGGCAAAAAATTCCTTATTATCATCATTATAAATCACGGATACATCAAAAATCTTTCTCTCGCAGGGGCGGTGATCTGATGGACAAATTCACCAAAGAAAAAGCTTGAGAAACTGTAAAGCTTATTATAAATCAACGAGATCATTCCAGACTGTAGCTTGGATATCATAGTGTCAAATCCAGCTTTCTTCGGTGCAAAGCACATCATTATGACGTTCATGAGATATCTCCATTGGCCGATGACGCCACTTTTTACATATGAAGCCTTAGTTATATCCTTAGCATACCCCATTCTTTGAAAGGCCACTTGCCTTATGGGTGCCTGCAAATCAATAGGGCCATCTTCTTGATCAACAGAGCACAATTGCAGAATTGTCCTCAGATTATCAGCAGTAAACGAGATCAGTTCCCCGCTGACTGTAGCCCTCAAGAGTGGAGGAACTACTAAACTGTCGACATGCAATGATTGCCATAACTGGCGGATATATGGCAAAATGATTGTAGGATTATGCCTCAGAGCGTACGCGACCCTTGATTGAGTCAGAAACTCCAACATATGCCGGTACGGCTGAGCTTCAGCGGCATGGAGATCTAGGGTCATGATCATATTGTACTTGTTGTAAAAAGCACGATCAGCCATTCCTACACATACATTTAACAGTTAAAAATCAAGTTTGGAAAAAAATTAAGTTTTGAAAAATTTGAAGTTATTCGAACTTGATTAAGTTCGAATGTACTTAATCACCTTCGATCTTACTTATATTCGAATAAACAGTGTCTTCGAACTTACTTAAGTTCGAATAGTCTGATGACCATCGAACTTATTTAAGTTCGAGAAACTCATTCGAACATGTCTGTCTTCAATCATGTAGATATTTTCATTATGTTCGAAGACCTGCCAAGTTCGAGACATGATGAACAAGTTCTAAGTCGTCATTTTAAACTTCAATATCATGCTTTAAACATTTTTAGACTTGAATAAATAATGAATCTAGTCCTAATAGGTTCTAATCAAGTTTATTCAGGATTAATTTTAAGTCTCATAATCTAAAACTTAGTGATTTAAGCCACCTAGATTTTAGTTATTTTAAGCTCAAAATTTATGATTTTTACGCCCTTAACAGTCCCAAATAACACTTACTTAGTGATTGGTGATGTAAATCTACTAAGTCTGAGTGTATGTTTGAGGAAATAAGGAAAACTTCAAGGAATAGATCCCAAAGTCGAGAATGTCGACAAGTTTGAATGAACGCCGGTAAGTTTGAGATCGCCCTTATAAGTTCGAGAAGAGTAAATTCGAGTGTAGATGCATTAAATGAACACTGTTGACCTATTTATATCCACTGTGTTTCAAACTTATCTTAAGTTCGAACTTATATTAAGTTCCATTGTGACTTCGAACTTAATCCTAATTCGAGCTTAATTGAAAATTTTAAAAATTTTTGAACAAAATCCAACTTTTTCATTTGACGGAAGTTTTTCCACTTTGCGAGACATTCACACTAAGCAACAGATTATCACGCAATTTTGTTTCTCCAACTAAAAATGCAGCCTAGTAACTTTGACCTCGATCCTATTTATTTAAAACTGAATTAAAATAAAATAAGATAAAACAAAAGTAACTAAAAAGAAATGAAATTGCAATAATTTAAAGATAAAAACACACTAACTGAATATTTTTGCGAGAGAGTCAAAGGAGGTTCAATCAGATAGCGGTGTCAACGTACTTTCAGTATTGCACTTTCACATTTAGGAATATTTTTCCTTTGGTTGTTTGTCATGATATACATTCCAAGTCGATTGTCGGTATGTTTTTCCATTTAAACATTCAACACTTTGGAATTTCCTTTGACCTTTTTATTTATCAAGAAACTACCTTACGTGTCTCATACTTAGACATACTTCTATGATCAAGGAAGACATACAATGATTATGACTTTTTGGTATTTGCAAGTTATCTTTAAAAGGCAAACATTGGACACAGGTCTGTATTTACATACAACAGTGTGTCTTAGTTTGTCTTAGAGTTATTCTCATGTTAGCAAGACAGCGGTGACAGGTCTGTACTCACGTACAACAAAGCGACATATCTTGCTACTTCAAGTCAAAACAGTAGTAACAGATCTATACTCACATACAACAAAGCGACTTGTTTTGACTTCCTTTACATTACAAAACATTTTCTTTCCTGGTTTAAGATGTTTTTTAAAGATGCTATACATCCCCCAGATAAATTTGCATACCTCATTCATAGACATTGTTTGTATGTCTCTAACATAGAAATTAAGACCTTTTGGTCATACATCTAAGCTAGTTACACATATGACTTTTTCTCGGTTATTTTATTAGCTTTTCGGAAATCCTTCATGTCTTATGTCTACCAACATATCAGACAAGAATATGTGTATCACTTAGATTTTATGGTGCATTATGTGTGAAAGTTTAACACTTAGAGTTTCTTAGACTGTGCTAAATTTCACCACTATGACTCTAAGACTTCTCTCATTTTTCAATATACTTTTTTTTTTTGAAATTTTTATGGTTTTCTCTCTTTTTTTTTCTTTTTTTTTCACTTTTAAGGAAAATAAACTAATAACTTAAAACTTTAAAAACAAATAAAAATCTACCGAGGTCAGGTTACTCCGTATTACGCATGCCATTAAGTTGGACTAACAACTCAAAGTGTGATCTACTAATGCTTTTGTGAAAAGATCCGCATTGTTGTCTTCCGTTGGAACTTTTTCCAGTTTAATCAAGTCTTTCTCAGCACAGTCACGAATAAAATGATGCCTTATAACTATATGCTTAGTCTTACTCTGCTTAACTGGATTATTTGTTATGGAAATAGTTGATTGATTGTCTATCCTAATGGAATATGAGTATAAGTCAAACCGTAATCCCGCAATTGTTGTTGAATCCATAAAACCTATGAACAGTAACTACCCGCAGCTACAAACTCGGCCTCGCACGTCGATACGGCTAGCCTCCCTCCAAGGAACAGACAGCCTCCAGTTGTTGACTTTTTGTTCAAGCTACATCCTCCATAGTCTGAATCCGTGTAAGGCTCCAATTCCATATCTCCATCAGCATGATACCAAAGTCCTAGCTTCAGTTTCGACTTCAGGTATCTCAGAATCTGCTTCACAGCTTTCATGTGCATCTCCTTTGGATTAGCTTGAAACCTGACACAAATACAAACAATAAACATTAAATTAGTTCTAGAAGCAGTTAAATACATGAGTGACCCGTTGATGGCCCGATATAAAGTCAGATCCACATCAGTATCACTATCTGTACCCGGTCCGAGATTTTGATTGACTTGTATCGGAGTACTGAAATGTGCCGTAAGCTTTGTTCCTTCCATCCCGAAGCGCTCTAAAATGTCATAGACATACTTTGTCTGATGAATAAGCATTCCCTCCTATCGTTGTTCAACTTGCAAACCGAGAAAGAAGTTCAGCTCTCCCATCGCATTCATCTCAAACTTCGACTTCATAACTTTCTCAAAATCTTTGCACATTTGTTCGTTTGGCGACCCGAAGATGATATCTCCACGTACACTTGTACCAGTATAAAGTCATCACCTTTCCTCTTAACGAATAGTGTACTATCTATTCTCCCTCTCTCAAACCCATTGTCTAAGAGGTGTGTAGACAGTGTCTCATACCAAGCCCTAGGTGCCTGATGCAATCCATAAAAAGCCTTATCAAGTCGATATACTCTGTCAGGATACTTGGGATTAGTAAACCCTGGCGGTTGCTCGACATACACCAACTCCTTCACCTTGCCGTACAAGAAGGCACTCTTGACGTCTACTTGATATACCTTGAACCCTTTGAAGGACGTGAATGCCAAAAACAATCGAATCGCCTCAAGCCTCGCCAATGGTGCAAACAATTTGTTATAATCTATCCCTTCTTCTTGGTTGAACCCTTTGACTACAAGTCTTGCCTTGTTACGAGTAACGATGCCCCGATCGTCCCTTTTGCACTTAAAGACCCATTTGAATTGTGGAAGTTCCTCTTGCATAGCTTCAACCCAAGAATTGTCTTTCAGAGCCATTTGCACATTCTTTAGCTCTACTTGTGAAATGAAACACGAGTATAAACACGTGTGAAATGCCTCAGAGTCGTTAATCATCGATAACAGCACTGTGTTACTACTCACACTACTCCTAGTTCTCACACCGGCATTTGGATTCCCTATGATGTCCTCAATTGGATGATCCTTTTTTATTCTCGATGTCTCAATTTCATCGACTTGAAGATTATCTCCCAAATTCGATCCTATTTCACCCACTGGGGTTATGACTTCAGACGGAACAACTTCCTCCTCGTGTTGATTCTCATCCGTAGGTAACTCAGGTTCATTATTTGTTGGAGACCCATCTTCTGTCGTTGTATTCTAAGATGTTGTTGGAATGTTTGTATTAGGAAAACCTCTGCCCTCGTAGTTGAGATTTAAGGTTGAGAAGTCATTTTCCACAGTACCTGCATTTCCACTAAAAGGAATGTTAAATGATTCAAACACAGAGTCATAATCCAATAACCATTATGGGCCGTTTTGGGGTTCATGTGAATAACTTGTTACATCAATGTTAAACACAATTTCGACTGTACCATTTGTTTTATTAAAAACCCTCTTGTTTGGTGAATTAGGAACATAACCTAGGAAGTATCCTTCGTCAGCCTTTTTACCAAACTTAGGTTGATGTTTCATTTTAATAAAGTGCATGGCACCTCAAACGGTTCAAAGCCAGTTAAATTCGGTGGTCTTTTATTCAAAACATCATAACAGGTTTTTCTTCAGTAATTTGACAGTAAGGACTCTGTTTCAAGCAGTATTCACTGCCTCCCCCCAAAACCTGGTAGGAAGCTTTGAATCCGAGAGCATAGTCCTTGCTGCCTCAATCAAAGTCATGTTCTTATGTTCTGCCACCGCATTTTGTTGTGGCTCAAAAGGTTCACTAAATTGATGCACTATGCCTTTAGTTAGGCAATATACACCAATTACTGCATTCTTAAACTTTGTTCCGTTATCACTCCTGATACGTTTTACCCTTTTCCCGTATGAGTTTTCGACTTGGTCTAAGAACCCAATCAGCGTGCCTGTTGTCTCGTCCTTTAAACCTAAAAAGAAAACCATAGAGAAACGTGAGTAATCATCAGTAATAACTAAACAGGAGCAACTACCACCTATACTCCTTTATTTGATTGGACTGAAGAGATCTATATGCAGCAAATCGAAGGTGGAAGCGATTGAGTTTTGAGTCTTCAACTTGTGTGACTTCTTATGTTTTTTTCCCTTCTTGCACGGTACACACTTGTCATCGAACTGAAAACTCTTTAGTGGAACACCTTGCACAAGGCCATTTTTCGTGATGAAATTCATCTTCCTTAAGTGCAAGTGTGCCATGTGTCTGTGCCACAGTAGAGATTCCGACTCTGAAGCTTTTGATAATAGACAGATAGTTCCCATCGATGAATCTACTACATTCATGTCCATCATGTACAGATCATTCACCCATGGGGCTCTCATCATAATCCACTCTTCAGGTATCTTGAATCCCGGCTTTGGCACTAACGCTTCTTTTTCAGTAAAGATGACTGAATACTTCTTATCACAGATCTGAGAGACACTAATGAGATTGTGATCAAGTTTATTTACATGGTAGAATTGACCAAGAGTGATCGTCCCATTAGTGACTACTCCTGTTCCAGTGATATTTCCTCCCTTATTCCCAGCAAATGACACAAACCCCTTGTTTCCAGTCATGATGTCTTTCAGTAGACTCCTTTCCCCAGTCATCTGATGAGAGCAACCACTATCGACGAACCATTTGTTGTTAAGACCTGTAGTTAACTCCAACACATGAAAGAAAACAAGTTAGTTATCACGGGGAACCCAAGCCATAACTGACTTGGTAATACCATTCTCGTCCACATACTTGAACTCTTTCAAATACCCATCTCTCCTTTCAGGTCACTTGGGTTTTTGATCAAGAACCTATTGTGGAGCTGAGTGATTAATGTTCACTCTTGGCCTTTGGGTGGACACTTGTTGTGGAGCCCTGGAATAATTTCTATTATAGTGCATTTCATTGTTATATCCTTGGGCTCTTCCTGATGTCTGATGTCTGTTAGGGGTATGTGGCCTAACTGGAGTATAACTCCTCTTAGGTGTAGTACTCCTATCAATAGGTTGTGGTCCTGACCTAGATTGACTAGGGACTCCATTTGGTGAATTAGTCCTAATCACTTCATGCGGTCTGATTGACACCGGTATTTGTTTAGCACCTACACGTGCTGTTGCATTCATGTTCTTCTCAGTGTTTTGAGAACTACTTATACTTGCAATACTAGGTACTGATTTTAAGGCTGGTTGGTCTGGCTTCCCTACTATCGGTGTAGACTCTACATTCTTATAGGGACAACTAGACGCAATGTGACCTTTCTCATGACATCTGAAGCAAGACATTTTATCAATTGGCTTCTTATAGATACCCTTTGACTTAGGTGTCTCACTAGTGTCATGTTCTTTTGGTTCAACTACAGTGTTTACAACCTCTTGATTATTATCACTTACAGTCTTTGCCTATTCTAGTTTGGTGTCACTAGCAGACTGCACAAACTTAACTTTCTTAATCTTAGGGCTTGTGGTTGACACCTTAGTTGATGATACTTTATCAGTTGCAGTTACAGTTGCTTCCTCTGATTCAACCGAGTCTGTGGTCTTATCCTGAGGTTGAGGCACATAGTTATTGTTGAACGGTGGAGGACTTTTATGATAACCTAGGCCCACTGGTTTCTTAAACTGTCTCTGAGCTTCTAAGATTTTGCCTAGATTTAGGGATGAGTTCCTAAAGTTTTGAAGTTTGCTATTGGCCTCTGCAACCTTAACTCTAGCTTCAGCTAGTTCTACATCTTTAAGGGTGATTTCTTTGGTCAATGATTCTACATGCTCATATATTAGTTCTAACCTGACACATTGTTCACTCAACGTATCTTTTAGAAATATCACATCCTGAGCATCAGCTTTCATCTTGGCCCTTAAATCTTCCTTAATATCTAGAAGACTAGCATTGTCAGATTTTAATGATTGGATTTGAGCTGTCATGGTTGTATGAGTTTCTAGCACTAGATTTAATCTATCTTATAATGTAGAACATAAAACGCATACATCATGAAACGTAGAAAAGTTAAGAGTTACCCTTTTGCGATCTGATTCCACGTTAGCCATTTGAGCTGCAAACTCCAGAGTGGTTTGCTCCTCAGATTTTTCCACCATCAAAGGAATTGAATCGGACTGCTGCGTGTCCTCCTTTTTTGTTTCAGCTCTTTCATTGGTCTCAGTTACCTCAGCCATAAAAGCTCTGGCATTTGAATCCGGATGAGTACTCCAATCATATGTTCTGTCTAGCTGTCTTTTAAAAGATACGTTCGTTAACAGACCAGCTATCGCAGTTTGATTCCGTGAACTACCAGAATGCTGTCTTCCCTGATTCTGTTAAGATAATTCTCAACCTTTGGTCTCTACTGGAAATAATGTCCCAATCCTTGACCATTGTAGCACTTTATCTTTGACTTGTCAAAAACAACATTGTTACTCACACTCAGATTCTTAACCGTTCTCTTGATGAATCTCTCTACCCTTTGCGTTACCATGGCCAGTTGCCATTGTAGGTCCATTTTCTCTAAATGGTATGTATCTACCTGATCGTAGTCCTCTTCCCACAGAGCTGGATCGTTGATTTTACCTTGATCACAGTTGCCATATGCTGCTACAAACGAAACTAGGAGATTTAGATGCTCCTTAGCTGATTTAGCACTCATCGGCATCTTGGTGAAACGTTGAGAGGTTGATACTGAGTGTTGTGATTTTTCTTCCGGTTTAGAAAACCCAAAGAATGCTCTACTACCAGATTCTTCATCTTCAACCGGTATTGGTTCTTCTCCAGAGAAGAATGTTGTGGCCCCTGACTTCAGTTCACTAGAAGTTGATGACTTTGACTTCCCGAAGTACATTTCAGGATCCTGTACTTGATCAAATTCCCTTTCCTTCTTCTGCAACTTAAAGTTGTAGGCCCTTAACATTCCAATGACTTCTTCCAGAGTGAGAGTTTCAAACTTTTCTTCATCATGCTTAATCAGGGCAGTGCACATCTCCCACTTAGCTGGTAAAGCATCCAGAAGCTTCTCTATCTTTTCTGTTTCTTGATACTCAACGCCTTGAATATCGCAAATTGCTGCTTTAACATCTCCGTCCTCCCCTTTCTTACCCTGGGATTTCCCTCACACCTCTTCTCTAAAGCATCCCAGAGCTCTTTAGAAGTATTGTGATTTCTAATCGTGTGTAGAATCTCCTGAGGTAGTGCCATTCTATTTGACGAAAAAGCTCGATTGTCGGCCTCATAAATCTTTTTGTCGTCATCTTTCATATTCTGATACGTCAAAACATTTAATCGACCCTCAAGCTCTTGTGTTGGGGGAATGTATCCTTCGTCGACGCATATCCACATACGCATATCGTTAAATATCGCGAAGTCTGCAAATCTTTCCTTCCACCAGTAATAATCTTCTAACTTCATCAGCTTGGGTAGGTAGTTAGCTTTGCCTACTTCATGGTCCATTTCCATAAACATATGCAAACTCGAAAATCTTTAAAACCTTTTGTTTTCGAACTTAAACAATTTAATTTAAAAATAAATTTAAAACAAATCTAACGAACTTAATTAAGTTCGTATAATTTTAATTTTAAATTCGTTTTGTAAATTAAATTCGAATTGTGTGAAGTTCGAAATCAACAAGTTCGAAACCCTGCATGTTCGAGAAACCCTAATCGTTTTGACTAGTTCGAACAAACATAAGTTCGAGAAACCTTTAAAATTCTGACAAGTTCGAACCAACTCAAGTTCGAAATCCAGACAAGTTCAAGTCCCAACAAATTCGAATCCAAGACAAGTTCGAATTCCCTGACAAATTTGAACCAAATCAACTTCGATAAACCCTAAATCAGGTTCGAGAGGAGTGTATTCTGACAAGTTCTAAGAACCTAATACCCCCTTATGTTCGAGCGCCGCAAGTTCGAGAAACGGCAAAAAATTCGATTTTTCCAAGATTTCAGATTAAACCGATGTTTTTAAGATTAAAAACACTGATTTCGACTGAAAAGATGAACTAATATGAACTTTTTCCAGTAAACTTGGTCGTAGAACTCTGAAAACTTAGAAAATACGTGACCTATCCGGTAGAAACGTCAAGAAACGGTATGAACGTTCACCAAACGCGAGGAACACGAAGAACACTCATGATGGCTCTGATACCACTTGTAAGGTCACCACGTCTACGGATCTGATCTTGACGCGACGCCGTCCAACGAGTGCGAAATCCTCGTTAGACGCTTAACGGATCTATCAAGCACAGAACACGGAACCGAACACGATGTTAGCCGATGTAAGAAACGACCCCACACGATGTATGGCTCCCAAAAAACTCTCTGAATGCTTTCTAGCTCGCACGTGCACTTGCAAAGCTTTGAAAAATGTAATTCTCAAATATTCTAAAATAAAACGGATTAAGTTCTAATTAAACCAGTTAGGTTCTAACTAAACCAGTTAAGTTCGTTTAGGCCCAAGCCCACGAACGTTCCCAATACCCTACGAACTTAGTTTCACAAAGTTCGTCTGGGTTGGCTTAAGTTCGAGGCTTAGCCTTAGGACTTATCTTCACAGTCTAGAACTTATCTGCACCTTCTAGAACTTAAGTTCACACTCTAGAACTTATCATCACAGTTTCGAACTTAACATGACAGCCTAGAACTTAACATACAACTGTAGACATCATACACAATTATGAATTAACACACATAACTCGTATTAATAAAGCCTCATCTATTATAAATGACTATCTATTACATATCTAGATTGCTTTCGTCACACAGGGTGTACAAACAGAGGTGGTACATCTGATCACTCTTGGAAGATCGAAAATACTCTCGATGATTCTGTCGGCTTGAAAGATTGGTCTGGAATAACCGGAATAATCAATGGACTTTCGGAGGCTGGTTGGACTGATGGAGTTAGAGCTGGAGATGGAATTGACGATGGCACTTGGACTGGAGACGAAGATGGTGATGGTGACACTAGATCATCAGAGGGGAGTTCAAATTCAAAATCCTGTGGTTCTACCCCCTCTTCACCAGCATATTTAATGTGAAGCGATTCTTTTAGCTGAACTTCTCTTGCTTCCTGTTCCTCTTCATCGGATTCAATAATGATAACTTCTTTAGGGTCAAATATCCTTAGTGGAACCGCAGTTAATATCTCTTCTTGTTGCACGAATTCAGTGAAGTCTTTGGGTTCCTCCCAGACAGTAAGAGGTAGATGAGCTCCTAAAATAGATTCCTCAAGAGACTCAGCCTGTAGTTCTGTTTTAGATTGCTGGGGCCCAGCTTGACGAGAAGATTGTTTTGGACCAGGAGGAGTTGATTCTTCTATGATCATTGAAGCTTTGCCAGCGGCTCTGGCGCTATTCTCCCCATCATGGTGATCAGGATCCTCCTGATCATCATGCTTTCGGTTGGTACCCTGGGCGGCAACATGTCGAGATTCAGCAATAACTTTTAAGCGCTCGCCCATTTGATTAACCAGGGGGTTTGCTGTTTGTAGATGATAGATTCGATGAAGCTTTAAGTAGGATGTCGAATGTGTGTTTGGCTTCATCAAGGGTGGGGGCTTGAGGAACGACCGGCTGCTGAGTCATAAAGGTGAACATATCACTTAACTATTGTGACATGAGCGCCTTCGAACTTGCTGATCTCGAACTTGAAGTCCTTCGAACTTGCTGATCTCAAACTTAACTCCAAACAAATTTAATTTAGAAAACATTTTTGAACTTAAAAATTATACGAACTTATTTAAGTCCGTAAGTTTTACTTCAAATTTATTTTAAAATTTAAATAAGTTAAGTTCGTGAACAAAAGTTCTAAAGAATGTCAAATTTGCATAAGTTCTTAGAAATTGACCATGAAGTAGGCAAATCCAACTCACCAGCCAAGCTGATGAAGTTAGTAGATTATTACTGGTGGAAGGACAGATTTGCAGACTTCGCGAGATTTAATGATATGCGTATCTCGATATGCATAGACGAAGGACATGTTCCCCCAAGACAAGAGCTTAAGGGTCGATTAAAAGTTTTGATTCATCAAAATATGAAAGATGACGACAAGAAGATTTATGAGGCCGAGAATCGAGCTATATCATCAATTAGAATGGCACTACCTATGGAAATTATGCACAATCTTAGAAATCATAGAACTTCTAAAGTGCTCTGGGAAGCTCTAGAGAAGAGGAGTGAGGGAAATCCTAGGGTAAGAAAGGGGAGAACAGAATTGTTAAAGCAGCAGTTTGCAAACTTCAAAGGGCTGAAGAGTGAGACCTTGGATGACATAATCACAATGGTTCTACCATTTGTTGACTGAACTTGATAACCACAGTGTTGAGTATCAAGAAACAGAAAAGATAGAGAAGCTTCTACATGCTTTACCAGCAAAGTGGGAGATGTATACTGCACTAATAAAACATGATGAAGAAAAGTTTGAAACTTTAACTCTGGAAGAAGTCATTGGGACTTTTAGAGCCTACAACTTTAAGTTACAGAAGAAGGAGAGAGAGTTTGAAGAAGTACAGGATCTTGAAATGTACTTTGGAAAATCAAAGTCATCAACTTCTAGTGAACTGAAGTCGGGGGCTACTACGTTCTTTTCTGGTAAAGAAGGTATACCAGTTGAAGCTGAGGAATCTGGTAGTGGGGCATTCTTAGGGTTTTCTAAACCGGAAGATAAACCACATCACTCAGGATCAACCTCTCAAGGTTATACCAAGATGCCTACGAGTGCTAAATCAGCTAAGGAGCATCTAAATCTCCTAACTTCGTTTGTAGCAGCATATGGCAATTGCGTTCAAGGTAAAATCAACGATCCAGCTCTGTGGGAAGAGGATTATGATCAGGTAGATCCAGACGACTTAGAGTAGATGGACCTACAATGGCAACTGGCCATGGTAACGCAGACGGTTAAAAGGTTTATGAAGAGAACGGGTAGAAATCTGAGTATGAGCAACAATGTTGGATTTGATAAGTCAAAGGTAAAATGTTACAACTGTCAAGGGTTGGGACATTTTACCAGAGAATGTCAGAGACCAAAAGTTAAGAACTATCAGAATCGGAATCAGGGAAGACAAAATTCGGGTAATTTAGGGAATCAAGCTGTGATAGCTGCTCTGTTAACGAATGTATCTTCTAACAGACAGCTAGATGGTACATATGAATGGAGTACTCATCTAATGTCTAATGCCAGAGCTTTTATGCCTGAGGTAACTGAGACCGATGAAAGAGCTGAAGCAGAAAAGGAAGAAACCCAATAGTCCGATTCAATTCCTTTGAAGTTGGAAAAACCTGAGGAGCAGACCACTCTGGAATTTGTGGCTCAAATGGCCAACGTGAATCAGATCGCAAAAAGGTATCTCTTAACTTTTCTACATTTCGTGATTTATGTGTTTTTATGTGCTACTTTAAATGATAGATTGAACCTAGAGCTAGAAACACACGCAACCATGACAACTCAAATCCAATCCTTGAAATCAGATGATGCTAGTTTGTTAGATATTAAGGGAGATCTTAGGGCTAAGATGAAAGCCGATGCTCAAGATGTCGTAGCTCTAAAAGACAAACTGAGTGAGCAGTGTGTTAGGGAGGAGCAAATTTATGAGCACATAGAGGCCTTGACAAAAGAGATTTCCTTAAAAGATAAAGAATTAGCAGAGGCTATGGTTAAAGTCGCGGAGTCAAATAGTAAAATTGAAAAGTTTAGGAACTCATCCCTGAATCTGGGCAAAATCTTAGACGCGTAGAGAGAATCTAAGAAACCAGTGGGCCTAGGATATCAGGAACGTCATCCACTGTTCAATAATAACTATGTGCCTCTACCTCAGGATAAGACCATAGAAACGGTTGAATCAGAGGAAGCAACTGTAACTAAGACTGAAATGACATCAACAACTAAGGTGTCAACAGCAACCCCTAAGGTTAGGAAAAATATAAAGTTTGTGCAGTCTACTAGTGACACAAAACTAGAGGAGGAAAAAACTGTGAGTGATAATAACCAAGAGGTTGTAAAAACTGTAGTTGAAACAAAAGAACAGGACACTACTAAGACCCCTAAGTCAAAGGGTACCTATAAGAAGCCTATTGACAAAATGTCTAGTTTAAGATGTCATGAGAAAGGTCACGTTGCTTCTAGTTTTCCCTATAAGAAAGTAAAGTCTACACCGACCGTTGGGAAACCAGAACAACCAGCCTTAAAATCAGTGCCTAGTATTGCAAGTTCCAGTAGTTCTCAAAACACTGAGAAGAACTTGAATGCAACACCACGTGTCGGTGCTAAGAAAATACCGGTGTCAATCAGACAGATGAAGGGCTTAGGACAAATTCACCAAATACAGTAAATAGTCAATCTAGGTCTGGACCACAACCAGTCTTTAGGAGTACTACCCCGAAGAGGAGCTATACTCCAGTTAGGTTACATACCCCTAACAGACATCAGACACCAGGAAGTGCCCAAGGATATAACAATGAAATGCACTATAATAGAAATTATTCTAGGGCTCCACAGCAAATGTCAACCCAAAGGCCAAGAGTGAACAATAATCACTCAGCTCCACAACAGGTTCTTATTCAAAAATCCAATTCACCTAAAAGGAGAGATGGGTATTTGAAAGAGTTCAAGTATGTGGACGAGAATGGTATTACCAAGTGAGTTATGGCTTGGGTTCCCAGTGATAACTAACTTGTTTTCTTTCATGTGTAGGAGTTAACTACATGTCTTAACAACAAATGGTTCGTAGATAGTGGTTGCTCTCGTCACATGACTGGGGAAAGAAGTCTACTGACGGACTTCATGAGTGGGAACAAAGGGTTTGTATCATTTGCTGGGAATAAAGGTAGAAATATCACTGGAACAGGAGTAATCACTAATTGGACGATTACTCTTGATCAAGTCTATCATGTAGATAAACTTGATCACAATATCATTAGTGTATCTCAGATCTGTGATAAGAAAAATTCAGTCATCTTTACTGAAAAAGAAGCGTTATTTTTTAAGCCGGGATTCAAGATACCTGAAGACTGGATTATGATGAGAGCCCCAAGGGTGAATGATCTGTACATGATCGACATGAATGTAACAGATTCATCGATGGGAACTATTTGTCTTTTATCAAAAGCTTCAGAGTCCGAATCTTGTTGTGGCACAGATGTATGGAACACTTGCACCTAAGGAAGATAAACTTCATCATGAAAAATGGCCTTGTGCAAGGTGGTCCATTGAAGAGTTTTCAGTTTGAAGACAAGTGTGTACCGTGTAAGAAGGGAAAACAACATACGAAGTCACACAAGTCAAAGACTCAAAACTCAATCGCTTTCACCTTTGATTTGCTGCATATGGATCTCTTCGGTCCAATCAACAAAAGGATTATAGGTGGTAGTTGGTTCTGTTTACTTATTACAGACGATTACTCACGTTTCTCTTGGGGTTTCTTTCTAGGTACAAAGGACGAGACAGCAGGCACGCTGTTTGGGTTCTTAGACCAAGTCGAGAACTCATACGGGAAAAGGATAAAACGTATCAGGACTGATAACAGAACAGAGTTTAAAAATGCAGTAATTGGTGTATATTGCCTAACTAAAGGCACAGTGCATGAATTTAGTGCACCTTATGGGCCACAACAAAATGGGGTGGCAGAACGTAAGAATAGGACTTTGGTTAAAGCAGCAAGGACTATGCTCTAGGATTCAAAGCTTCCTACCATGTTTTGAGGGGAGGCAGTGAATACCGCTTGTCATGTTTTAAACAGAGTCCTTACTGTTAAATCACTTAACGAAACCTGTTATGAAGTTCTGAATAAAAGACCACCAAATTTAACTGGCTTTGAACCGTTTCGAGTGCCATGTACCTTATTAAAAACAAAACATCAACCTATGTTTGGTGAAAAGACTGATGAAGGATACTTCCTAGGTTATGTCCCAAACTCAACAAACAAGAGGGTTTTTAATAAAACTACTGGTACAGTTGAAATTGTGTTTAACAATGATGTCACAAGTTATTCACACGAACCCCAAACTGGTCCAGAATGGTTATTTGATTATGACTCTGTGTTTGAATCATTTAACATTCCGTTTAGTGGAAATGCAGGTACTGTGGAAAACGACTTCTCATCTTTAAATCTTAACGACGACGGTAGAGTATTTCCAAATACGAGCATTCCCACAACATCTGAGAATATAACGACAGAAGACGGGCTCCAACAAACAATGAACCTGAGCTGCCTACGGATGAGAATCAGACAAATAATTCTACATCAGAAGATAGTGATAATGAGGAGGAAGTAGTTCAGTCTGAAGTTACACCTCATTAGGCGAAATAGGATCAAATTTGGGATATAATCTTCAGGTCGATGAAATCGAAACATCGAGGATAAATAAGGATCATCCGATAGAAGACATCTTAGGAAATCTGAAAACCGGTGTGAGAACTAGGAGTAGTGAATAGTAACACAGTGTTGCTATCGATGATCAACAACTCCGAGGCATTTCACACGTGTTTATACTCGTGTTTCATTTCACAAGTAGAGCCAAAGAATGTACAAATGGCTCTAAAGGATAATTCTTGGGTTGAAGCTATGCAAGAGGAACTTTCACAGTTCAGAAAGCTTGAAGTGTGGGAGTTAGTGACTTTGCCTCGAGGAGAAGTTGCTATAGGAACCAAATCGGTCTTTAAGTGCAAACGGGACGATCGGGGCATAGTTACTCATAAGAAGACAAGACTCATGGTCAAAGGGTTCAACCAGGAAGAAGGGATAGGCTATAACGAAGTGTTTGCACCAGTGGCGAGGTTTGAGGCCATTCGATTGTTTCTAGCGTTCGCGTCCTTCAAAGGGTTCAAAGTATATCAACTAGACGTCAAGAGTGCCTTCTTGTACGGAAAAGTGAAGGAGTTGGTGTATGTTGAGCAAATCTGCAAAGATTTCAAGAAGGTTATGAAGTCGAAGTTTGAGATGAGTGCGATGGGAGAGCTGAACTTCTTTCTTGGTTTACATGTTGAATAACGAAAGGAGCGAATGTTTATTCATCAGACGAAGTATGTCTATGACATTTTAGAGCGCTTCGGGATGGAAGGAACAAAGCTTACGACACACTTCAGTACTCCTATTTAAGTCAATCATAATCTCGGACCGGGTACAGATAGTGATATTGATGTGGATCCGACTCTGTATCGGGCCATGATCGGGTCACTCATGTATTTAACTGTTTCCAGACCTGATATCATGTTTGTTGTTTGCATTTGTGCCAGGTTTCAAAAACCCAAAGGAGATGCAAATGAAGGATGTGAAGCGGATTCTGAGATACCTGTAGTCGAAATTAAAACTGGGACTTTGGTATCATGCTGATGGAGATCTGGAATTGGAAGCTTATACGGATTCAGGCTATGGAGGGTGTAGCTTGAACAGAAAGTCAATAACGGGTGGTTGTCAGTTCCTTGGAGGGAGACTAATGTCCTGGCAATGCAAGAAACAGACTTCGGTAGCCATATCATCGTGCGAGGCCGAGTATGTAGCTGCTGGTAGTTGTTGTTCACAGATTTGGGGATTCAACAACAATTGTGGGATTACAGTTTGACTTATACTCATACTTCCATTAGGATAGACAATCAGTCCACAATTTCCATAACTAATAATCCAGTTAAGCACAGTAAGACTAAGCACATGGACATGAGACATCACTTTATTCGTGACTGTGCTAAGAAAAACTTGATTAAATTGGTAAAAGTTCCAACGGAAGACAACAATGCGGATCTTTTCACAAAAGCATTTGATAGATCACGCTTTGAGTTGTTAGTCCAACTTAATGGAATGCGTAATCCGGTGTAACCTGACCTCAATAGATTTTTCTTTTAAAAAAAAACCTTTTAAGTTATTAGTTTGTTTTATTAGGTGCTTTACTTAAAAAATGAAAATTTCAAAAAAAAAAAAAAAAAAAAAAAAAAAAGAGAGAAAACCATGAAAATTTCAAAAAAAAAAGAAAAGAAAATATTGGAAAATGAGAGAAGTCTTAGAGTCTTAGGTTCGAAGTGACGAAATTTAGCTCACTCTAACGAACTCTAAGTGTTAAACTTTCACACATAATACACTATAAACTCTAAGTGATATACATATTCTTTTCTGATATGTTGGTAGGCATAATACATGAAGGATTTCCTAAAAGATAATAAAATAACTAAGGAAATGTCAAATGTGTAACTAACTTAGGTGTATGACCAAAAGGTGTTAATTTCTATGTTAGAGGTATATAAACAATGTCTATGAATGAGGTATGCAAATTAATCTAGGGGATGTATAGCTTCATCAAAATACATCTTAAACAAAGAAAAAGTATTGAAACGTAAAGGAAGTCAAAACAAGTCGCTTTGTTGTACGTGAGTACAGACCTGTCATCGCTGTCTTGCTAACATAAGAGGAACTCTAAGACAAACTAAGACACTCTGTTGTATGTAAATACAGAACTGTGTTCGCCGTTTGCCTTTTAAAGATAATTTGTGAATACTAAAAAGTCATAATCATTGTGTGTCTGCCTTGATCATAGAAGTATGTCTAAGTATGGGACACGTAAGGTAGTTTCTTTATAAATAAAAAGGCCAAAGGAAAATCCTAAGTGTTGAGTGTTTAAATGGACAAACATACGGACAATCGACTTGGAGTGTATGTTACGACAAACAACCAAATAAATAAAAAATTCCAAAGTGTGAAAGTACAACACTAAAAGTGCGTTGACACCGCTATCAGATTGAAGCTTCTTTGACTATCTCACAAAATTATTCAGTTAGTCTATTTTTATATTTAAATTATTGCAATTTAATTTCTTTTTGAGTTAACTTTAATTTTACTTTACTTTATTTTATTTTATTTTATTTTATTATACTTTTATTTTAAATATTGTAATAAATAGGATCGAGATCATTTGCTAGGATGCATCTTAGTTAAAGAAACAAAATTGCGTGATTATTTGTATGCTTAGTGTGAAATGGTTTCGTAAAGTTGAAAAAGTTTAGTAAAAAGTAAAAAGGATGCAAAAGTTGAAAAAGTTGGAAAATTTTTGAAGTTTTCAAAATTTTCAGTTAAGTTCGAACTAGAACGACAGTGGAAGCTGGGGCTTCTACATCAGGACCTCAAGCTGATCCGATTAAACAGACATTGGAGGAGATTTTGCACAAGGCGAAGCAGCTCAGGAAAACATCACAGAGGAACTGATTAATGATATTCTGGAACCGCCTGGGGCAGTGAATGACATTTTTGAAGACATTGAGAACTACCAGCTTTAGAAGGGAATGTGGAGTCTGCTTATGATACAGACTCAGATTCAGATTCTGAAAGAGACTTGATGGAAGCAGCAAATCCTTCCACTCCTTTTGTGACTCATGGGTCTACAGTGGTAGTACGACGCCAAAAAGTTCGTCGTCCAGCATTCACACACCGTGATGAAGATGTCGGAGATGAAAATTTTGTTATTGAAGAAGAGGCGTTGGTGGCAAGGCAACAACGAGCCAAGCACCAACACCTAGTTCAAGAAGCTCCATCATCTTCAATCGTTGCTCCATCAACATCAACCGCTCCATCAACTTCAACCGTCGTTCCGTCTTCATCTACAGCTACCGCCACTCCATCTGTTGAGAAATAATTGAAGTATGTCAAGTTGTTAGTTAGGATTCTCAAGCTGTTAGTAGTATTTCTATGTAATTATAAAGTTCGAGCTGCCAGTTTAATAAACTCGAGCTGCTAGTTCAAAAGTTCAAGCTGCCTGAGTCAAAGTTCAAGCTGCTCAACAGATAGATAATAGAAAGTGATAAAATTCAAGAAGTGATAAAATTTTCAAGATTTGAAGATCATCCAAAGCATATCTATTACCAGAGAAATCACAGTTCGTCAAGGAGACAAATCAGAAGGCTATAAATAGAGATAGACTAGGTCTTTCACATTGTAATCGTCGTGCTTAAGTTTACATATTGTAATTGCATTCTGATATAAGTTTCTAAAGCCTCTAAGGTTGAAAAACCCTAAGAACAGTTTGTGTTCTTCGTCTAATCAAACAGATTAGAGGTGATTATAATCAGAATTTTTGCAATACAAAGGTTTCGATATTGATTGTGTTTATTTGATTATCTGTTCTTTATTGTTCTGAAAGTTTTCTTAAAACAATTAAGTATTATTCCGCAAAATTCTTAATTGGACTTTGATTCAAAACAAGGTTATTGGTTTAACTCTTATTTATTTAACCAGTTAATCTTAGGTAATTTTGATCTTGACAAGTGGTATCAGAGCCACAGGTTTTTGTTTTATATTTTTTTTCTTTGTTTTCAAAGTCAGAAACTTTCATCTTTTAAATTTCTCTTTTTCTGCAATGGAGTTTGATAGTAGCAGTAGTGGATCTGGGCAAGGACTTAAAGTGCCTATACTCAAACCCACTGAGTTCGAGATGTGGAAACTCAGGATTCAACAGCACATTCAATTTATTGATTATGCCTTATGGGAAGCTGTTGAAAATCCTCCTGCATTTGATCCTGAACTAGATGCTAAAGGCAAACCAAAAAGAACACCTCCAAAAACTGAGATTGAAAGAAAGGCTAGGATGAATGAAGTCAAAGCTCTCACTATTTTACAAATAGCCATTCCTAATGCTTATCAACATCAGTTTAAAAAATTCTACACTGCTCATTCTCTATGGCTTGCTTTAGAGAAAAGATTTGCTGGCAATGCTAGCACAAAAAGAAACCAAAATGTTCTTTTAAAACAGCAGTATGAAAATTTTTCTGGAGGAAAGAATGAAAACCTTACTCAAATCTTTGATAGGTTTAATAAACTGATAGGTGAGTTGGAGAGTGTTAAGGTTAGCCTGGATCAAGATGAAGTAAACAGAAAATTCCTAAGATCTCTTGGTGAAGAATGTATAGTATATGCTGCTCAATGGAGAACAAAGGACACTCTAGAGGACATAGAGTTGGATGATCTTTACAACAGCCTGAGAGTGTTTGAATCTAAAATTGAAAATAAAAAGAAACACTTTTCTTATAATCAAAACACCGCTCTACTATCATTAGCATTAAATGATATATCAAACTGCTGTGACTCTTTTTCAGGAACTGATGGCAACACTTTTGAAGTTCATTATGAGGCATTTGTTGCAAGTGATGGAATTTTTGCTATCAATGCTGAATATCTGGAACAAATCCATCCAGATTATCTAGAAGAGATGGACTTAAAGTGGCAACATCCTATGTTGACTATGAGAGCCAAACGATTTCTTAAAAGGACTGGCAGAACAAACTTTCCAGCCAGAACAGAAGGCAAGCCAACATTTGACAAATCAAAGGTTGAATGTTTCAAATGTCACAAGCTTGGCCACTTTTCTAGAGAGTGTAGATCACAAGGTAAGCAGCCACCAAGACCCCAACAAACCAGTCAAATAGAATCTTCACAAGCCCTTGTTTCTCAAGAAGACAATGCTTTTGACTGGAGTGACCAAACAGAAGAGGAGTTTCAGAATCAAGCTCTTATGGTAGAAACTACGACTGTCACTTCCACTGAACTACCATCTGAGGTAAATGCTAAACTCTGCTCTCAAGCATGCAAAAATATGGTTACAAAGTACAGAGATCATAATGAAAGCATGTGTAAAACTCTAGCTAAGATAGAAGAGAGGATGTATGAGTATATGCAGGCAATAGAGGATCTTGAAAAACAGATCAATGTCTATAAGGCAATGAGATTCAGATGGGACATGATAGAACATATCATGAGTGGGAGAAAAAGGAACTAAAAGAGAAAATAGAAACCCTTAATAAGAAACTAGAAGAGGCTGAGCAGAAGGTGTTAGAAGCTCATAAGAAAGTAGAATCTATAAACATAGACTTGGGCAGCTTCAAGTTGGCCAATCAAAAGTTAGAACACCTAATGGAAGTCCAATTTAAAGACAGGGTAAAATCTCAACTCAATCCCAAGGACGGAATAGGATATAATGCAACTCCAGCCACATACAACAATAAATACATTCATCCTATGAGTGAAGTTGCTGATAGAGTTGTAAATGAACCATTAGATGAGATGATGAAAATTGTAGATCCTATTCTTGAGGATAATCCTGAGCTGGAAGAAGATTTGGTTACTAATGAAGGCAGTAAGAGTGAGGAAGCAGAGAGTAATTCCAAAACCATGAGTGAACCTATAGGAGCTCTTGTTTCCAACTCTATCAGAACCAGCAGCCTAAGGGAAGAAACCAACAGTTTGAAAGGAAAAGAGAAGATGAGTGAATACAATCATGGTCCATATGTTTCTGTACCTTCTAACTGTAATGTTGCATCTTCTTCCAAGACAGATAAAAAGGGTAAAAATGTTCCAGTATGCACATGCCAAAAGCATGGTGTCCAAAAGTTTCCCACACAGCAGCAGGTAAGGGGAAATCAAAGGAATTAGAATCAGTTATGGTCACACAAAACTGGTTCCCCTGTCAAAACAATCAAAAGATGTTACCATTATGGCAGGAAAAACCATTTGGCTAAGAACTGTTTATATAAACCACCTGTTGCAAAACAGACTGTGTTTCAAAAACATGTCATTTCACAAAAATCAAAAGTTTCAAAGGCCTCAAAACCTGTCACCCCAGTTCCAAAAAATACAGTTGATCACAGGTTCATAAAAGTCAACAAAAGGCAGCCTGTACACCAAAAACAAGCTTTAATGAAATCTAAATTAAGCATGAAAAAGGTATGGTGTGTCAAAGGCAAAAACACAGCTCAAATTACTAATACAAAAGTTGAAACTGTTAAGCCAAAAGTTGGAACTGGCAGTGCAAATTCTGAAACTGCTGGCACTCAACATCCAGTTCCACCTGCTAAGCCAAAAACTGGAACTGGTAGTGGATCATCTGAGACTGTTAAAGAAAAGGTTGGAAAGAACACCTGGTCACCTCATGTCATAACTAAATACTACTCACAGAATCCACCAGTGGATCTCACTAAAATTAAAAAGACACAAACAGTATTCAGTTATGTCAATGCACAAGGACAACCCAAAACCAACTTGGTTTGGGTTTACTCCACTACTAACTGAGCTTTTTCTTGTGCAGACCACGAAAACCAACATAGGACAAGATGACATATGGACAGTGGATGCTCTAGGCACATGACAGGCAACTCTTAATTCTTGTCAAATTTCAAAAGCTTTGAAGGAGGATTTGTTGCATTTGGTGGAAATTCCAAAGGAGGTAAGGTAACAGGTAAAGGTTCTGTCAAAGCAGGTGATATGATATTTAATGACGTATTGCACGTTGAACAGCTGAAGTACAACTTACTAAGTGTGTCTCAAGTGTGTGACAAACAAAATATTGTTTTATTCACAGACTTGGAATGCATTGTCCTATCAAAAGATTTTGGAATACCTGAAAATCTTGTTTTACTTAGAACACCAAGAAAGGACAATGTCTACTGTTTGGACACTAAACACTTATCCAAATCAAGTACTTTAAGCTGCTTAATATCCAAAGCATCATCTAATGAGTTTGCTCTTTGGCACAGAAGGATGTGTATCATGAACTTCAAATCCATGAATGTTTTAGTCAAAAATAACTTGGTAAGAGGTTTACCACAGAAGGAGTTCATATGTGATGATCATTGTATAGCCTGCCTCAAAGGCAAGCAACACAAAACTTCTCATAAGGCCAAGGAATTAAATTCAATCTCATCTGCTCTTCATCTTATTCATATGGATCTTTTTGGTCCAACATCTGTTTTGAGTTTGAATAAAAGACCCCCTACTGTTTAGTCATTGTTGATGATTTCACCAGGTTTACATGGGTTTATTTTCTTAGGACTAAGGATGAAACTACTGAGTTGGTCAAGAATTGAAAACCAATCTAACATAAAAGTCAAGGTGATCAGGTCAGACAATGGAACTGAGTTTAGAAACAAATCCTAAACAGTTTCTGTGAGTCAAAATGAATTGCAAGGCAATATAGTGCCCCTAGAACACCACAACAAAATGGTGTAGCTGAAAGGAAGAATAGAACACTAATAGAGGCTGCTAGAACCATGCTAGCTGATTCCAAATTGACAGTGACCTTCTGGGCAGAGGCAGTAAATACAGCCTGTTATGTTCTAAATAGGGTTCAAGTTGTCCAGTCACAAGGGAAAATTCCCTACGAGTTATTCCATCACAGGATTCCCCTAGTGGCCTACCTAAAACCATTTGGCTGTTCATGCACTATCTTACATACTAAAACTCACTTAGGTAATTTTGAGGGTAAGGCTGAGGAAGGATTCTTTGTAGGGTACTCTACACAAAGCAAAGCCTATAGGGTCTACAATAGTGTATCTAAAACCATTGAATAAAGTGCAAATGTTGAGTTTAATGAAAATACTGCAAATGTCAAAGTCACTGGTCCTGATTGGTTGTTTGATTTAGATTCACTAACAAATTCTCTGAGCTTTGATGAGTATTCTGCAAGAGCGGTTGGAAACAATGTTGAAACTACCAGTACAAAATCCTCATGTTGTAAGCATAAACATTCAAGCTATTGGCACAAAGTTTCCAACTGTTGAAGATTCTGATAGATGGGATGAGTATACTATTCTACCACTTTTTACTTGTGACCCACCTGGGATTCTGATTGACCAACAAGACAAACATACAGATTTTGAAGGTGCCAATCCTAAGTCCTGAAGTAATAGCTCCAACAAATAGGGAAACAGTCCCATCTCTAGTTCAAACTGTTACTGAAGCATAATCATCAAGTGGTGCAGAAGGTGATGATACCAATCTGGGAAGCTCATTTCAGACAGAAAGTGAACCTACACTCAGGGTTCACAAATATCATCCTCTTAACCAGATCATGGGAGATCCACGCACTCCTATGTAGACAAGGACGATGATTCACAAGGAATCAACTGCTTCTGAAGAAGCAGTTTCTAAATTCAGTCTAGCTACATTTGAACATGCATGCTTTATGTCACAATTAGAACCAAAGAAGGCATCTGAGGCTCTGAAGGATCCTTCTTGGATTGAGGCCATGCAAGGAGAGATTTGGCAAATCAAGATTCAGAATGTGTGGACACTGGTTGATTTGCCTAAAGGAAAGAGGGCAATTGGTACAAGATGGAATTTCCGGAATAAAAAGGATGAAAGAGGTGTAGTGACCAAAAACAAAGCAAGGCTGGTAGCTCAAGGTTATACTAAAGAAGAAGGAATAGACTACGATGATGTCTTTGCCCCAGTAGCATGGATTGAAGACATCTGATTGTTCCTAGCCTATGCCAGCTACAAAGGGTTCAAGGTGTATCAAATGGATCTGAAATCTGCATTCCTATATGGTACAATTGAAGAATAGGTATATGTGTGTCACCCTCCTGGGTTTCAAGACTATAAGTATCCAGACAGAGTCTACAAATTAGACAAAGCACTCTATGGGCTTCACCAAGCTCCTAGAGCATGGTGTGACACTTTGTCTTCCTATCTACTTCAGAATGGTTTCAAGAGGGGTACTCTGGACAAGACACTGTTCACAAAGTCCATCAAATCAGAGATCCTTCTTGTTCAGATCTATGTTGATGACATCATCTTTGGATCAACAAATGAGATCCTTTGCAAGGAATTTGAGACTCTGATGCACAAAAAGTTCAAATGAGTTCAATGGGAGAACTAACTTTCTTTCTAGGATTGAAGGTCAAGAAGAAGCCGACTAGACTCTTCATCAGCCAATCAAAGTATGTGAATGATATTCTGGAAAAGTTTGGTTACAAGGATACCAAGGTTGCTAGCACACCAATGGACACTCATAAACACCTTGATGCAGATAAAGAAGGAGTGGATGTGGATATTCATTTGTACCGATCCTTGACAGGTTCACTAATGTATCTCACATCTTCTAGACCAGATATAATGTTTGTTGTTTGTGTTTGCGCCAGGTTCCAATGTGCTCCAAGGGATTCACATCTGTTTGCTGTTAAGAGAATCTTTAGATACCTAAAAGGTCAAACAAAATTAGGCCTATGGTATCCTAAGGACTCTCCTCTTGAACTAACAGCCTACTCTGATAGTGACTATGGAGGGTGCAACATAGACAAGAAATCCACAGCTTGAGGTTGTCAATATCTAGGAGCAAGACTAGTCTCTTGGCAGTGCAAAAAGCAAACTACAGTCTCCACTTCATTCACTGAAGCAGAATATGTTGCAGCTGCCAGCTATTGCTCACAGGTTATGTGGATTCAAAACCAGCTAAGAGTCTATGGTATGAACTTTCTATCTACTCCTACTTACATTGACAATTCAAGTGCAATCAGTATTGTACAAAATCCCGTAAAATTTCCCAAAACCAAGCACATAGACATTAGATTCCATTTTATAAGGGATTGTAATGAAAAGAAATTAATCCAAGTTACCAAAATTCATACTGATGATCAGTTAGCAGATCTTTTTACTAACCTTTTGATGTAGGAAGATTCACCTTTCTGGTCTCAAATATTAGTATGGTAAATATGGATTAATCTATCTTGCATTACCATCCTCTATACTATGTGAAAAACATTTACCATATGTGCTTAGTTAAGGGGGAGACACTGTTACATTAGATGCTGTTCAGTTAACAACTAACAGCTTGAGACTATTCTCAAGCTGCTAGTTCATTTTCTCGCACTGTTAGTAGTTCACTTGTTCTGTTAAGTGTGCACGGCATTTCAGTTATTATTAAGGAGGTTGTATGTGGGACTAGATATTTTTCAAAATCGAAACCCTTAAAAAGTCCCAGTTTCGTTTGATTGCAACTATCAGTTGCAAAATATCTTCCAGAATCCATTATCTCTCTCTCTCTCTCTCTCTCTCTCTCTCTCTGTGTGTGCGATTTTCAAATTGTCGAGCCAAACCCTAAATCCTCTCGTTTGTGATCACCAATGGAGTTTGTTAAAGAACACAACTGCCTACGCTACTCCCTCAAACATGCTGAACTGCAACCCTTCCATGAAATGATGGATTTTCTTCATCGTTCTCCTATCCACTATGCACTTACAGTAAATCCCACTATATGCATCTCTCATATAGAGCAATTTTGGGAAGCAGCCACTGTAAGTATCCAAGAGGGAATCACTTCTTTTGTATCTACCATTGATGGTAATCCCATTACCATCACAGAGGAGTCCATTCGACATCATTTACATCTACATGATGCTTCAGGTATATCTGATCTATCCCTCACTTCTTTACATGAAGATCTTTTTGAAATAGGGTATAGGGGCCCAACAGATTCATTTACCTTTTATAAAGCACATTTTGGTCCTAAATGGAAATATCTTGTACATGTTCTTCAGAAGTGCTTAAGCCCTAAAAGGACTGGTTGGTCTGTATTTTCATCAAATATTGCCACTGCTCTAGTGTGCTTATCAACAGGCCAACAGTTCAACTTTTCAAATATGGTTTTTCAAGAAAAGTTAAGGCACCATGCCTTAAAGAATGAGAAATTGTTTATGTATCCTCGTTTTTTGGCTGAAATAATTCCAAAATCTTGCAATTATTTAAAGGTACATAAAAGGATATATGTTTCTCATAAGCACTTTTTACCTTCTGTAAAAAGACTTTTAAAACCAAGTGCCAATTCACATAATGTAGATGTCTCCTTGCCCCAAGCAATGCAGACAATCTTTCCAAGAAACAGAGGAGAGGATCCTGTGCAGGCTCAGCCCCATATTACTGCTTCACCCCCTGGATCCCAACCCACTCCTCATGATACAACTATCCCTCTGATCCTTCTTCTATGCGTACCTCCCCAGTCCCACCACTATAAATATACAAGAGACAAGGGGCTGTAGGAGATCCTTCCTCCTCAGTCCAATCCCTTGAGCCAAAGAACTCTGTGCAAGAGGATGCACTTGTACATCATATCGAAAGCGAACCCACTGAGGACACTCCCACCCTCAATATGGAGGTGAACATCCCTTCTGAGGATGTTCATATGGGTTTTGTGGCTGGTACTACAGATGTCTCTGCACAAGGGGCAAAAGACAGTACCAACATACCTAAGATCACTCCCATGGCAACAGAGGGTGTGCAAGCGCCTTCTGAGGATGTTCATATGGGTTTTGTGGCTGGTACTACTGATGTCTCTGCACAAGGGGCATTAGGACAGTACCAACATACCTAAGACCACTCCCATGGCAACAGAGGGTGTGCAAGCACCTTCTGGAAGTCCCTAGAACCAAGAACAAATGGGCCCAGATGTTTCTTCTACATCTGGTATTGGTGCCAGTTATAGATCTCAAATCCCTCTATCATTTGAAGATCTTGAGGCTAGTCTGAAACTAATGGCTTTAACTATTCGACAAGTGAAACATGTTGTAGTTATTCTGGAACATTACAAGTCCATAATTGCTGCACAGGGTTCCCAAATCATTGCTCTACAACAACTCTCATCAGTCCAATAGCAAAAGCTTGCCCAGTTTCAGCTTGGGTTGAAGCTATATGGAAATAAGATTGTTCAGCTTGGAAAGCTGTTTCAAACCCTGTTAGCAAAGGTTTTTGGTCCCCCTGATCAAACCAATGCATCCAAAAAGGGGGAGAATCAGGAGATCCCACCATCCGTCCAAACAGCAACAAGTTCACCATTCGCAGCTTCAGCCATTAGGCTAACAGTCACAACAGTTTCTCAAACTGTTAGTCCAGAAGTTCAAGTTGTTTCTACTAGAAGGCCAAGAGGAGTGTCCATAAGAGAAAGCATTCAAAAACCATCCCCAGCAGTCCAAACCATAGCAGTAGTCTCAGCAGCAATCCGAGACAAACAAAAGGGTATTTTGATTAAATCTCCAAAGATCAATTTTATTTCAAAAGAAACCCGAGTTGCTCATGATGTTGAATTGGCCAGAAAATTGGTAGAAGAACAAGATCAAATCCTGTAAGGCCACCTACCTACAGATCCAATCTTGACGCGACACCGTCCAACGAGTGCGGAATCCTCGTTAGTGGCTTAACGGAATGATCACACACACGTAACACGGAGACCAACATGATGATAGACGTAAACACAAAACGTCCCGACACGTGAGGCCCTCCAAGAACACTATGAAAACACTCTGCAAACGTTTACAAGTTCGTAATCGCCTCGAACAAAGATTTCTGCAAAGATGATTAATAAAAACTGATTAACCCTTAATTATAACCATTAGATTCGAACTTAGTCTGGACAAGTTCGAGAAGGCCCAAGCCCACGAACTTGTCCACCATAAGTTTGAACCAGGACTTTGAACTTATTCTAGAACTTGTCTTTGAACTTGTTCTAGAACTTATGTTTGAACTTGCCTTTGAACTTATGTTTGAACTTATCTTTGAACTTATGTTTGAACTTAAGTAAAACATCAATCAGAAACAAGCTTAAACATATATACAATCAATATCAAACATATATCAAGCATATATCAAACATGTATTAACGTGCAATTACGATGACTTGAACTATTACAAAAACTTTATCTACACTTGGACTGCTATCGTCACACAGCGTGCACTAACAGACTCCCTGTTGACGATAGCTTCTAACTAGATATACATTTTGTCTAAGTACTAGGTCTATTCAAAATACTACCAGCATACAAACCCTTTTCTATACAGACCTTGACTACCTTTTGATACTTCCTGCCTTCCGATCTCCAACCTTCGTGGAAGTAGATAGGTTGTTCATGAAGTTTCTGCAGGTCATTTTGTGACAGGTTTACAAGATGTAACGGGTCATATACTTTCAAAATCACTTTGTCCTCATGATCCTCCATTACTGCCTCAGTTGTTTCGTTGTCTACAAACCACCACTTCATGTTTGAAAGAACATCTTGTGGCATAGACTTCAACGGAACCTTCTTTAAGCATCTAACTGGTTTGTAAACCGTCTGAGCCTATGGTTTCCCAGTATGCGGATCTATTCTCGTCTCGTCTACTCTCTTTCCCGATCTAGGCTTTAGCCTTTCAAACCTTCCAGATCTACCCTCCCTTCTGATAATCTTCGCAATCACTTCAGCATAGGGGTCGTCTCCAAGGTTTATAAACTCCTTCCAGGACAACTCCTTTACCTCACACTTAGGAAATGTGTTGAAGTCTTTGAGCCTTCTTCTCAAGTACTGAAGCCCGTCCCTTCTTTTATGAATGAAAAGCTGCAGTTCCTTATTAAATATCCAGCTCAGAATTCCGCCTGTAAGCTTTCCTAGACTTGGCAGCCTCATCTTTTTCTTCACTGCCAAGTCAGTCTTTTGCCCTTCTTTTCTAAACCACAATCTCATCTTCTGCTCTTTAGATTGTTCCCTTTTAGCTATATCAGACTCTGATTCTTCATTATATGATGAGTTAAGCACATCTAAGTCTATCACATTCTGATCATTATTCACATATTGTACAGTAACAGGCTGCTTTGAGATCAATACTTCATCAACATTATCATCCTCATAATCTATAACTTCACATCTGATTTCCAGTCTGCAACTTCTTCTGAGATTAACTCCGCTTCTTCAAGATCTTTTTGATCAAATCTGAATTCATTTTCATGATTAAGATCTATCAGAGCCTCTATCATTTCTTGTTCAACCTCCTTTGAGGCTTCAAACTCCTTTTCATTCTCTGGAGCTTCACCTACTCCCATACTTGAAGAGCTAGGCTCCCCCTGAACGATTGCTTGCTGAGCAGTCTTTTGTGAAAGGTCTGCTAGCTCACTTTATTTCTGTGTGCCTGGATCATCGCCTTCCTCATCATCTCTCCTAACTTTCCTCAACTGATCATATTTGCTACTACTCTCCCCCTGAGCTCGGAGATCTTTCATGATCTGCTCAATGAGAGTCTGCATAGTCAGAATTTGTGCTTGTTGAGTCCTCAGCTCAGCTTGTTGATCTGCCACAGTTGTTTGTAATGCGGCATTCTCTTGACCTAAGTGTGCATTGTGCTGTTGCAGCTCTTTTACGGCTGTTGAAAGTTGGTAAATTTGAACTATTTGGAAGTTGTCAGAATCAAAATCACCTAAGATTAACTGGTTTCAATAGATCAGAGTTTAAACCAATAACCTTGTTTTGAATCAAAGTCCAATTAAAAAGTTTGCGGAATAACACTTAACTGTTTAAGAAAACTTTCAGCACAAATAGAGAACAGATATTCAAATAAACATAACCAATATTAAAACCTTTATATTACAAAAATCTCTGATTACAATCACCTCTAATCTGTTTTGATTAGACGAAGAACATAGATTGTTCTTAGGGCTTTGCAACCTTAGAGGCTTGAGAAACTTATCAGAGTGCAACTACAATGAAAAACTTTTAAGCACCACGATTAAAAAAAATTACACACACATTAGAAAGACCTAATCTATCTATATATAGCCTTCTGACTTGTTTCCTTGACGGACTCTGATTTCTCTGGTAGTAGATATGCTTGGAAGATCTTCAAATCTTGAAATATATATCACTTCCTGAATTTCAGCACTCTCTGTTATCAATCTGTTCAGCAGCTTGAACTTTTAACTCTGGCAGCTTGAACTTTTGAACTAACAGCTTGAGTTTGTTGAACTAGCAGCTCGAACTTTGTACTTTCACTTAAATACTACTAACAGCTTGAGAAATCTAACTAACGGCTTGACATACTTAGATTATTTCCCAACAATCTCCGCCTAACTTAAATTTTTTACACAAGACATTAAATTTCTATACAAATAAAGAAATAAAACAAAGTAAAACGGTTATATACAAACAAAGGCATCCAAAAACTTACAACTGTGAAAGTTTCTACCTTATAGCTTTTATGAATTCTCTTTTTAACTCCTCTTTATCACATTGAATCTTTATAGAGCTCATTTGGAGTAGCCATGCTTTTGGCAAATCAAGGAATTCAGAATTGTAGAATCTGCTGGATCTGTCTGCAAGCTTGAGACTATATGTCATGGATTTGTCATATGAATCAACCTGTACAATCTTCATTTCCTTTTCAGCTTCTATATCCATTCTTGTGGATTCTGGATAAAAAATGCTTCTGAGATCTTTTAAATTTGTCTGAACCCATACAATTGGTGACCTAGAGTGACTCGCAGTTCCAATATTATGCATTTGTGCCAGCTCAAATCTAGTCATTCTTTAAAGCAGTTGGATTAGGCTCTTGTATTTTTCCTCTGGACCAACTTCTCTTTTGATTACAAAATGATATACTAAATCAATTTCATCCATTGACTTAGCATACCAGTAAGTAATTGGAGGTTTGGAGAAGTCATGCTGATCAAGGATCTTTTCAATCTCCATAGCCTTTTACAGTAGTTGGTCAAACAACACTCTCTTTACCTTATCAAACTTTGCTTGTTGGATAGTTTCAGGATGAGGAGCATCAGCAATAGTTTGAGAGGGAACTTGTGGATCTTGAACTTGTTGGGAGGCTTTGGAAGCTTTTTCTTTCTCTTTTTCTTTTTCATATAATGCTTGAAGCTTTTCTGTTGACCAAGATTGAGCAATGACCTTAGATACACCAGCTGTTGCAGAGAAATTGATAAAAAAAATCTTCTGTGTTTTGCCTTTGACGGCCCTATTGGCCTTTTTCTCTTTTTTTGAATTTCTTTGACCACAAACCCTCTCAGGTAATCTCCTAAGGTTTCATCATCTTCCACTGGTTCCTGCTCTTGCTGGTCTAAGATCTGATCTTGTTCTTCTGCCAACCTTCTGCCCAGTTCAGCATCATGAGCAACCTGGGCTTCTTTAGAAGTAAATTTAATTTTTGAAGGCTCAATCAGAATGCCATTTCCCTTGTCTGTGGAAGCTGATACTGTGGTTTGGACTGCTGGGGCAGGAGCTTGAGTACCTTCTCCGATAAACACTCCAGTTGACTTAACAGGAACAACTTGGGCATCTAGACTAATAGCTTGAGAACCTGATGGGACTATTAGCCTAGAAGCTAGAACTGTTGTTGGTGAAGTTGAAGCTGTTTGGACTGGAAGTGGGATCCCCTGATTCTCCCCCTTTTTGGATGCATTGGTTTGAGCAGGGTGACCAAAAACCTTTGCAAGCAGGGTTTGAATCATCTTCTCAAGCTGCACAATCTTGTTACCATATAACTTGAACCCAAGGTGAAACTGGGCAAGATTTTGTTGTTGGAATGTTGCGAGTTGTTGCAGAGCAGTTATTTGTGACCCCTGTGCAGCAATAATGGACTTGTAATGTTCCAAAATGGCTACAACAGGTTTCAGTTGTTGATTCGTCAATGCCATAAGTTGCAAACTAGCCTCAAGATCTTCAAATGATAGTGGGATAATAGATCTATCACTGGCATCAATTTCAGAAGTAGAAACATATGGGCCCCTTGGTTCTTGGTACTCGGGACTTCCAGAAGGTGCTTACACACCCTCTGTTGCCATGGGAGTGGTCTTAGAGATGTTGGTATTGTCCTGTGCCTCTTGTGTAGAGACATTAGTAGCACCAACGACAAATCCCATATGAACATCCTCTGATGGGATGTTCACCTCCAAATTAAGGGTGGGAGTTTCCTCAATGGGTTCCCTATCGATATTCTGTGCAGGAGTGTCCCCCTGCACAGAGCTATGTGGCTCTGGGGATTGGACTGAGGAGGAAGGAGCTCCTACAACCCTTTGTAGGTAAAGAGTGCTTATGGGACACATGTATCCTTTTATGTACTTTAAAATTATTGTAAGATTTTGCAATTATTTCTGCCAAAAACCGTAAATACATCAAAAGTTTCCCATTCTTTAATGCATGGTGCCTTAAGATCCCTTGAAAAATCATATTAGAAAAATTAAAGTGTTGGCCTGTGGATAAACACACTAAAGCAGTGGCAATATTGGAAGAAAATTCAGACCAACCAGTCCTTTTAGGGCTTAAGCATTGCTGAATAATGTGAACAAGATATTTCCATTTAGGACCAAAATGTGCTTTATAGAAGGTAAAATAATCAGTTGGGCCCCTATACCCGATTTCAAAAAGACCTTCATGTAAACCAGTAAGGGAGAGATCAGATATACCTGTGGCATCTTGAAGATGCAGATGTTGGCGTATAGTCCCCTCGGTGATGGTAATAGGATTACCATCAATGATAGATGTAAAAGAAGTGACTCCATCAATGGTATTTACAGTGGCTGA
Source organism: Centrapalus pauciflorus (assembly GCA_020465985.1). Lineage (NCBI taxonomy): Eukaryota > Viridiplantae > Streptophyta > Magnoliopsida > Asterales > Asteraceae > Centrapalus > Centrapalus pauciflorus. The sequence continues at coordinate 930,010 of JAANYP010000163.1, forward strand.
TTTCCAGAAGTTCTCTATGTGAGAAACATATATAGTGGGATTGATAGTTAGAGCATAATCGATATGGGAACCACGTAGAAAATCCATCATATCATGGAATGGCTGTAGTTCAGCGTGTTTGAGAGAGTAGGGAAGGTAGTTGTGTTCTTTAACAAACTCCATTGATGATCACAAAGACGAAAATTTTAGGGTTTTGAACGACTGTGTGAGAATCGTACAGAGAGAGAAAGTGAAAAGATCGTGGAAGATATTTTTGCAACTGATAGTTGCAATCAAACGAAACTGGGACTTATAAGGGTTTGGCCTTTTATTAAAAATATCTAGTCCCGCGCATAATCTCCTTAGTAATGACTGAAATGCCCTACACACTTGACAGACCAAGTGAAACAACTAATAGTTCGAGAAAATGAACTAGCAGCTTGAGAATAGTCTCAAGCTGTTAGTTCAAAAATGAACAACATCGAATGAAACAGTGTCTCCCCCCTTAACTAAGCACATGTAATAAGTGTTTTTCTCATTGTATAAGGCAGAAATAATTAAAAACAAATTAATTCATATTTACCAAGCCAATATTTGATACCAGAAAGGTGAATCTTCCTACATCAAATGGTTTTGTAAATAGATCAGCTAACTGATCATCTTTATGAATTTTGGTAACTTGGATTAGTTTCTTCTCATTATAGTCCCATATAAAATGGAATCTAATGTCTATGTGCTTGGTTTTGGGAAATTTCAATGGATTTTGTACAATACTGATTGCACTTGAATTGTCAATACAAATAGGAGTAGCTAGAAATTTCATACCATAGTCACTCAGTTGGTTCTGAATCCACATCACTTGGGAACAGCAGCTGGCAGCTGCAACGTATTCTGCTTCAGTGGATGAGGTGGAAACAGTGGTCTACTTTTTGCACTGCCAAAAGACTAGTCTTGCTCCTAGATATTGACATCCACCAGTTGCGGATTTTATGTCTATGTTGCAACCTCCATAGTCACTATCAGAGTAAGCTGTTAGTTCAAGAGGAGACTCCTTAGGACACCATTGAAACCTGGCACACACACAAACATCAAACATTATATCAGGTCTCGAAGATGTAAGATACATTAGTGAACCTATCAAGGATCTGTACAAATGAATATCCACATCCACTCCTTCTTTATCTGCATCAAGCTGTTTATGAGTGTCCATTGGTGTGCTGGCAACCTTGGTGTCCTTGTATCCAAACTTTTCCAAGATGTCATTGACATACTTTGAATGACTTATGAAAAGTCCAGTGGGTTTCTGCTTGACCTGCAATCCTAAAAAGAAAGTTAGTTCCCCCATTGAACTCATTTGAAACTTCTTGTGCATCAAAGTCTCAAACTCCTTGCACAAAATGTCATTTGTTGATCCAAAGATGATATCATCAACATAGATTTGAACAAGAAGAATCTCTGATTTGATGGTCTTTGTGAATAATGTCTTGTCCAGAGTACCTCTCTTGAATCCATTCTGTAGACAATATGAAGACAAAGTGTCATACCATGCTCTTGGGGCTTGGTGGAGTCCATAGAGTACTTTGTCTAACATGTAGACTTTGTCTGGATACTTATAGTCTTAAAATCCAGGGGGTTGACACAAATAAATCTCTTCTTCAATTGTACCATAAAGGAATGCAGATTTTACATCCATTTGGTACACTTTGAACCCTTTGTAGCTGGCATATGCTAGGAATAGTCTGATGGCTTCTATCCTTGCTACTGGGGCGAAGACACAATCATAATCTATTCCTTCTTCTTGAGTGCATCCTTGAGCTACCAACCTTGCTTTATTCTTGATCACTACACCTCTCTCATCCTTCTTGTTTCTGAACACCCATCTTGTACCAATTGCCCTCTTTCCTTTAGGCAAATCTACCAGTGTCCATACATTCTGAATCTTGAATTGTAACTGTTTTTCCTGCATTGCCTCAATCCAAGATGGATCTTTCAGTGCCTCAGATGCCTTCTTTGGCTCTAATTGTGACATGAAGCATGCATGTTCAAAGGTAGCTAGACTGAATTCAGGGACTGCAGATTCACTATCAGTTGATTCCTTATGAATCATTATCCTTATTTGCACAAGAGTGCGTGGATCTCCCATTATCTGATTAAGAGGATGATACTTGTGAACCCTGAGTGTAGGTTCCCTTTCTATTTGAAATGAGCTTCCCAGATTTGTATCATCACCTTCTACACCACTTGATGATTCTGCTTCAGTAACAGTTTGATTTGGAGATGGAACTGTTTCCCTATTAGTTGGAGCTGTTACATCAGGGCTTGAGATTGGCACTTCAAACTCTGTATGTGACTCTTGTTGGTCAATCAGGACCCCAGGTGGGTCACAAGAGACAAGTGGTAGTACAATATACTCATCCCATGTAGCAGAATCTGCAATTGTTGGAACCTTTGTGCCAACAGCTTGAATATTTGTGTTACCAGCATGAGAATTTGTACTGGTAGTTTCAACACTGTTTCCAACAGCTCCTGCAGAACACTCAACAAAGCTCAGAGAATTTGTTAGTGAATCTAAATCAAACAACCAATCAGGACCAGTGCCTTTGACATTTGCAGTGTTTTCATTACACTCAACATTGGCACTTTCTTCAATGGTTTTAGACGCACTATTATATACCCTATAGGGTTTGCTTTGAATAGAGTATCCTACAAAGAATCCTTCTTCATCCTTACTTTCAAACTTACCTAAGTGAGTTTTAGTATGGAGGATAGTGCATAAACAGCCAAAAGGTTTTAGGAAGGCTACTAAGGGAATCCTGTGATGGAATAACTCATAGGGAGTTTTCCCTTGTGACTGAACAACTTGAACCCTATTTAGAACATAACAGGCTGTATTTACTGCTTCTGCCTAGAAGGTCATTGGCAGTTTGGAATCAGCTAGCATGGTTCTAGCAGCGTCTATTAGAGTTCTATTCTTCCTTTCAGCTGCACAATTTTGTTGAGGTGTTCTAGGTGCAGTATATTGTCTTGCAATGCCTTTAGACTCACAGAAACTGTTTAGGATATGATTTTTAAACTCAGTTTCATTGTCTGACCTAATCACCTTAACTTTTAAGTTAGATTGATTTTCAATTTTTAGAATAAAGGATTTGACTAACTCAGAAGTTTCATCCTTAGTCCTAAGAAAATAAACCCATGTAAACCTGGTGAAATCATCAACAATGACTAAACAGTAAGCTCTTTTATTCAAACTCAAAACAGATGTTGGACCAAAAAGATCCATATGAATAAGATGAAGAGCATATGAGATTGAATTTACTTCCTTGGCCTTATGAGAAGTTTTGGGTTGCTTCCCTTTGAGACATGCTGCATTAATCCAGGTTAGCAACTAGGACCTAATCTGTATTTAATAGCCAATTATAACCTAATCAGTGGTCATTAGAAATTAATCAATGATTAACAATGTTTATTAGAAAATTCAACTCAATTAGAATCAAATTCATCGGTGCGATGAATCGGGAAATACAATAATACATTTCTAAATACATTTATACAAAAAAAATACATGGATATTACCATGTTGTGGCCGGCCCCTAGGGGGGTACCACATAGGTGTTGCCTTTCATTTTTTATTAATAAAACACCATACACAATCACCATCATCACAATTCACTCTTACACTCCACAATGATTTACACTCAACCTTCAAATCCATCATCATTTCACCACCTTTTTTTCTCTATAAATAGAGACCTCATTCTCATTCATTTCCACACTTCAAACATCAAAAAATCCTCTCCTTTTCTCTCAAAAAATCCGGCCACCCCATTCAAAGCCAAAAGAAAATTGCAACTTTGCATTCTTTCAACATTTCAAGAGTTTTTGGTGCAAGTCTTGCAAGGATTTCAACTTCTACTAAAAATCATACTCTAAAAACTTCAAAGTAAGTAAATACTAACTTATTTTATCATACATTTATGTTTATATAAGTCTTGCATAACATATATAATCACCAACAACAACAAGTTTCATAAAAACTCAAGTTTATAAATTTCTAGTTTTTGTTTTTAAGTTGTTTTCTTTAAATGTGTTTATGAATATATAAAAACCTCATAAAAGTGTTAATATTATGAAAACAAATAATATATATGTGTTTTATAACTTGCATACAAGTAGTCTTTGAATAAACAACAAGAATCATAAGTTATTTCAAGTTTATAAACTGCAGATTTTCGGCAGAAAATTTATATCGATTTTGAAAAATCATAACTAATTCATAACTTAACGAAATAAGTTGATTCTTGTATCAAAAGTTAGATCTATGTCTTAACTATAGATCTGGAAATATTCATAATTTATTTTGGAGTTTAAGACCTACAAAAATTATTTGGGAAACCGAAAGTTTGACAGCTCAAAAATGGCCAACATAGGGTTTTTAACGAGCTTTTTCACCAATCTAAACATCTCGAAAAATGACCGTTCTTGATTCTAAAAATCCTTTTTATATAGTAGTTTAATGTCCTAGAATACCAAAGCCTAAAACGTTTTGGAGCTTGGTCAAAAACAGCCTCAAAGTAGGCCGAAAAACCTCCAAAGCTGGAAAATTATATATATATATAAACTTGACATTTTAAGCGGGTTTTATTTATAAACTTGTAATGTTGGGTGATTTAAGACAAAAAAATCTATAATTATATATATTATCATATATTAGAGATATTAAATCCTTATTATCATTTAGGACTCGATTAAACTCACTCGGTGCATCATCCATCCACTTTCGCTAAATAGCATTTTTCGCTCGTTTTTGCCATCACACGCTCGGTGAGTCCTCATAGCCCCTATTTTAACAATGTTATGTTTTTGGGTTGAAATACATGCTTCATTTTTATATGGACACGAATACAACTTCATTTCTATTATGTATTACACATGAGGTTCCATCAGCCCTTATATCATGAACCGTTAATTGCATTTATTTATAAACGCGAATATATTGTGGATAGATCTATCGGGAGTCATGTCCCCCATTAGGGTTAGTTCGGGTCGGCTAACAGTGAGTGCATATATATTTAACACATGGTATTACGTATGGGAATACTGCACAGGGCAAACTCATTTTAATTAAGCTTCGGTTGCATGAGGGTTTATATGTAATACATAACATGGAATTTATGATTTTATAAATTCAAACTCTACTGTTGCTGTCCATACAAGTCAGATTTACGTGTAAACCTATGAGCTCACCAACAATTTTTGTTAACGTATTTTTAGCGTGTATTTTCAGGAAATTAAGGCAAGTATGCCTTCAGACGTATTTATTTTCAAGCTTCCGCATCCATGGAGTCGCATGCATATTCAAAATTAACGGAGATTTAGCTGCATTATTTTGGATATTTTAATTATGTAATTAAATCTCTATATTGTGCGAACTTCTTTTCTCATATCAGACTATGTATAACGTTGCTATATTTTAAAGTTTTAACGATGTATTTTAAAAAACGTCCATATAGTGGTCGTTCGTTATGATTATGGTTATGCTTCCGCGACGTCGTGCTTCGTTGCCAACCGGGGTAACGGGGTGTGACAGATTGGTATCAAAGCCATAGTTATAGTGAACTAGGTTGCATTAGTACCCTAGACTGTAACTGCACTTAAGTTTTGCTGATTTTAAAAATATTGTAACTAACTAAAAGACTATGCATGGTCCTTGATAGCAGAAAACATATCCCACCAAGAGATAATCATTTTGTCCGACTAAGAAGAGGAGTATACCCCTACCAGCCCATTCAACCCGGAAGTATTTTCTGAGGAGGACCCGACCGAGGAAGAAGACCCTTCGGAGGACGAGGATCCAATGGAAGAATCAGACGAAGAAGAACCGATGGAAGAGGACAACGCCAGGGTAGATCCACCATCCCCGGTGATCCCCGCCCGCACTCCATACCACCCAGCGGTGCCATCATTCAAGCCGTACCGTCCATACCCAAACGGCCCAAAGATGTTGAATACACCCCGAAAGAGGGTGATCACACCGAGGCGGGAGTCTATTCCCATCTCGACCCCCAACCAAATCTCCCACCACAGCACCGACGGGTAGACGCCCGAAGATGGGGCTGGATGCCTGAGACTCTTCGTGAGTGGAGACAAGAGGAAGGAATCCCTTCCCAGTTCGAGGTCGGAGGACCATCCTCCGCACCGATCCCACCGCTCACCCAGGAGACGGCTGACCAGACCGTACCCCTGCTAGTAACACGGTCTTCACAACATGACCTCCAAATCTGGTTACTTAACCAGGATATTGGAGAGTTGACTGCCCGTTTGGAGCGGGAGGAGATTCAGAACTCCAATTTGTACTGGGTTAACCATCACGCACTCACCATCTAACAGGATGGCCTGAATGAGCTTCGACAGCGACTAGCCGAAAGCGAGGCTCGGAACGAGGAGCTAACTCAGCGCCTCAACGCGTTGGAGAAGGGAGAGACCCCTGATCACTCCCACACTTAGTACCCTTTTTCTATCTTTGTAATGTTAGGAAAAATATTATGTAATATTGTGGGACAAAAATTTTCGGGTAATAACCCGCCCATTGTAAGAAAGTTATTAATGATTAATGAATATTGCAAGATATTTATGATATTGTGTTTGATGATTATAGTATTGTGCCTTAAGAAAAATTTAAATCTTTAAGATTCAACTTCTTACACTATGCTCTTTTCTTTAAACTTTAAGATAATGCCACCGAGAAGAGCCATGAACGCTGCAGAAATCAAGGAATTACTCGCACAAAGAGTGGCCGCCGCTATAGCCACTTATGAGATCAACCGAAATAGTTCTGCTAATGGATATGGTGGTGCTAGCCGCACCACGGGAGCAACTGAAACCCACCCAAAAGGGTGTGGAATTAAGGGGTTTTTGAGTTGCAAGCCCCAATACTTTAACAAAACTGAAGGAGCCGTCGGATTAGTACGATGGTTCGAAAAGTTGGAGTCTGTCTTCCGTGTTAGCGGATGTATTTAAGGAGACAAGGTGAAATTCGCCACCCACACTCTGTAGGATAGCGCCTTGACATGGTGGAACTCGTATACCCAGTATGTGGGGATCGATGCAGCTTACCAACTCACCTGGACCGAGTTAAAACAAATGATGACCGACGAGTATTGCCCAAGAAATGAACTACAGAAGATGGAGTCAGAGTTTTGGAATCTGGCTATGAAAGGGACGGATGTAGCTGGGTACACCAATCGATTCCACGAACTAAGTATTCTGTGCCCACAGATGGTGACCCCTGAATATAAGAAAACTTAGTGTTACATCTGGGGACTCGCTCCTCAAATCCAAGGCAATGTCACTGCCTCCAACCCAACTACCATTCAGGACGCCATCAGAATGGCCAACAACGTTATGGATCAAGTGTCCCGAAGAAACGAAGCCAAGGCCGGGGAAAACAAGAGGAAATGGGAGGACAAGTCTAGGAAGAATACGGGCTCACAATCCAAGAAGCCCGAAACCATCAAGGCTTATGTAGCGGGAGTTGAGACGAGGAAGGGCTACACAGGTACAAAGCGTTTCTGCACCCAATGCACCTATCGTCACAACAAGGGTCCCTGCCCAACCCTTTGTGGAAAATGCAAACGTCTTGGTCATTTGGCCACGGACTGTAAATTTGGTACCCCGGGTAGCAATGGCGGGAATCAGAGAGGCTGCTATGAATGTGGAGCTGGCGGGCACTTCAGGAGTGAGTGCCCGAAGTTGAGAAATGGTGGAGGAGCTCAAGGGAGAGCTTTTGTATTAGGAGCAGGTGACGCTCGTCAGGATCCCCATGTGGTATCAGGTACGTTTCTTTTAAATGACATTTACGCTTACGTACTCTTTGATACTGGGGCTGATAGAAGCTTTATATCTGATAAGTTTAGTAAGCAATTGAATGCCACTCCTTTTCCCTTAGACAACTCTTATACTATAGAACTGGCTGACGGCAAAATAATAGGGGCAAGTAGTATTATTAAGGAATGCACACTGAAGCTGGCAGATCATCCCTTTAAGATAGATTTGATGCCTATAGAACTCGGAAGTTTTGATGTAGTAATTGGTATGGATTGGTTGTCACACAATCATGCCGAGATTTTGTGCGGTAAGAAAGTGGTACGGATACCACTCCACAAGAAGAAGGTCCTAACAGTCCAAGGGGAAAGAAAGAACTGTCAGTTGAATGTCATATCCGATCTAAGAACATTAAAGTGCCTTAGGAAAGGTTGCCATGCAGTATTAGTACAGATTGCAGAAAAAGAGTCGGAGGAGAAACGATTTGAGGATATTCCAGTGGTTTGTGACTATCCGAAGGTCTTCCCAGAAGATTTACCTGAGCTTCCGCCAGCTAGGCAAGTGGAGTTCCAAATCGATTTGGTTCCAGGAGCTGCACCGGTCGCAAGAGCCCCATATAGACTCGCTCCTTCTGAAATGCAAGAGCTATCCAATCAATTACAAGAGTTGATGGATAAAGGATTCATTCGACCAAGTTCCTCACCTTGGGGAGCTCCGGTCTTATTTGTGAAAAAGAAAGACGGATCCTTCAGAATGTGCATAGACTACCGAGAGCTAAATAAGTTAACGGTAAAGAACCGCTACCCCCTTCCCAGAATTGACGACCTATTTGACCAACTACAGGGATCTAGCTTCTACTCTAAGATTGATCTGTGATCCGGTTATCATCAAGTAAAGGTTCGAGAAGAAGACATTCCCAAGACAACATTCAAAACTCGTTATGGACATTACGAATTCCAGGTGATGCCATTCGGTTTGACCAACGCACCAGCCGTATTCATGGACCTCATGAATCGAGTGTGTAAACCGTATCTGGACAAACTTGTAATAGTGTTCATAGACGATATCCTCATCTATTCTAGAAATAAGGAGGAGCACGAACAACATCTCAAGCTGATCTTGGAGTTGTTAGAGAAGGAACAATTATACGCCAAATTTTCAAAATCTGAATTTTGGTTGCGAGAAGATAATTCAGGTTAGCAACTACGACCTAATTTGTATTTAATAGCCAATTATAACCTAATCAGTGGTCATTAGAAATTAATCAAGTGATTAACAATGTTTATTAAAAAATTCAACTCAATTAGAATCAAATTCATCGGTGCGATGAATTGGGAAATCAATTAATCCGATGGATTTACGATATAAGGGATTAATTCAACTAAGTACATAATTAAATTATGATTAGTGACACCAATCATACACTAATACAGTTACTTAACATTAATTATGCAAGACTAAAACAATTCATTAAAACAATGCATTCATAAGTATTTATGAATTTACAAAAAAAAGGGAAATACAAGAATACATTTCAAAAAACATTTATACAAAAAAAATATACATGGATATTACCATGTTGTGGCCGGCCCCTAGGGGGGTACCACATAGGTGTTGACTTTCATTTTTTATTAATAAAACACCATACACAATCACCATCATCACAATTCACTCTTACACTCCACAAAGATTTACACTCAACCTTCAAATCCATCATCATTTCACCACCTTTTCTTCTCTATAAATAGAGACCTCATTCTCATTCATTTCCACACTTCAAACATCAAAAAATCCTCTCCTTTTCTCTCTAAAAATCCGGCCACCCCATTCAAAGCCAAAAGAAAATTGAACTTTGCATTCTTTCAACATTTCAAGAGTTTTTGGTGCAAGTCTTGCAAGGATTTCAACTTCTACTCAAAAACATACTTTAAATACTTCAAAGTAAGTAAATACTAACTTATTTTATCATACATTTAGGTTTATATAAGTCTTGCATAATATATATAATCACCAACAACAACAAGTTTCATAAAAACTCAAGTTTATAAATTTCTAGTTTTTGTTTTTAAGTTGTTTTCTTTAAATGTGTTTATGAATATATAAACACATTATAAAAGTGTTAATATTATGAAAACAAGTAATATATATGTGTTTTATAACTTGCATACAAGTAGTCTTTGAATAAACAACAAGAATCATAAGTTATTTCAAGTTTATAAACTGCAGATTTTCGGCAGAAAATTTATATCGACTTTGAGAAATCATAACTAATTCATAACTTAACGAAATAAGTTGATTCTTGTCTCAAAAGTTAGATCTATGTCTTAACTATAGATCTGGAAGTTTTCATAATTTATTTTGGAGTTTAAGACCTCCAGAAATTATTTGGGAAACCGAAAGTTTGACAGCTCAAAAATGGCCAACATAAGGTTTTTAACGAGCTTTTTCACCAACCTAAACATCTCGAGAAATGGCCATTCTTGATTCTAAAAATTCTTTGTATATATAAGTTTAATGTCCTAGAAAACCAAAGCCTAAAACGGTTTGGAACTTGGTCAAAAACAGCCTCAAAGTAGGCCGAAAAACCTCCGAAAAAGCTGGAAAATTATATATATATATATATATATATATATATATATATATATATATATATATATATATATATATATATATATAAACTTGACGTTTTAAGCGGGTTTTATTTATAAACTTGTAATGTTGGGTGATTTAAGACATAAAAATCTATAAATATATATATTATCATATATTAGAGATATTAAGTCATTATTATCATTTAGGACTCGATTAAACTCACCCGGTGCATCATCCATCCACTTTCGCTAAATAGCATTTTTCGCTCGTTTTTGCCATCACACGCTCGGTAAGTCCTCATAGGCCCTATTTTCACAATGTTATGTTTTGGGGTTGAAATACATGCTTTGTTTTTATATGGACATGAATACAACTTCATTTCTATTATGTATTACACATGTGGTTCCATCAGCCCTTATATCATGAACCGTTAATTGCATTTATTTGTAAGCGCGAATATATTGTGGATAGATCTATCGGGAGTCATCTCCCCCATTCGGGTTAGTTCGGGTCGGCTAACAGCGAGTGCATATATATTTAACACACGGTATTACGTATGGGAATACTGCACAGGGCAAACTCATTTTAATTAAGCTTCGGTTGCATGATGGTTTATATGTAATACATAACATGGAATTTATGATTTTATAAATTCAAACTCTGCTGTTGTTGTCCATACAATCCAGATTTACGTGTAAACCTATGACTTCACTAACAATTTTTGTTGACGTATTTTAGCGTGTATTTTCAGGAAATTATGGCAAGTATGCCTTCGTACGTATTTATTTTCAACCCTCCGCATCCATGGAGTCGCATGCATATTCAAAATTAACGGAGATTTAGATGCATTATTTTGGATAGTTTAATTATGTAATTAAATCTCTGTATTGTGCGAACTTCTTTTCTCATATCAGACTATGTAAAACGTTGCTATATTTTAAAATTTGAACGATGTATTTTAAAAAACGTCCATATAGTGGTCGTTCGTTATGATTATGGTTATGCTTCCGCGACGTCGCGCTTCATTGCCAACCGGGGTAACGGGGTGTGACATGCTACACAATGATCATCACAAATGAACTCCTTCTGTGGTAAACCTCTTACCAAGTTCTTTTTGACTAAAACATTCACGGATTTGAAGTTCATGTGACACATTCTTCTGTGCAAAAGAGCAGACTCATTAGATGATGCTTTTGATATTAAACAACTTAAGGTATTTGATTTGAATAAAAGTTCTGTGTCCAAACAATACACATTGTCCTTTCTTGGTGATTTGAGTAAAACAAGACTTTCAGGTATTTCAAAATCATTTGAGAGAATAATGCATTCAGAGTCTGTGAACAAAACAATATTTTGTTTGTCACAAACTTGAGACACATTTAGTAAATTGTACTTCAGCTATTCAACATACAAAACATCATTGAATATCATATTGTCTGCTTTGACATTACCCTTACCTGTTACCTTACCTCCTCTGGAATTTCCTCCAAATGCAACAAACCCTCCTTCAAAGCTTTTGAAATTTGACAAGCATTCAGAGTTGTCTGTCATGTGCCTAGAGCATCCACTATCCATATGCCATCTTGTCTTATGTTGGGTCTTGTGGTTGCCTGCACAGAAAAAGCTTAGTTAGTAGTGGAGTAAACCCAAACCAAATTGGTTTTGGGTTGTCCTTGTGCATTGTCATAACTAAATATTGTTTGTGTCTTTTTAAACTTAGTGAGATCCACTGGTGGATTCAGTGAGGAGTATTTAGTTATGACATGAGGTACCCAGGTATTCTTTCCATTCTTTTCCTTAACAGTCTCAGATGATCCACTACCAGTTACAGTTTTTGACTTAGCAGTTGGAACTGAGTGCTGAGTCCTAGCAGCTTCAGAGTTTGCACTACCATTTCCAACTTTTAACTTAACTATTTCAACCTTTGCATTAGCAGTTTGATCTGTGTTTTTGCCTTTAACACACCATACCTTTTTCATGCTTGATTTAGATTTTTCTAAAACTTGTTTTTGGTGTACAGAATGCCTTTTGTTGACTTTTAAGAACCTGTGATCAATTGTCTTCTTTGGAACTGGTGTGACAGGTGTTTGGGCCTTTGAAACTTTTAAATTTTGAACAGTGGCATGTTTTTGAACCACAGTCGTTTATGTAACAGATGGTTTATATAAACAGTGCCTGGCCAAATGGTTTTTCCTGCCACAGTGGAAACATCTTTTGATTGATTTGATTGGAGAACCAGTTTTGTGTGACCATAACTTGTTCTTATTCCTTTGATTTCCCCTAACCTGCTGCTGTGTGGGAAACTTTTAGACACCATGCTTTCGGCATGTGCATACTGGAACAGTCTTACCCTTTTTATTTGCTTTAGAAGAAGATGCAATGTTACAGTTAGAAGGTACAGAAACATGTGGAGCATTATTGCATACACTCATATTCTCTTTTTCTTTCACACTGTTGGTTCTGATAAAGCTGGAAGCAGGAGATCCTATAGGTTCACTCTTTGATTTGGAGTTACTCTCAACTTTCTCACACTCACAGCCTTCATTTGGAACCATTTCTTCTTGGATTCAGGTTTGTCCTCAAGGATAGGATCTAAAGTTTTCATTTTCTCATCTAATGGTTCATTCACAAGCCTATCAGCAACTTCACTAATAGGATGAATGTATTTGTTATTATATGGGGGTGGAGTGGCCTTATATCCTATACTTTCCTTGGGATTGAGTTGAGATTTGACCCTATCTTTAAATTGGACTTCCATTAGGTATTCTAGCTTTTGGTTGGCCAGCTTGAAGCTGCCCAAGTCTATATTTATAGATTCCACTTTCTTCTTAGCTTCTAACACCTTCTGTTCAACCTCATCTAATTTCTTATTTAGGGTCTCTATTTTCTCATTCAGTTCCTTTTTCTCCCACTCATGATATGTTCTATCATGTCCCATCTGAATCTCATTATCCTTATAGTCATTGATCTGATTTTCAAGATCCTCTATAGCATGCATATACTCATATCTCCTCTCTTCCATCTTAGCTAGAGTTTTGCAATGCTCTCATTATGATCTTTGTACTTTATAACCATATTTTTGTATGTTTGAGAGCAGAGTTTAGCATTTATCTCAGATGGTAGTTAAGTGGAAGTGACAGTTGTAGTTTCTGCCATAAGAGCTTGATTTGAAACTCCTCTTTTGTCTGGTCACTCCAGTAAAATACATTGTCTTCTTGAGAGATAAGAGCTTGTGAGGATGATGTTTGACCAGCTTGCTGCGGTCTTGGTGGCTGCTGACTTTGTGATCTGCACTCTCTAGCAAAATGGCCAAGTTTGTGGCATTTGAAGCACTCAACCTTTGATTTGTCAAATGCTGGCTTGCCTTCTGCTCTAGCTTGAAAGTTTGGTCTGCCAGTCCTTTTTAGAAATCTTTTGGCCCTCATAGTCAACATAGCATGTTGCCACATTATGTTCATCTCTCCTAAATCATCTGGATGGATTTGTTCCAGATCTTCAGCATTAAGAGCAAAAATTCAATCACTTGCAACAAATGCTTCATAATGTACTTCAGAAGAATGACCATCAGCACCTGAAAAAGAATCACAACAGTTTAATTTTTCAATTAATGCTGATGACAGTAGAGCAGTGTTTTGATTGTAAGAAAAACATTTCTTTTTATTTTCAATTTCAGATTCAAACACTCTCAGGCTGTTGTAAAGGTCATCCAACTCTATTTCATCTAGAGTATCTTTGGTTCTCTATTGAGCAGCATACACTGTCCATTCTTTACCAAGAGATCTGAGGAATTTTCTCTTCACTTCATCTTGATCCAGGCTGACCTTTGCACTCTCCAATTCTCCTATCAACTTATTAAACCTACCAAAAATTTGGGTAAGGTTTTCATTCTTGCCACCAGAAAAGTTTTCATAATGCAGTTTTAAGAGATCCTTTTGGTGCTAGCATTGCCAGCAAATCTTTTCTCTAATGCAATCCAAAGAGAATGAGCAGTATAAAATTTTTTAAACTGATCTTGATAAGCGTTAGGAATGGCTATTTGTAAAAGAGTAAGAGCGTTGACTTCATTCATTCTAGCATTTCTTTCAATCGCAGACTTTGGAGGTGTTCTTTTAGGTTTGCCCTCAGCATCTAGTTCAGGATCAACTGCAGGAGGATTTCAACAGCTTCCCATAGGGCATAGTCAATAAATTGAATATGCTGTTGAATTCTGAGTTTCCACATCTCGAACTCAGTGGGTTTGAGCATAGGGACTTTGAGTCCTTGCCCAGATCCACTATTGCTATTTTCAAACTCCATTGCTAAAAAACAAAATTTTAAACAAAGAAAGTTTCTGACTTTGAAAACCAAGAATAACAAATAACACCTGTGGCTCTGATACCACTTGTCAGAATCAAAATCACCTAACATTAACTAGTTTCAATAGATCAGAGTTTAACAAATAACCTTGTATTGAATCAAAGCCCAATTAAGAAGTTTGCAGAATAACACTTAACTGTTTAACCAAACTTTCAGAACAAATAGAGAACAGATATTCAAATAAACATAACTAATATCGAAACCTTTATATTACCAAAATCTCTTATTACAATCACCTCTAATCTGTTTTGATTAGACGAAGAACACAGATTGTTCTTAGGGTTTTGCAACCTTAGAGGCTTGAGAAACTTATCAGAATGCAGTTACAATGAAAAACTTTTAAGCACCACGATTAAAACAAATTACACACACATTAGAAAGACCTACTCTATCTATATATAGCCTTCTGACTTGTTTCCTTGACGGACTCTGATTTCTCTGGTAGTAGATATGCTTGGAAGATCTTCAAATCTTGAAATATATATCACTTCATGAATTTCGCACTTTCTGTTATCAATCTGTTGAGCAGCTTGAACTTTTAACTCTGGCAGCTTGAACCTTTGAACTAACAACTTGAGTTTATTGAACAAGCAGCTCGAACTTTGTACTTACACGGAAATACTACTAACAGTTTGAGAAATCTAACTAACAGCTTGACATACTTAGATTATTTCCCAATAGAAGTCCACTTTTCCCTTCAATTATGTAAACTGCTGGTTCTCTGTGAATGGAGCCGAGGTAGATGGAGTAGAGGTGGATGTAGATGGAGCTGTGGTTGATGATGATGGAGCAGCCGGTAACACAGATGGAGAAGCAGAAGCGGATGGAGCTCCCTGCATGAATCTATGCCTCTTTGCTCTATGCCTAGGGACGAGAGGAGCTTCTTCTTCTTATTCAAACTCAGACTCTTCGGCCTCTTCATCACTAATTGTTGGCCTTGTCATTCTCCTTCTGCTAACAACTAACCTAGATCCATATTTGCTGATTGTGACATCCGGATCTTCACCTTCAGAACTAGATTCGGATGCAGACTCAGAGGCGGTCTCGACGTGACCCTCAGCCTCAGTCTGATCCTTAGCAATCTCTTCTTCAGCCTGAACCTCTGTCTCTACAAACTCGGCATCAGAGGGTAGTTATTCATCTATATCTTTAAAAATGTCTTGCATATCAGCCGGAGGCTCCAAAATATCTGGAACTAATTCTGCAGCAATATCTTGCTCTGCAGCAGTTCCTTGCGCCCAAATTTCTTCCAGAGTTTGGTCCCTCTGATGATAAGACTGGGCCTCTGGCAATTCGAGATCCACAGCCATGACCATATTATGCTTATTATAAAAAGTACGATCACCCATATCTGCACACAAAATCATCAAACAAAATTAGACAAATTTGCATAAATTCGAACTTGAATAAGTTCGAAGTCCAACTCATTCGAACTTAGACAAATTCGAGATTATTTAAAAGCATTCGAACTTAAATAAATTCGAGGCATACATTCGAACTTGACTGACTTCGAACATATAGATATTTCAACAAGGTCGAACTTTCTGACAAGTTCGAACCTGAAGAACAAATTCGAAGTCGGTCACTTTCAACTAAAAACCATGATTTTGACCCCATTTGACTTAATCAACCGTGTAACTTAGTCCTATTAGGTTCTAATCTAAGTAATGTATCATTTATTTGAAGTTTTATCTTTTAAAACTTGTGATTTTAAATCACCTAGTTTCAAATAACATAACTATCAAATATGGTCAATTTTTCCTACAAAATGTCCTAAACTACACTTACTTAGTATTTTGATGATCACTATACCAAAGTATACGTGTACGTTCGAGAAATAGTGGAAAAACTTCGAGGAATAGGACTGTAATTCAAAATACGAGATGTTCGAGATTAAGTTCGAAATCGTTGCAGACAAGTTCGAGAAGTTAAATTCGAAGGTAGGTGCCTTAAATGAAGTACTGTTGACCTATTTATATCAACTACCTTCGAACTTAGCTTAAGTTCGAACTTCCAGCAAGTTCGAACTTAGCTTAAGTTCGAACTTCCAGCAAGTTCGAACTTAAGTTCAAATTTGTCTAAATTTCGAACTTAAGTGAAAATTTTGAAAATCCTTGAATAAAATTCAACTTTTTCAACTTTTCGGGTAACGGAATTTTTCAACTTTGCAAAACCATTAACACTAAGCAATAGATTTTCACGCAAAACTTTGTATCTCCAACTAAAAATGCATCCCTGCAACTTTGACATTTATCCTACTTAAGATAAAATAAAATAAAATAAAGTAAAATAAAATAAGATAAATAAAATAATGTAAAAAATATAATTAAAATGACTCAAAAGTACCTTTTAAAACTTATAACTTATACTAGCAGAATATTTTTGCGAGAAAGTCAAAGAAGGTTCAATGAGATATCGGTGTCAAACGCACTTTCAGTATTTTAATTTCACACTTAGGAATTTCTTATTCCTTTGGTTGTTTGTCGTGATATACGTTACAAGTTGATTGTTGGTATGTTTTTCCATTTAAACATTTAACACTTTGGAAATTCCCTTGGCCTTTTTATTTTTCAAGAAACTACCTTACGTGTCCCATTCTTAGACATACTTCTATGATCAACGCTGACACACAATGATTATAACTTTTCGGTATTGCAAATTTTCTTTAAAAGGCAAACGTCGGACACAGTTCTGTATTTATATACAACAGAGTGTCTTAGTTTGTCTTAGAGTTCCTCTTAAGTTAACAAGACAACGGTGACAGGTCTGTACTTACGTACAACAAAGCGACTTATCTTTCTAACTTGAGTCAAACCAGAGGTGACAGGTCTGTACTTACGTACAACAAAGCGACTTGTTTTGACTCCCACTTCTTTTCAAAAATTTTCTTTTCTTTCCTTTAAGATGCATTTTAATGTCGCTATATATCCCCCAGAAAATTTGCATACCTCTTTTAGAATCATTGTCTGTATGTCTCTAACATAGAAATTAAGACCATTTGATCATATATCTAAGTTAGTTACACATATGACTTTTTATTGATTATTTATTAGCTGTAAGGATTTCTTTTGTGTATTATGCCTACCAACACATCGAGCACGAAAGCGTATATCACATAGAATTTATGGTGCATTATGTGTGAAAGCTCAACACTTAGAGTTTGTTTAGACTGTGCTAATTTTCGTCACTTTGAACCTATGATTCTAAGACTTAACTCATTTTTCGATATTCTCTTGTTTTTTAAATTTTTACGTCTCTTTTTTCTTTTGTTTTTTATTTTAAAATAAGCGAATAAACTATCCTACTAAGTTACTATCAAAGCAAAGAAAATTTTCTAAGCTACTAACTTACCAAAACAGGAAAGAAAATCTACTAAACCACCACCTTACTATATAAAAAAATTTACTAAGGTCAAGTTACTCTGGATTTCGCATACCATTTAGTTGAACTAACAACTCAAAGCGTGACTTATCGAAAGCTTTAGTGAATAAATCTGCATTATTATCTTCCGTTGCCACTTTTACCAGTTTTATTAAATTCTTTTCAGCACAATCTCGTATAAAATGATGTCTTATGTCTATGTGCTTTGTTTTACTGTGTTTAAGTGGATTATTAGTTATAGGAATCGTAGACTGATTATCTATCCTAATGGGAGTATGAGTATAAGTCAAACTGTAATACCGCAATTGTTGTTGTATCCACAAAACCTGTGAACAGCAACTACCAGCAGCTACATATTCGGCCTCGCACGTTGACACGGCTACCGAAGTCTGTTTCGTGCATTGCCAGGATACGAGTCTCCCTCCAAGGAACTGACAACCTCCAGTTGTTGATTTCCTATTCAAACTGCAACCACCATAGTCAGAATCCATGTATGCTTCCACTTCCAGATCTCCATCAGCATGATACCAAAGTCCCAGCTTCGGTTTCGACTTCAAGTATCGCAGAATCCGCTTCACGGCTTTCATATGCATTTCTTTCGGATTAGCTTGGAACCTAGTACAAATACACACAGCAAACACAATGTCAGGTCTAGAAGCAGTTAAATACATGAGTGAACCGATCATGGCCCAATATAGAGTCGGATCCACATCAGTATCACTTTCTATACCCGGTCCGAGATTGTGATTCACTTGAATCGGAGTACTGAAGTGAGCGGTCAGCTTTTTTCCTTCCATCCCGAAGCGCTCCAGCATATCGTAGACATACTTCGTCTGATGGATAAACATGCCTTACTTCCTTTTTCAACTTGCAAACCCAGAAAGAAATTTAACTCTCCCATAGCACTCATCTCAAACTTTGACTTCATGACCTTTTCGAAGTCTTTGCACATCTGTTCGTTTGATGACCCAAAAATGATGTCATCAACATACACTTGTACCAAGATAAAGTCTTCTCCCTTTCTCTTCACGAACAATGTACTATAAATTCTCCCTCTTACAAACCCGTTGTCCAAAAGATGAGTTGACAGTGTCTCATACCATGCCCTTGGTGCCTGATGTAATCCATACAGAGCCTTACCAAGTCGATATACTCTGTCGGGATATTTTGGATCAATAAACCCAGGCGGTTGTTCGACATACACTAGTTCCTTCACCTTCCCGTACAGGAATGCACTCTTTACATCCAGTTGATATACTTTAAATCCTTTGAAGGACGCGAAGGCTAGAAATAGACGAATTGCCTCAAGCCTTGCCACTGGTGTAAACACTTCGTTGTAATCAATTCCCTCTTCTTGGTTGAATCCTTTCACCACAAGTCTTGCCTTGTTGAGAGTAACAATACCCCGATCATCTCTCTTGCACTTAAAAACCCATTTGGTTCCTATTGCAACTTCTCCACAAGGTAGCGGCACTAACTCCCACACTTCAAGTTTTTTGAATTGAGACAATTCTACTTGTATGGCTTCAACCCAAGAGTTGTCTTTCACTGTCATTTGCACATTCTTAGGATCTACTTGCGAGATAAAACATGAATAAAGACAAGTGTGATAGGCCTTGGAGTCGTTGATCATCGATGACAACACAGTGTTATTATTCACACTACTCGTAGTTCTCACACCAGTATTAGGATTCCCTATGATACTCTCCATCAGATGATCCTTGTTTATCCTTGATGTCTCAATCTCGTCGACCCGAAGATTATCTCCTATGTTTGATCCTATTTCACCTAACGGAGATATAACTTCACACGGTACATTCTCTTCCTCATGATCATTGTCCTTGGAGTTAGAAGTACTTGTCTGATTCTCATTTGTAGGTAACTCAGGTTCGTTCTCTGTTGGGGATCTATCTTCTTTTGTTGTAGGCTCAGAAGTTGATGGATTGCCTGACTTTAGAAAACCTTGACAGTCACCATTCAGACTTAATGACGAGAAGTCATTCTCCATTGTACCTGCATTTCCACTAATAGGTATGTTAAATGATTCAAACAATAAGTCATAATCAAATAACCACTCAGGACCTGTTTGGGGTTCATGTGAATAACTTGTAACATAGATGTTGAACACAATTTCTACCGTACCATTAGTTTTGTTAAAAACCCTTTTGTTTGGTGTGTTAGGGACATAACCTAGGAAGTATCCTTCGTCAACCTTTTCACCAAACTTAGGTTGATGTTTTGTTTTCAGTAAAGTACATGTTACCCCAAATGGTTCAAAGCCTATTAAATTAGGTGGTCTTTTATTCAGAACTTCATAACAGGTTTCGTTCAATGATTTGACTGTAAGGACCCGGTTTAAAACGTGACATGCGGTATTCACTGCCTCCCCCCAAAACATGGTAGAAAGCTTTGAATCAGAGAGCATGGTCCATGCTGCCTCAATCAATGTCCTGTTCTTACGTTCTGCCACCCCATTTTGTTGTGGCTCATATGGTGCACTAAATTGATGCATGATATCCGCTCGTCGTAAAGCGTTCAAAAATAATTTATAAAAACACCAATCACCTTAACTTATAGCTAGGGTAAGTGGGATCGTCTCCTCAGGGAGCATGTGGTTATCAATAATATTCTACGATAGTTATTAACTAATAAATAAAAACTAATTATTAAACTAATTGAAGGAAGGAAGCAATTGAGAGGAACGTTGGAAAATTAATTATAGCTTTGTTAAGAAAACTTAAAGAAAATAAGAACGCCAACGACTTCGGATTTAGGGTATGGGTGGAATTATGGATTATCGACATAAGGTTGCTAATAACTTAATTATTTATTATTCCGTTTAATTATCTTTGTAACCTAACCACATAGACATAGTTATGACAATCACATCTATCGCAATCCGTATTTTGGGCACGAATCGTGTCATGTTCACAGTCCGTCTTAACTCCTAATCTAATGAGCTCGGCACGGCATGTAACACGGCTACGACGCGTCTTGCGATAAAGATATAAATAGAAGTGAACGGAACAATATCTTTAAATAATAATCACACAGAAAACTATATAAAAAATATCGTTCGTTACAATAATAAACTAACGGAAAACATAAACACTTAGCTAACAAACAAACCCTTGAACGATAATAGTGATCATCAATCGACGCGTACGAAACATTAAACTTGTCAGGAACAAGTTTCGTATTTGTTGGATTAATGGGGGAAAGATGGAGTGTCGAAGGAACCAAACCCCCAACCCTTCGACGTTGGTTTCGCGCAGACTACATCGCGATGGATGAATCTGGACTTTTCTTCCTCTTTTCTCTTCAATTTCTCCTCAAAATATGTGTGTTTTTTCGTCTGGAAGCTTGTCATATATATAGGCAGCTCTGAAAAACCCTAAAAATCACGAAAATAATATTTTATGGGTTGGGCGCAGCCGTGGGCGCAGGCCTGCGCCCCGCCCTGCGCTTGGGTCTAAAATCGCGTATTTTGGCAGAATAAATCATTCTGTTGAGCACTCGGTTGGGGAGCAGGGCTGCGCCCCAGTCTGCGCTTGGCTTTCTATAAATCTTCTCCGATTGCGCTCAAATCTGCCAGACTTTTACTTGAGAGGATTACCTACATGCGTAATGAGTTTTATCAATAGTAGAACATTCCAAGGCACAATTTACTCATTTTAACTCCTTTTAAGATTTAACCCTTCAATTGATAAAAACAATTAAATGTAGCATTATACCAATACTTTATACATAAAATAATATCATTTAAACACATTAAAGTCGGTATAAAATGATCCGATCAAACATCCCCAACTTAAACCTTGATCGTCCCGAGCAAGAAAACTAAATCAGACTTTAATGTTCAAGATTTCTTTTACCAGGCGTATGATAAATCAGTGACTCTCTAATTAATTTATCAAATTAGTAACAGCCTTCATACTAAACGTCCATGCATGATCATAACTAAAAATTCGTTTCCGTTACACTGTGTTAAAACCGCTATCAACACTTTACCTCCCAAACATTCCTCACCATAAACCACCTATTTTTGCTCAAGGTTACATGCATGCAATTTTACCGGTTTTGACGTTTATAATGAACTCACTTATCATTTGATAATTTCATTTAGCACACTTACGAGTTATTTTATTAAGGGTTTGAACATGACTTTTCTAACGAGTCCATGTAACGGAAAATTGGTCAACCGCTCCCAAACCAGTTGGCTTTAGGGGATTAGGTATAGAATACCCCTCAGACTTCTTTTCCGAACTCGTTAGGCCACCCCTTACAGTTTAAGCACCTACGCCTCACGGATTTACTTGCAACACTCCCCCTTATTGCTTAGGTGTATCGATGTCTTTTGAAATGTTGGTTTTGATAAAGTGTTTTATTCTTTAAAACGACACACGAGTGTAACATACTCAAATTCTTCTATTAATCTCATGCATGCACATTTGTTATGACTCTTTTTAATAATTTTTAAATTAACTTGATCATCACTGATATCACTTGGTATTAATCTATTTCCTAACTAGAATCATCATTTTAAGTTACTTGCTCAAACCAAAATAAGTTAGGGAGATAAGATCAGTGCATTATTACTTTTAGTTGATTAATCAAAACACTATTGTTCAAGGGTGAACACACAAATGTAAAATAAAAACTAAAAATTAAAAATCATGAAAAACTAAACTAATTTAAATGCATGCACACTCGCACACTACTATTTAAAACATAACAAAAGGAACGAAGGGACCTGATCATTAAATGCAAAATCCTGGGTCGGTCGCCTTCTATCTTTCGCAATGTAATCATCCACTCATATACATTATATCTCCTTGCAAGTCAATCCTCCTCTTCAACTTTGGACATCATTGTCCCAATACCAATATAGATTAGACTGAGATTCAAGTGGATGAGTGTACGAATAACGTAAAATCATTCCTAAAAAATGAATGTATTTATTTTCATGACATAGTTAAATAAATAGCGAGATAGTCGTTTGAAGCCGCAGTTGGGGTGGAATAACATCCCCAACTTAATTATCTACCAATTCTCGTTATAATACTTAAAAGTCATGAGAATACTATTAATTAAATTGACAAATTATAATGATGCAAACTAATTAAATGCAATAAACTAGAATGCATACGCGCGATTCATATCATGATCTAATTAAAAGGTGAGTTAAATCATTTTAAGCATTGGTAATTGGGGTGAGAGCAAACATCCCCAACTTAATTCCCTACTGCACCTATATTTTCTTTTAAATCACACATGATATGCATTTGAGAACTATAAACTATAATGCACTAAAATAACAATAATTGGAACCTTAAACTAAATAAACATAAATATACACTAAACCTCACTTTCGTAGGGATCACGATTGCACTTAGCATGTGCAACAAGCCTTTAAACCCCCCGGTAGCCCGGGTGGACGAGTTATAGTCTCGTGAGGGTTTCTATTAAACACACCCACAAAGTTCATTGGGTTGCCTCCCAAGAAGCGCTAAGTTTTACGTCTTCAGCCAGACGATACCTCTTCAAGGTGGTTTGTCACCTTGTCCACATACATTACCCGGATATTTGATCGGTTTTTCCCTTCGTGCGATTCGTACTCCATAGGTACCTGAAATATCATGAAAAATAATTAGCATTGAACTAGAGCTAGTTTCAGGCATTAAACTTTTTAAATAATAATTGAAATAAGGGAGTTCGAAATATGGAGTTGTCTCCGTTGATGGTTGGAGCAGATCTTTTATAACAACTTCACTTTCGACTCTCTCTTCCTCGTTAAAGTTCAAAAAATATGAAGACGATTCTTGATGGAAATCTTGATGCTCAAATCCTCGGACCTCATCAAAGTCGTCATCCGGCTCCATGTATTTCTCCCTCTCAGCTTCTTGTTTTAAGAATAACTCAGTGATTTGTCCCCATGTGTTTACGAGATATTGAAGATTCTTGGTATTTTCCTCCATAAATATCATGCACTCCCTCATGGATGTCCTAACATTCTCTTGATCATCGTGTGACCATTGCTGAGTTGGATGATAGTCATAGTAATCTTCATCAATAACCGGATATCGATCCCATGGATTATACGAATTACAACTCGAATAATGAAAATAATGATTATCATATTTTGAATAGTATTGATCATTGTAATCCGAGTAATTATGTTTGGATGGATAATAATCATAATTATATGAAGATTCCATTCCAAGCAATTAAACAAATAATAAAAACAAAAAACACAAAAAATAAAAACTAAATAAAAAATAATGAAATTAAATTAAATTAAATTAAACCAAATAAACCTAAACAACTATCGTAAAACAAAACTAATAAGCGCACTAGCTCCCCGGCAACGGCGCCATTTTGATATCCGCTCGTCGTAAAGCGTTCAAAAATAATTTATAAAAACACCAATCACCTTAACTTATAGCTAGGGTAAGTGGGATCGTCTCCTCAGGGAGCATGTGGTTATCAATAATATTCTACGATAGTTATTAACTAATAAATAAAAACTAATTATTAAACTAATTGAAGGAAGGAAGCAATTGAGAGGAACGTTGGAAAATTAATTATAGCTTTGTTAAGAAAACTTAAAGAAAATAAGAACGCCAACGACTTCGGATTTAGGGTATGGGTGGAATTATGGATTATCGACATAGGGTTGCTAATAACTTAATTATTTATTATTCCGTTTAATTATCTTTGTAACCTAACCACATAGACATAGTTATGACAATCACATCTATCGCAATCCGTATTTTGGGCACGAATCGTGTCATGTTCACAGTCCGTCTTAACTCCTAATCTAATGAGCTCGGCACGGCATGTAACACGGCTACGACGCGTCTTACGATAAAGATATAAATAGAAGCGAACGGAACAATATCTTTAAATAATAATCACACAGAAAACTAATAAAACATATCGTTCGTTACAATAATAAACTAACGGAAAACATAAACACTTAGCTAACAAACAAACCCTTGAACGATAATAGTGATCATCAATCGACGCGTACGAAACATTAAACTTGTCAGGAACAAGTTTCGTATTTGTTGGATTAATGGGGGAAAGATGGAGTGTCGAAGGAACCAAACCCCCAACCCTTCGCCGTTGGTTTCGCGCAGACTACATCGCGATGGATGAATCTGGACTTTTCTTCCTCTTTTCTCTTCAATTTCTCCTCAAAATATGTGTGTTTTTTCGTCTGGAAGCTTGTCATATATATAGGCAGCTCTGAAAAACCCTAAAAATCACGAAATTAATATTTTATGGGTTGGGCGCAGCCGTGGGCGCAGGCCTGCGCCCCGCCCTGCGCTTGGGTCTAAAATCGCGTATTTTGGCAG
The DNA here is from genome assembly GCA_020465985.1 of Centrapalus pauciflorus. Classification (NCBI taxonomy): domain Eukaryota; kingdom Viridiplantae; phylum Streptophyta; class Magnoliopsida; order Asterales; family Asteraceae; genus Centrapalus; species Centrapalus pauciflorus. The sequence continues at coordinate 955,500 of JAANYP010000163.1, forward strand.
AATAAATCATTCTGTTGAGCACTCGGTTGGGGAGCAGGGCTGCGCCCCAGTCTGCGCTTGGCTTTCTATAAATCTTCTCCGATTGCGCTCAAATCTGCCAGACTTTTACTTGAGAGGATTACCTACATGCGTAATGAGTTTTATCAATAGTAGAACATTCCAATGCACAATTTACTCATTTTAACTCCTTTTAGGATTTAACCCTTCAATTGATAAAAACAATTAAATGTAGCATTATACCAATACTTTATACATAAAATAATATCATTTAAACACATTAAAGTCGGTATAAAATGATCCGATCAATGCACTATGCCTTTGGATAGGCAATACACACCAATTACTGTGTTTTTAAATTCGGTTCCATTATCACTCCTGATACATTTTACCCTCGTCCTGTAGAAGTTTTCGACTTGGTCTAAGAACACGATCAACTTTCCAGTTGTTTTGTCCTTCGTACCTAAAAAGAAAACCCATGAAAAATGTGAGTAATCATCAATGATAACTAAACAATACCAACTACCACCTATACTCCTTTTGTTGATAGGACCGAAGAGATCCATATGCAGCAAATCGAAGGTGGAAGCTATCGAGTTCTGAGTCTTTGACTTGTGTGACTTCTTGTGTTATTTGCCTTTCTTGCACGGTATACACTTGTCATCAAACTGAAAGCTCTTCATTGGGATACCTTGAACCAGACCATGTTTAGGGATGTAATTCATTTTCCTTAGGTGCAAGTGTGCCATGCATCTGTGCCATAAAATGGATTCTGACTCTGAAGCTTTGGATTGAGGACATATTGTTCCCATTGATGAATCAGATTTGTTCGTGTCCATCATGTATAAATCATTCTTCCTTGCGACTCTCATCATTATCCCATTAGTGACCACTCCTGTTCCAGTGATAATCCTCCCTTGTTCCCAGCGAATGATACGAATCCCTTGTTCCCTCCCTTGAAGTCTGTGAGTAGACTCCTTTCCCCAGTCATGTGACGAGAGCAACCACTGTCGACGAACCATTTGTTGTTTAGACCTGTAGTTAGCTCCTGCACATGAAAGAAAACAAGTTAGTTATCACGAGGAACCCAAGCCATGACTGTCTTGGTAATACCATTCTCATCCACATACGTGAACTCCTTCAAATGCCCATCTCTCCTTTCAGGTGACTTGGGTTTTTGATTGAGAACCTGTTGTGGTGCTGAGTGATTCAAGTTCACTCTTGGCCTTTAGGTAGGCATTTACTATTGAGCCCTTGAATAATTTCTATTAAAAGGCATTTCAAATTGATATCCCTGGGCTCTACCTGGTGTCTGTTGTCTTTGAGGAGTGTGAGACCTAACTAGAGTGTAAGTCCTTCTAGGTGTTGTACTCCAATAAGCTTGTTGAGGTCCTAACCTAGACTGATTAGGGACTCTATTCGGCGAATTAGTCCTAACCACGTCATTTGGTCTAACCGACACACGTACTTGTCTAATACCTATCTTAGGTGTTGCATTCACAATCTTCTCAGTGTTTTGAGAACCACTTATGCTAGCAACACTAGATACTGGTTTATGTTTTTCTGGCTTTCCTACAGCAAGTCTAGACTCTGGTTTAGCAGGTGTAGACTCTACTTTCTTATACGGACAGCTAGACGCAACATGTCCCTTCTCATGACATCTAAAGCAAGACATCTTATTAATCGACTTCTTATAGGTGCCCTTTGACTTTGGTGTCTCACTAGTGTCATTTTCTTTCTTGTCAACTATCGTGACTACTTCCTCTTGTTGATTATTAATTTCAGGTTTAGTCTCTCCTAGCTTTTGGTCACTAGAAGACTGCACAAACTTGACCTTCTTAATCTTAGAGTTAGTAGTAGACACCTTAGTTGTTTTGTCCTTATCAGATTCAGTTTTAGTTGTTTCCTCTGACTGACTGTTTCATCAGTTTTATCCTGAGGTTGAGGCACATAGTTATTGTTGAATGGAGGAGGACTCTCTTGATAACCTAATCCTATTGGTTTCTTAGACTGCTGATGAGCATCTAAGATTTTTCCTAGATTTAGTGACGAGTTCCTAATGTTTTCCAACTTACTATTTACCTCAGTAACCTTCACTTTTGATTCAGCTAGTTCGACCTCCTTAATGGTAAGTTCTATGGTTAAAGCCTCAACATGCTCATACATAAGTTCTATCCTAACACATTGTTCACTTAATTTGTCTTTTAGAACTATAGCATCCTGAGCATCTTCTTTTAGCTTATTCCTAAGATCTTCCTTCATATCTAAGAGACTAGCATTATCTGATTTCAGTGATTGGATTTGAGCAGTTAAGTTATTATGTGTTTCTAAAACTAAGTTCAACCTATCATTCGAAGTAGCACATAAAACACATAAGTCATGAAATGTAGAAAAGTTTAGAATTACCCTTTTGGGATCCGATTCCACGTTCGACATTTGTGCAACAAACTCCAGAATGGTCTGATTGTCTGACTTCTCCACCAACAAAGGAAATATATCATTCTGTTCGTTGTCCTCTGTCACTTCCTCTTCTCTGTCGTCCCCAGTCTCAGTCACTTCAGCCATGAAGGCTCTAGCGTTTGACTCCGGATGAGTAGTCCATTCGTAAGTTCCATCGAGCTGTCTATCAAATGTCACATTAGTTAACAAACCAGCGATGTTAGCTTGATTACCTGAACTACCAGACTAATATCTTCCATGAGATTGATTCTGATAGTTTTCAACTTTGGGTCGTTTACACCTCTTGCAAAGTGTCCCAATCCTTGAAACTTGTAACACTTAACCTTGGATTTGTCAAACCCAACCTTGTTGTTGCCTACTTTCAGATTTCTCCCTGTTCTTTTCATGAACCTCTTGACTCTCTGAGTCACCATGGCCAGTTGCCATTGAAGGTCTATTTCCTCCAAGTCATCAGGATCCACCTGATAGTAGTCTTCATCCCATAGCGCAGGATCGTTTATCTTCCCTTGAACGCAATTGTCGTACGCGGCGACAAATGAAGCCAAAAGATTTAGATGATCTTCAGCTGATTTTGCGCTCATTGGCATCCTTGTGTATCCTTGTGACGTAGATGCTGACTGAGTTGGCTTTTCTTCCGGTTTCGAAAACCATAAGAACGCCCTACTACTCGATTCTTCTATAGCTATTGGAATTGATTCTTCTCATGAGAAGAAAGTTGTGGCTCCCGACTTCATATCACTACCAATCAATGGTTTTGTCTTTCCAAAATACATTTAAGGATCTTGAACCTGCTCAACCTCCCGTTCTTTTTTCTTTATTTTGAAATTACAAGCCCTCAGCGTTCCAACTACACCTTCAAGAGTGAGAGTCTCGAACTTCTCTTCATCATGCTTAATTAAGGCAGTGTACATTTCCCATCTCGCCGGTAAAGCATCTAGAAGCTTTTCGATCTTCTCAGTCTCTTGATAAACAACATTGTGATTCTCAAGCTCCATTAACAAATGAAAGAATCTCGTAATTGTCTCATCAAGTGTCTCGTTCTTCAGAGCCTTGAAAATTGCTAATTGTTGTTTCAGCATCTCCATCCTACTATTGCGAACCCGTGGATTTCCCTTACACCTTTTCTCTAGAGCATCCCATAGCTCTTTAGCAGTCCTATGATTTCTCATGGTGTGTAGAATTTCTTGAGGTAACGCCATTCAGATATTCGAGAAAGCTCAGTTCTCGACCTCATAAAGTTTCTTATCATCATCCTTCATATTTTGATAAGTTAAGACTCTTAGACGGCCATCTAACTCTTCCGTAGGTGGCAATCCCTCATCGATACAAATCCACATACGCATATTGTTGAAACGGGCAAAGTTAGCGAACCGATCCTTCCACCAATAATAGTCTTCTAACTTCATCAGTTTTGAAGGAGAATTTGTCTTGCCAACCTCATGATCCATTTCAATGAATTATCTGCAAACTTGACATCCGGTCCAAACTTTTTGTTCATGAACTTAAATAATTTAATTTAGAATTAATTTAGTTTTAACTCCTTCGAACTTAGGTAAGTTCGAATTAATTTAATATTAAATTCGTTTGAAATTAAATTCGAATTCAACAAGTTCGACTGATTGACAAGTTCGAATATCTCTGACAAGTTCGAAATATTGACAAGTTCGAATATTACTTAATTTCTGACAAGTTCGAAATCTGACAAATTCGATGCTAGCAAGTTCGAATTTCAGCCAAATTCGAAGGAAACTTAAAATCAAATTCGTGAGGAGCGTATATCTGACAAGCTCGAATGAACCCTAATATCCCCTATGTTCGAGCGCCGCAAGTTCGAGAAACGGCCAAAAATTCGATTTTTTTAAGTTTTCATATTAAACTAATGTTTTTAAAGATAAAAACAATAATTTCGACTGAAAAAGTGAACCAATATATTTTTCTCTGTTACTTTGCTTGTATAACTCGAAAAACTTATGAAAAATGTGATTTTTTCCGTCACAAACACCAAGAAACCAAGAATGTTTAAGATGAACGCGAAGAACACGATGAACACCCTTATGGCTCTGATACCACTTGTAAGGTTACCTACCTACGGATCCAATCTTGACGCGACTGTTGGTACACCCTGTGTGACGATAGCAGTCTAAGTGATCTAACATTTTGTTTTAAGTAATATTCAAAGTATTGAGTTTTAACGAGTGTTGGATATATATGTTTGACAGTTATTGATTGTATGTTTGAACTTGATGTAACGTATTACAAGAAGTTCAAACATAAAGTTCAAAGATAAATTCAAGCATAAGTTGAAAACATAAGTTTCAATACTAAGTTAAATATATGAAAGAGTAAATTCGAATAATCTAAGGTCTAGGATTCGAATCTAGATCTGATTTGAATGAGTCTCTTAGGTAGATTCGAATGTGCATTCTTAGGCAGATTCGAGAGTGTCAAAGGGACAAACTCGAATGGGCCTTGGGCCTGATTCGAGTTTGGCCCATGACAAACTAGAATTAGCCTCTATAATTAGGGATAGTCTCGAATAATTATCAGACTTTTTGCAGAATTCGAGAGAGATTAAGCAAAAGGCGATTTCGAGTTTATCATCAGTTTTAGTGTTGTTTCAGAGAGAATCAATTCGTAGGTGCGTCCATCGTAGTTCGTACAGCTTATTGATAGTCTCCGTGTTCCTAGTGAGAGTTGTTACCGTCTACCCGTTAACGAGGATTCCGCACTCGTTGACGGTTCCACGTCTAGATAGATCCGTGTTGAGTAGACCTTACAACGACACCGTCCAACGAGTGCGGAATCCTCGTTAGTGACTTAACGGATTTATCACACACACGAAACACGGAGACCAACACGATGATAGACGTAAACACGAAACGTCCCGACATGTGATTCTCTCCAAGAACACTCTAAAAACACTCTGCAAACACTCACAAGTTCGTAATCACCTCGAACAAAGATTTTTGCGAAGATGATTAATCAAAACTGATTAACCCTTAATTATAACCATTAAATTAAAACTTAGTCTGGACAAGTTCGAGAAGGCCCAAGACCACGAACTTGTCCACCATAAGTTCAAACCAGGACTTTGAACTTATTCTAGAACTTGTCTTTGAACTTGTTCTAGAACTTATGTTTGAACTTACCTTTGAACTTATCTTTGAACTTAAGTAAAACATCAATCACAAACAAGTTCAAACATATATACAATCAATATCAAACATATATCAAACATGTATTAACGTGCAATTACGTAGACTTGAACTATTACAAAAATTTTATCTACACTTAGACTATTAACGTCACACAGGGTGCACTAACAAATCCTAGACCAGCAAGCCCAAGAATCTATGGGGGATGATGAAACCCTTGGAGACTATCTACGTGGGTTTGTGGTTAAGGAAAGTCAGAAGAAGAGAAAAAGGCCAACAGGGCCTTCAAAGGGTGAACACAAAAATTTTTTGATAACCTTCTCTACAACAGCTGGTGTTGATAAAGTCATTGCACAATCATGTCCAACAGAGAAACTTCAGGCCTTATATGACAGAGAAAAGGAAAAGGCCTCCAAACAAGTCCAAGATCTCGCTCAAATTGTTGCTGTTGTTCCTCAATCCGAAGTTATTCATCAAGAAAAGTTTGATCAAGTCAAGAGAGTTCTGTTTGACCAACAGTTGCAAAAGGCAATGGATATTGAAAAGGCTCTTGATCAACATGACTTCTCCAAACCACCAATTACTTACTGGTATGCCAAATCAATGGATGACATTGATCTGGTATATCATTTTGTAATTAAAAAAGAAGCTGGTCCAGAAGAAGAGTACAAAAGCCTGCTCCAAATAGTCCAGAAGATGACCAGAGATTAGCTAACCCAAATGCACAATATTGGGACGGCTAGCCACTCTAGGTCACCAATAGTGTGGGTTCAGAATAACCTAAAGGATCTTAAAAGCATGTTTGATCCAGAACCCACCAGAATGGATATAGATACTGTCAAGGAAGTGAAGATTGTACAGATTGATCTATATGCAAAATCCATGACTCAAACTTGCAGACAGATCCAGCAGATTCTACAGTTTTGAATTTCTTAATTTGCCAAAAGAATGGCTACTCCAAATGAGCTCAATGAAGACTGAATGTGATAGAGAGGAGTTGAAAAGAGACTTTATAAAAGCTATAAGGTAGAAGCTTGCACAGTTGTAATTTGTAACTTTTTGGATGCCTTAGTTTGTATATAACAGTTTTACTTTGTACTTATTTTCTTATTTGTATAGAAACTTAAAGTCTTTTGTAAAGAATTTAAGTTAAGGGGAGATTGTTTGGAAATAATCTAAGTATGTCAACATGTTAGTTAGAATTTCTCAAGTGTTAGTAGTAATTCTGTGTAATTACAAAGTTAGAGCTGCCAGTTCAATAAACTCGAGCTGCTAGTTCAAAATTCAAGCTGCCAGAGTCAAATTTCAAGCTGCTCAACAGATAGATAACAGAAAGTGCTAAAATTCAGGAAGTGATAAAGATTTCAAGATTTGAAGATCTTCCAAAGCATATCTACTACTAGAGAAATCACAGTTCGTCAAGGAAACAAATCAGAAGGCTATAAATAGAGATAGACTAGGTCTTTCTCATTGTAATTGTGGTGCTTAAGTTTTCATAGTGTAATTGCATTCTGATATAAGTTTCTAAAGCCTCTAAGGTTGAAAAACCCTAAGAACAGTTTGTGTTCTTCGTCTAATCAAACAGTTTAGAGGTGATTGTAATCAGAATTTTGGCAATACAAAGGTTTCGATATGATTGTGTTTATTTGATTATCTATTCTTATTGTTCTGAAAGTTTTCTTAAAACAATTAAGTGTTATTCCGCAAACTTCTTAATTGGACTTTGATTCAAAACAAGGTTATTGGTTTAACTCTGATTTATTTAACCAGTTAATCTTAGTTAATTTTGATCTTGACACCATCACCATCCACATCAATAGACAACCAAGGCTTCTCGCAATTGAAAGCGAATGTCGATTTCCAATAAGTCCAAATTCTCCAACTTACCAAGGCAGTCACCAAGCTTCAACAGCACAATACACAGTTGGATGAGCAGAATGCCTGTCTTCAACAGACTGTGACTGCCCAGCAAAATCAAATAACAACTCTTCAGACCCTTATGAAGCAAATCGTAAAAGATCGTGTAGCTCAGGGGGAGAGTTGTAAGGGAGATGAATTAAGGGGGAGTGGGAGAGAGGATAAAGGAGGTGACCCTGGTGCACAACAAAGGGACAGTGAGCAAGCAGATCTTTCTCAACAGACTGCTCAGCAAGCTGATCTGCAGGGGGAGCCTGGATCATCAGGCTCAGGTTCAGATAAAGGCAAGGCTCCCGAAGCTTCAAAATCGGTTCAAGATGAAATGATTGGAACCTTGGTCGGATTGGATGACGAGGATGTAATTTTTGATTTTGAAGACTATTTAGATCTAGAAGGGCTCGAGGAAGGTGAATTCATTCCTGAAGATGTTCCCGATTGGAAATCAGATGATGAAATAGTGATAGATCAAGAGGATGAGACTGATGAGATAGTTATACAGAAGCAACTTGTCACAGAGCTATACGAGAATGAAAATCTGAAGGTGATAGACATTGATATGCTGAGATCAGCAGATTATGATGAATTAGAATTTGATACAACTGACAGGGAGCTGACTAAAGAAGAAAAAAGGAACCTCTGGTTCAAGAAAGAAGAGAAAAGGGCAGAATTGGCTTTGAAAAAGAAAATTAAGTTGCCTAGTCCAAGAAAGTTATCTGGAGGGATTCTTAGCTGCTTCTTTGACAGAGAACTGCAGCTATTTGTTCTAAAAAGAAGAGATGGGATTCAGTACCTGAAGAGAAAACATAAAGTTTTTAATTCAATGCCTAAGTGTGATGTAAAGGAGTTGGCATGGAAAAATTTGATCAACCTGGGAGACGACCAATATGCTGAAGTAATAGCAAAAATTATCAGAAAAGAAGGTCGGTCTAGGAGGTTTGATAGAATTAAGCCAAGGTCAGGGAAGAGAGTGATGGATGAATCAAGAATAGATCCATTGACTGGCAAGCCATGGATGAAAATGTATTATAAACCCGTTAGGTGCCTAAAGAAAGTTCCGTTGAAGACTATGCCACAGAACGTTCTGAAGAACATGAAGTGGTGGTACATTGACAACCAGACAGCCGAAGCAACAATGGAAGACGAAGAAGAGAAAATGATTTTGAAAGTATATGATCCTCTGCATCTGGTAAACCTTTCTAGGGGTGACTTTCTGAAGCTTCATGAGCAGCCTATCTACTTTCACGAAGGTTGGAGCTCAGAAGGCAAGAAGTACCAGAAAGTTGTCAAAGTTTGCATTGAATAGGGTCTGTATGCAGGTAGCGATTTAAATAAGCCTAGTTCAGTAGATCAATGAAAATCTAACTAGAAGCTATCATCAACAGGGAGTCTGTTGGTACACCCTGTGTGACGATAGCAGTTTAGATATGTAATAGATAGTCATATATAATAGATGACGCTTTATTAATACAAGTCATGTGTGTTTGATTGTATTTGATGTCTACACTTGCATGTTAAGTTCTAGATTGTAAAGATAAGTTCTTGAATGCATTGATAACTTCTTGAATGTGAAGATAAGTTCTTAAGGCTAAAGCCACGAACTTAAGTCACATCATATGAACTTAGTTAGACTAAGTTCATAGGTATTGGGCTTGAACATAATTAAGTCCGTGGGCTTAGGCCTAAACGAACTTAAGCGATTTAATTAGAACTTAATCAGTTTATTTTCTAAATCTTTGGAGAATATGAATGGGAGAGTGAGTATTGTGCACGTACGAGCCAGAAAGATTTTCAGAGAGTTTCTTGGAGCAATACACTGTGTGGGGTCGTTTCTTACATCGGCTAGCATCGTGTTTGGCTCCGTGTTCCGCGCGTGATCATTTTGCAAAGCGTCTAACGAGGATTCTGCACTCGTTGGACGACGTCGCGCCTTGATCCGATCCGTACAAGTGGTGACCTTACACGGTTATTTATAGATTACAAAAAAGCCAGTTCCCCCCCCCCCCCCCATCCCCAACCCGGGTAGAGGAACTCGACCCATTGCCAAAAAAATATCTCCCCAAAATATACTAATTATATAATGAAAAAATAAAAAGTAAATAAGTAAATAAATAGAAATCTTTTGGATTTTCTATTTAATAAACTTGAAATTAAAACAAAAGAAGATAAAATCTTTTTGAGTTTTCAATGAAATAAATTAAAAAATAAAAATTAAACTTATTAATAAAATAAACATGGAAAAATATTTTTGGATTTTCTTAATAACTTAAGAAATTAAAAACACACAAAATATAATAAAATATTTTTGAATTTTCTTAAATAATAACTTAAGAAATTAAATACACAAAAATAAACACAGATAATAAAATAGTTTTGGATTTTCTTAAATAATAACTTAAGAAATTAAACACACAAAATAAACACACCAAATAGCAACATATTTTCTCCAGCTCCGAGTGTGCATAAATGAGAATTTAAAACACTCGGAGACTTACATGGTTGCCTCCCGATAAAGCATGACAGAAAAATTAAATTAACATAACGATTAGAATTAAATAAAATAAACACGGAACATAATTTTTTGAAGACCACCCCTTGCGGGGCGGTAGTCACGAGTCTAGGTCCCACATCATGCAATACGATATCAATCATACTAAGATAGGGTAATTAAATTGCGGAATAATAAATTACATGTATATACAGATTAGGATTTAAGTTATACAGATTACATATTTCAAATTAAAGTTATAAAAGGGTACCATCTAATCTAATCGTTACATCATAGAATAATATCAAATCTACCCAAAAACCACAACATTTGGTGTCTTCCAATCAGTACCGAAAGGTTTTGTTGTGTAGTGGTCTATAGAAACTTCTGTCTTGATCTTCTAAGACCTAAGTACTAGGTCCGGCAGGTGACTTTCCTTTGTCTTTTCCTGTAAAAATGTTATGTAGCAACTGTAAGCAACGCTTAGTAAGTAAACAGATTTTCAAATCAACATGCATAGTCAAGCGGATCATAAGTCTAGCGTGATATGTCTTGGCTGCCGCTAATGCCCTCATGATTGAGACATAGAAGTCATAGAGTCGGATGATGCTCAGGCCACGCTCACGCTTAAATCGTGGAGATCAGCCACATACTGGGCTAGCTACTAGTAAATCAACGTGGCGGAACATCGGAAGTCATTACCAAGTTCAATAGAACTGGTGAAATAGCCAGGTCTGGAACAATAGACCAATCAAGGCTAGTCAAGCTGAATCAATATGTCCAAGCATATGCAATGATGAAACATACGTAATCAATGTCATGATAGCAATAATCTTAAAGCAAACTCTGAAGTGAACTATAAAAGCAATATCATATGAAATGATAAGTCAAATAGCTATCATGATCTACTGGGCAACACCCAACCATGGTGTGCACAGGTCACAATCCAGCTGATAATATGAATGTCAATCAAACTAGCATCAACAATATGTCTCAACCGAGAATTCAAGCATGTTAAATCTGAATATCTATAACTCACAGATCTGGGTCTTTATCAAACAGATGTAAAATCTGCCACCTGAGTTATCTCAGGATTTTATCTTTGTCAATCTGATCTGTCAATTCAAGTCTTTGACCCGCTTTAAATCTTTTAAATCTTTAGATCTTTGTTCAGATATTAACTGAACGTGTCCAGAATTATCATGTCAAATCATATTAATATCATATCATTATCGTCATCTTTTTAGTCTTTAAAATCTTGAATTTCATCTGATTCTGATAACCTACAAATCATTCTTTCATTTATATTCTTTATCTCATTAAATTCTCAAAGGTCAATATATATATATATATATATATATATATATATATATATATATATATATATATATATATATATATATATATATATATATATATATATATATATATATATATATATATAATCATGTTGCTTTGTTGATCTTTAATCATTCTAGTTTAAAATATCAAAATGGATAATCTGGTTTCGGATCTGCCCGGATTCGGATCAGCCCGGATTCGGACCTATCCGGATTGGGGATCCGGATTCGGATCTGACCGAATTGGGCACCCGAATTGACTCACTCTAAGTAGCATCCGAATTGGACAATCGAATTCGGACCAAGCAAGATCCGAAGTACTACATCCGAATTAGATACAAACTGAGATCCGAATTGGAACATTTCATCCGGAGTGGGATCCAAATTTGGCATCAACCGAATTCGGATCCCAAACTCATAAATTTTCCCAGAATTGTTCTTGGTGTTCTTCATTTTATTCATACGGATTTTTATCAATTTTCACTAAACACATTAATAATTGACATGCAACTAAATATATTGATGTATTATCATTATTGGATCGATTTTATACATTTTTCCCCATCAAAAACACTATAAATGGATCAAAATCATCCAAAATATACTACTTTTGTCAAGAACACTTATTTTATCAAAAATTCTGATTTGTTGCTATTTTGGGTGATCCAATCCACAAATTTTGTTTTTGTTTCATTTAATAGTTTCAATTCATCATAATCTACTAAAATTTTAGACATGCAACAACAAATTTCATAATTGAATTCTTTGGTTTCGGTTTTCTCAAAATTCCGAACCAAACATTATAAAGATTGAAATTATTAGTGAATTTACCTCAAAATCTTGTAGATTGATGATCTTTGATGATGATTGTAACTCTTTCTTGTATTGATTCTTCCTTTAATTGAGGTTTAAATGAACATTTGTGATGATTTCTTGGAGGAGCCGTATACTTAGAGAGAGATTAGAGAGAGAGAGAGTGATTTTAAGATTAATGATCTTAAATGATCATTAATCGGTTTATATACTTTATTTTATCACTTTGTATAATTAACCCACTTCTACTTTTGTGTTTTACATCTCTTTATTTTAATCGATAATACTTTACAACATAAATATAATTTAAAATTATATTTACTTAATAAATTTTCATTCTTAATTAATATTTGCAACATAAATAAAATAACAAAATTATATTATTATCTCAAAATTAAGCATTACATGATCGGCTAAAAGTTAGGTTGTTACAGAATGGGCTCCACCACGCACAAACATCGTCCTCGAAGTTAGCTATGTTCGAACAGACTTGGATATGTAGCTTTCATAACATCTCTCGATTCCCAAGACTGATGCGAACCTTTGTGGTGTTTCCACTGGACGAGCACCATCTGTATATCTTTATTTCTAAGCTTTTTGGTCTTCGAGTCCAGAATACGTTCTGGCTCTTCAACCACTCTAAGCTTCTCATCAATTTGCAGATTAACGTGTGGTATCTGAACTTCTCTTTCATTGGCTAAGCTCTTTCTCAGATGACTGACATGGAACACAGGATGTATTCCAGATAAGTCCGCTGGCAGTTCAAGATGATAAGATTGATTTCCTATCTTCTCGACAATCTTGAAAGGACCGATGAATCTCGGAGCTAGCTTGTTTCTTTTAATGAACCGCACCACATTCTTCATTGGAGATACTTTCAGCATCACCCAATCGTTAACTGCAAAACTTATGGATCTATGTCGATTATCATAATATGACTTCTGCCTGCTTTGAGCTTCAAGAATATTTCTTCTAACAAGCTGAATCTTCTCGTGAGTCAACTGTAGAAGGGCAGGTCCTACTATTGGCGATTCACCTGTTTCGCGCCAACAGGTGGGAGTTCTGCATTTTCTTCTGTATAAAGCTTCAAAAGGAGCCATCTTGATCGTTGAATGATAACTGTTATTATACGAGAATTCGACCAGAGGCAAGTGGTCATCCCAGTTACCACCCAGATCAAGAACGCAGGCACGAAGCATATCTTCCAGAGTTAAGATAGTACGCTCACTCTGGCCATCGTCATTAGGATGATAAGCAGTACTCATAGAGATCCGAGTACCCATCCCATCTTGTAGAGCTTGCCAGAATCTAGATGTGAAACGACTATCACGATCAGATACGATAGACTTTGGCACACCATGACGAGAAATTATTTCAGTGATTTATAGTTGTGCCAATCTATCGAGGGAATATGTTTCTTTCATCGGTATGAAATAAGCTGATTTCGTTAATCGGTCCACGACTACCCAGATGGAGTCGTGCTGTCTTTTGGTCTTAGGCAACTTCGTGACGAAGTCCATTGTTATATGCTCCCACTTCCACTCAGGAACTGGCAGTGGTTGCATATCCCCAAAGGGTTTCTGATGTTCTGCCTTAACCATCTGACATATTCTGCAGCTTTCAACATAATGACTGATGTCTTTCTTCATTCCTGGCCACCAATAATCGGCTTTCAGATCAAAATACATCTTTGAGCTGCCAGGATGAATAGATAACTTGGACTTGTGGGCTTCAGATAGAAGAGTGTTGCGAATAAAACCATATTTAGGAATCCAGATTCGGTTTCCTTTGAGACAATGAAGTCCCAAATGATTCAGAGTTAGAAATTGTAGTTGCCCTTTAAGATTTTCAGAACAAAGATTCTCTTCTTTCAGTGCTTCAGCTTGAGCAACTCTGATGTCTTCAATAAGATCAGAAGAGAATATAACCGGAGTTAGGGCATAACAACACTTTTCTAGATAAACTTTTCTACTCAAAGCATCCGCGACAACATTAGCTTTGCCGGGATGATATAGGATCTCGCAATCATAGTCCTTGATAAGCTCCAAGGACCGACGCTGTTTCATATTTAGATCCTTCTGAGTAAAAGTATGTTTGAGACTTTTATGATCGGTGTAAAGCTGACATCGAGTCCCATAGAGATAGTGACGCCAAATCTTTAGTGCAAAGGTAACGGCAGCCAACTCAAGATCATGAGTTGGTGCACTTTTCTCGTAGTCTTTTAATTGCCTTGAAGCGTAGGAAATAACCTTTCCTTTTTGCATGAGAACACATCCTAAGCCAGTACCAGATGCGTCGCTGTAAACAACGAAATCGTCATTGCCTTCTAGCAAGGCTAGGATCAGCGCTTGAATAAGCTTCTGTTTCAGAATGTCAAATGCCTCTTGCTGTTTATCGGTCCAAACGAAAGGAGTATTCTTTCGTGTTAACATCGTAAGTGGCACAGCAATCTTCGAGAAGTCCTTTATGAATCGCCGATAATAACCGGCCAATCCAAGGAAACTTCTTATTTCGGAGGCATGGTGAGGCGTTTGCCATTTTTGAACCACCTCGACTTTAGACGGATCAACGGAAAGACCTTTGCCAGAAACAACATGGCCAAGGAATTGAATCTATAAAAGCAATAAAGTAGAGTTTCAAGTTTTGTTCAATCAAAGAACGCTTAAGGAGTAGCTCAAGACAATGTAAAGTTCTACCTGTCTGAGCCAGAATTCGCACTTAGAAAATTTTGCATAGAGTCTTTCTTTTCTCAGTAATTCTAGCAATTGCCGCAAATGAATAGAATGGTCAGCCTCCGTTTTGGAGTAAATCAAAATATCGTCTATGAATATGATAACTGACTTATCCAGCATCGGTCTGCACACGCGATTCATGAGGTCCATGAACGCCGCTGGTGCATTTGTTAATCCAAACGGCATTACGAGAAATTCGTAATGACCGTATCTTATTCGGAAGGCTGTCTTCGGAATATCTTCATCTCTGACTTTTAATTGATGATACCCAGAACGAAGATCTATTTTCGAGAAGTAGCTGGCTCCTTGTAGCTGATCAAACAGATCATCGATCCTGGGCAGAGGATATTTATTCTTTATAGTAACCTTGTTCAACTCGCGGTAGTCGATGCACATACGGAAAGTTCCGTCTTTCTTTTTGACAAATAAGACAGGTGCACCCCACGGAGATGAACTCGGTCGGATAAACCCCTTTTCCAACAGCTCTTGCAATTGTTTTGACATTTCCTGCATTTCTGCAGGTGCAAGTCTATAAGGAGCTTTTGCAATGGGAGCCGCACCAGGAACTAAGTCAATGCCGAATTCGACTTGACGTTCTGGTGGCACTCCAGAAATATCATCGGGAAAGACGTTTAAGAACTCACAGACGATAGGAATGTCAGCTAAGGTTTTCTCTTCAGAGTTTGATTCAGAAGAGACGTAGCACAGATAAGATTCGTGACCCTTAGACAAACATTTGTGAGCTTTCTCTACAGAAATAAAGCAGTGAGCACCTTTTCTTTTCTCTCCTTTGTTCTCCAATACTCGGCCGTCTGAGGACTTGATTCTGATGATCCGACGGTTGCATACGATCGTTGCTTCATTGTTCGTTAGCCAGTCCATGCCGATGATAACGTCAAATTCTTTTAGCGGAATCAGTATAAGATCAAGGTTGAATATGATATTATCGATGAGTAGAGTGCAGTTTCGATATACAGAATCAGCCATAACATAGTTGTTACTGGCTGTCTTAATGTCAAGTACTACGGGAAGCTTCGATGGGGACTTAGATAATCTTGATGCAAAAGAAGTCGATATGAAGGAACGACTCGCGCCGGAATCAAATAATACTCGGGCAGGAATGGAGTTATGTAAAAACATACCTGTAACTACATCAGGGATTTCCTTTGCTTATTCGGCCGTTATCTGAAACGCACGTGTCCTTGCTGTCGGAGTTGTAGTAGAACTTTTCACTGTAGACCCTCCAGCCGACGACTGTGATTGAAATCGTTGCCCGCTTCGACACTGATACATAAAGTGTCCTCTTTTCCCGCACTTTGCACATCCTCGTCCCTGCTGTGGACATTCTTCACTGCTGTGACCGATCATGTTGCACGCAAAACAAGTAACATCCTCTGGGTTGCACAATCCCATGTGTGACTTTCTGCATCTCTTGCAGAATCGCGGCTCGTTCGTTAGTGAATACGCTTGGGCTTTCGAATGCGAACTATACTGTTGAGATTGCTGGGGTTGTGATTTACTTGTCTTGAAAAATCTGCCAAATCTTTGTTTCTTCGGAGGAGATGGATTCATCGGGTTAGTCGTTGGAGCGTAAAGCTGATCACCATATTCTAAATACCCACGCTCGATCTGTCTTGCTGCTTCTACCATTTCCAAGTAACTTTTGTATTTTATCACGCTCATCGGATGTCGATATCTAGGGTTGAGTCCTACGCGAAATCTTTTCATCTTTCTCTCCTTGGTAGCTACTTGATACGAAGAGTAGCCGCATAATCTCGAGAATTCATGCTCGTATTCATCAACTGTGTTTGTTCCTTGAGTAAGCTGCATCAGTTGTACTTCCATCTTGTCTCGCTGGTCTACTGGACAGTACTTCGCATTAAACATATCGAGAAACTGCTCCCATTCCAAAGTCTGAATCACCTCCTCTCCATGGATACTCCTCTGAGTCTTCCACCAAGCTCGGGCAGCACCGACAAATAACACGGACGCATAACTCACTTTCTTTGAGTCTAAACAATCAGAAATCCTGAAGATTTCTTCAGTGTGACTAATTCAATTCATCGCCTGAATTGGATTAACTGTTCCTTCAAAATTCAAAGCACCGCTAGCTTTGAAATCTTTAAACTTGCAGCCTTTTGGCTGAGCAATTTGGGTTTCAGGATTTGTGTTATCAGAATCAGATTCATTAGTCTGGACTTGCTTTTCTTTTCGCTTATTCTTTTTATCTTCACGTCTTTTAGCTTCAGCCTCATTTCTTTTCGCTTATTCTTAAATAATAACATCAGAAATTAAATACACACAAAAATAAACACAGATAATAAAATAGTTATAGATTTTCTTAAATAATAACTTAAGAAATTAAACACACAAAATAAACACACCAAATAGCAACATATTTTCTCCACCTCCGAGTGTGCATAAATGAGAATTTAAAACACTCGGAGACTTACATGGTTGCCTCCCGATAAAGCATGACAGAAAAATTAAATTAACATAACGATTAGAATTAAATAAAATAAACACGGGACATAATTTTTTGAAGACCACCCCTTGCGGGGCGGTAGTCACGAGTCTAGGTCCCACATCATGCAATACGATTTCAATCATACTAAGATAGGGTAATTAAATTGCGGAATAATAAATTACATGTACATACAGATTAGGATTTAAGTTATACAGATTACATATTTCAAATTAAAGTTATAAAAGGGTACCATCTAATCTAATCGTTACATCATAGAATAATATCAAATCTACCCAAAAACCACAACATTTGGTGTCTTCCAATCAGTACCGAAAGGTTTTGTTGTGTAGTGGTCTATGGAAACTTCTGTCTTGATCTTGTAAGACCTAAGTACTAGGTCCGGCAGGTGACTTTCCTTTGTCTTTTCCTGTAAAAATGTTATGTAGCAACTGTAAGCAACGCTTAGTGAGTAAATAGATTTTCAAATCAACATGCATAGTCAAGCGGATCATAACTCTAGCGTGATATGTCTTGGCTGCCGCTACAGCCCTCATGATTGAGACATAGAATTCATAGAGTCGGATGATGCTCAGGCCACGCTCACACTTAAATCGTGGGGATCAGCCACATACTGGGCTAGCTACCAGTAAATCAACGTGGCGGCACATCGGAAGTCATTACCAAGTTCAATAGAACTGGTGAAATAGCCAGGTCTTGAACAATAGACCAATCAAGGCTAGTCAAGCTGAATCAATATGTCCAAGCATATGCAATGATGAAACATACGTAATCAATGTCATGATAGCAATAATCTTAAAGCAATATCTGAAGTGAACTATAAAAGCAATATCATATGAAATGATAAGTCAAATAGCTATCATGATCCACTGGGCAACACCCAACCATGGTGTGCACAGGTCACAATCCAGCTGATAATATGAATGTCAATCAAACTAGCATCAACAATATGTCTCAACCGGAATACAAGCATGTTAAATCTGAATATCTATAACTCACAGATCTGGGTCTTTATCAAACAGATGTAAAATCTGCCACCTGAGTTATCTCAGGATTTTATCTTTGTCAATCTGATCTGTCAATTCAAGTCTTTGACCCGCTTTAAATCTTTTAAATCTTTAGATCTTTGTTCAGATATTAACTGAACCTGTCTAGAATTATCATGTCAAATCATATTAATATCATATCATTAACGTCATCTTTTTTGTCTTTAAAATCTTTAATTTCATCTGATTCTGATAACCTACAAATCATTCTTTCATTTATATTCTTTATCTCATTAAATTCTCAAAGGTCTATATATATATATATATATATATATATATATATATATATATATATATATATATATATATATATATATATATATATATATATATATATATATATATATATATATATATATATATATTTATATATATACAAAATCATGTTGCTTTGTTGATCTTTAATCATTCAAGTTTAAAATATCAAAATGGATAATCTGGTTTCGGATCAGCCCGGATTCGGACCTATCCGGATTGGGGATCTGGATTCGGATCTGACCGAATTAGGCACCCGAATTGACTCACTCTAAGTAGCATCCGAATTGGACATCGAATTCGGACCAAGCAAGATCCGAAGTACTACATTCGAATTAGATACAAAGTGAGATCCGAATTGGAACATTTCATCCGGAGTGGGATCCGAATTTGGCATCAACCGAATTCGGATCCCAAACTCATAAATTTTCCCAGAATTGTTCTTGGTGTTCTTCATTTTATTCATACGGATTTTTATCAATTTTCACTAAACACATTAATAATTAACATGCAACTAAATATATTGATGTATTATCATTATTGGATCGATTTTATACATTTTTCCCTATCAAAAACACTATAAATGGGTCAAAATCATCAAAAATATACTACTTTTGTCAAGAACACCTATTTTATCAAAAATTCCGATTTGTTGCTATTCTGGGTGATCCAATCCACAAATTTTGTTTTTGTTTCATTTAATAGTTTCAATTCATTATAATCTACTAAAATTTTAGACATGCAACAACAAATTTCATAATTGAATTCTTTGGTTTCAGTTTTCTCAAAATTTCGAACCAAACATTATAAAGATTGAAATTATTAGTGAATTTACCTCAAAATCTTGTAGATTGATGATCTTTGATGATGATTGTAACTCTTTCTTGAAATGATTCTTCCTTTAATTGAGGTTTAAATGAACATTTGTGATGATTTCTTGGAGGAGCCATATACTTAGAGAGAGATTAGAGAGAGAGAGTGATTTTAAGATTAATGATCTTAAATGATCATTAATCGGTTTATATACTTTATTTTATCACTTTGTATAATTAACCCACTTCTACTTTTGTATTTTACATCACTTTATTTTAATCAATAATACTTTACAACATAAATATAATCTAAAATATATTTACTTAATAAATTTTCATTCTTAATTAATATTTGCAACATAAATAATATAACAAATTTATATTATTATCTCAAAATTAAGCATTACATGATCGGCTAAAAGTTAGGTTGTTACAGAATGGGCTCCACCACGCACAAACTTCGTCCTCGATGTTAGCTATGTTCGAACAGACTTGGATATGTAGATTTCATAACATCTCTCGATTCCCAAGACTGATGCGAACCTTTGTGGTGTTTCCACTGGACGAGCACCATCTGTATATCTTTATTTCTAAGCTTTTTGGTCTTCGAGTCCAGAATACGTTCTGGCTCTTCAACCACTCTAAGCTTCACATCAATTTGCAGATTAACGTGTGGTATCTGAACTTCAGCTAAAGATTTTGTGAACAAGTCAACTATCTATTTTTCAGTGTTTACGAAATGTAATTCTACGGTACCTTCTTCAACGTGATCTCTAATAAAATGGTACCGAATATCTATGTGTTTAGCGCGAGAGTGTTGTACAGGGTTACCAATAATGGCTATTACGCTCATGGAGTCTCAATAGATGGGCATCCGAGTAAGTCTGAAAATATAGTCTCGGAGTTGAGTGCGCATCCACAACAGTTGTGAGCAGCAACTTGCGGCCGCAACAGATTCTGCTTCAGCGGTGGACAGAGAAACACTGCATTATTTCTTCGATGCCTAACTTACCAGTTTGTCTCTTACGAACTGGATGTGACCTGAGGTACTCGTTGTGTCATGTTTACAAGCTGCATGATCTGCATCTGAGTAGGCAGTTAGTTCGAAACTCGTTCTTTTCGGATACCAGAGACCAAGGTCATGCGTGCCTTTTAAATAACGAAAGATTCGTTTTACGGCAGCCAAATGTGGCTCTTTAGGGTCGGGTTGAAATCGAGCACAAAGACAAGTAGCAAACGTTATGTCTGGTCTACTAGCATTTAAACACAATAAGGAACCGATCATTCCTCGATAGACCATGATGTCAGTGGATTTACCCATTGCATCGGCGTAAGGCTTTGAGGAAACGGACATGAGAGTTTTCATAGACGTACAGTTTTCCATCATAAATCTCTTTAGAAGATCATGGATGTACTTTGACTGGTTTATGAAAATCCCGTCAGGAAGTTGTTTGACTTGTAATCCGAGGAAAAAGTTCATTTCCCCCATCATACTAATGTCGAACCTCGATTCCATTAATTTTGAAAATTCTTTACAAAGTGAAGGTTTTGTAGATCCGAAAATAATGTCATCTACATAAATTTGAACGAGTAGAATGTCATTACCTTTATGCAGTTAAAATAGGGTTGTGTCGACCGTATCTTTGAAGAAACCAGAATCAAGTAGGAATTCTGTTAGACTATCATACCATGACCGAGGTGCTTGTTTCAGACCATATAGAGCATTATCGAGAGCATAGACATATGATGGTCTAGACTCATCGACAAAACCTTCATGTTGAGAAACGTACACCTCCTCTTTCAGAATCCCGTTGAGAAAAACCGTCTTCACGTCCATCTGGTAGACTGTGAAGTCTTTGTGGGCCGCATAAACTAGGAATAAGCGAATCGTTTTAAGTCTGGCAACTGGGGCGAATGTCTCATCGTAGTCGATTCCTTCTTGTTGTTGATACCGTTTAGCCACGAGTCTGGCTTTGTTTCGGATGACAATCTCGTTCTCTTCTCGTTTGTTCTTCAAAATCCATTTTGTGCCGATGATGGACCGATCCTTTGGTCATCAGATTAACCTCCATACGCGTAGGCGTTCGAACTGATGTAGCTCATCATGCATTGCTTTCACCCAGTCTAGATCTCGTAGAGCTTCAGTTATGGTTGTCGGTTCGTTCTTGCTCAGTATAGCAGCGAATAGGCATTCGGTGTTGGTAGGTCTTCTGGTTCGAACTGGAGAGGACTTATCCCTAATGATTTGAGATTCGGGGTTCGATAAAGTCCATTTTGTAGAAGCGGTACAAGGTCGTCTGTGGATTGGGGTGAATCAGATGGGGTTGAGTCGGTTTGAGGAGCATCTACTGGTGTTGAAGGTTCTGGGGCTATATTTGGGTTCAGGTTAGGAAAAACATAACCAGATGCGGATTTTGGGAGATGTTGGTGTGGTGTCAGTAGGTGTTGGCTCAGATATGTCAATGGTAGGTGAGCTTGGACTGACTTCATTTGTATATGCATCAGATTTAAGAAACGAATTAGGACTAGACTTAGAGTGTGGATATAATAGATTGAATAGGGAGTCTAGGTCTAGATCATCTTCTCCGATTGTCGTAGCAGAGGTGGATGCAGATGACGTCTGAGTCAGTTCAGACGATTATTGAGGAGCCAATTCTGAACTGATTTGTTCAGAAACATTGTCGGGCTCAGCTAAATTATCGAATGTGATATTCACACTCTCATTAACTATTCTAGTCCATTTGTTGTACACCCTGTAGGAGGCTGAGTTTTTTGAGTATCTGATGAGTACGACTTCATCTCCTTTGGCGTCGAACTTACCCAACATTATCTTTGTCGTTTAGGATGAAACACCTGCAACAAAAAACACAATAGTGTTTGATATTAGGTGAGCATTTATTAATAATCTCATAGGGTGTTTTGCCAAACTGTTTGTTCATGATGGATCGGTTTTGAGTGTAGCACGCAGTGTCCACGGCTTCAGTCAAGAAGTGAAGAGGCATCTTTGAGTATGTGATCATGGAACGAGCTGCTTCAACCAGGGTTCGATTTCGTCGTTCGACGACTCCGTTCTGTTGAGGAGTTCTGCTAGCGGAATATTGGTGGGAAATACCGACGGAATCTAAGAATTCGGATAACTCCTTGTTTTTGAACTCAGTACCGTTTCCCGTTGGGATGGTTTGGGCTTAAAGTTGGAGGTTTACTTGGGTCTGCTTCAGATTCGATATGATCAATTCTGGTGTCTCGTCTTTCGTGCGTAGGAACTTTACCCGGGTGTAGCGTGAGAAATTGTAGACCATCACCAGTATATACTTCTTGCCATTGATGATCTGAATGCGCATCGGACCACACAAATCCATGTGAATAAGCTCCAGAGGTTTTGTAGTGTTGGGGACTGCCTTTGATTTGTGTGAGGCTTTCTTGATCTTACTCTTTTCACAAGCTTTACACAGTTGATATTTGTCGAACTTTAGCTCCGGTAGACCTCTGACGAGTTTGTTATACGAGCTTGGTTATGTTCTTGAAATTCAGATGTGAGAATCTCTTGTGTCATAACCATTACTGTTGATATGAGGCCTTGGAAAGGAGGCATATCGTCTTGTTGACCTTGACTTTAGAATGATCGATGGTGTATAGATTGGACCTTCGAGTACCGGCGAGAATCTCCTTACCCATTGGAGATCGAATACTGCATTGTGTAGCTTTGAAAGATACCTCAAGTCCTTTATCACAAAGTTGGCCTATACTAAAGAGATTGTGGCCAAGACCTTGGACATAGGAGACTAGAGTTATCTTTAGATTATCCATTTCGAGATCTCCAAAGCCACAAATTCGAGCAACCCCGTTGTTGCCGAATTTCACCGAACCACCATCAGTTGACGTGTAGTTAGACAGAAGATCTTGTCGGCCAGTCATATACCGCGAGCATCCAGAGTCTAGGATCCACACACTGTTTGCCTGAAAGCAAAGGACAGATCAGTGTGTGAAGATTGAAGAGAAGGTTTTGAACTGAGTGTTCAAAAGCCGTTGAATAAATGAAGAACGGGTCCTACTTCGAGGTGATTAGAAGTCGTTGTCTGCAAAACAGTTAAGGGACTTTTTGGTACTCAAATTGTACGGAATTTGAGTCCAGTTGGATTAGCGTTTATGGTAGGGTTATTAATGGGAGAACCACCATCGTTCTTAGAGATATTACACTTAATGTCGTTGTTAGTAGAGATGCTATTTTTAGGGACCTAGATAGACTTATATTTAATAGGTCTGTTAGTTTCCCTTTTAACCTTATGTTAGGTTTGCGGCAGCGTCTATGTTTGAGAATAGGAGCATAATTTAACAATGTAGGTCTAGACAAACTTTGTGGCATTTTGGACAGATTAAACAACCAATCAAATGAATATGCATTAATCGGAATAGCATTCAAACCATTACAATCATTCAAAACAGTACCAGAATGTAAATCAACCACACGTTTGTCTTTTACATTGGAAATTGAAAACTTTGAAAAATTAAAAACTGCTCCTTGACTCTTGACTTTAGATGTCGTCTTTTGAGGTGTGCCCTTTGGTCTTACTCGAATTTTCTTAAATGAAACAAATATGTTTGTTAGCTTTTGCAGATTTAGAGTTACTAGACTATGTGTGCGATATCTGTTTCCGGGAATTATGTTTGCCTTTATTGCTAGAAGTAGTAGAATTTCCGGGAACAGATTTAGAAGAGTTGCCAACATGTTTTGTGTTAAGTACGATCATCAAGGATTTGTCTTTCTTTATTTCTAAGAGATGTTGTTGTCTTAGAATTAAGTTTGTGTCGCTAGCTGGAGTTGAAATTATTTCCTTAGAGTTGTTAGTGACAGAAACTTGTTTTTCAAAACTATGTTGATTAGAAACAAGTTGAGATTCTAGACCCTTAATTGTGGCAAGAAGCTGGTCTCGTTCTTTGTCAAAAGAGTTGGCATCAAGTTTGAAATTTTGTTCTCGGACTGAAAACTGTCGTCTTGCCTCATTAAATTCATTTTCTTTTCTTAAAAAGATGTTTCTATCTGAATCAAACAACTCTTTGCTTTCTTTTAAGGCTAACTCAAGGTCATGGAATTTATCATTATTTAGTGAAGTGTCAGACTAGAAGAATTAAGTTTAGCAATTTCGGTTTCTAGATCTGATATTTTCTTTGTAAAATCTATCCGTTCTTGCTCAAAATCTCATGTTGTATTTTCCAGTATCTGTTTTAGATCAGAAGCCCGGTGTTATAGAACAGAATATGGTACATATTCACGAGGTTTTGGCAAGTTTGGATCAAGTGTAATCTCCTTTGGTTCAACAAATTCATCTTCTCTAAATGTTTTATCTAATTTTCCTTGAAGAAAATTGTAATTTAACCAATCATAAACAAATTTTGTGGTATATCAGGTCTTGCTCGTGTTACTTCTTCTTCGGCTAGCACTTCTGGCCAAGTTTTGTTATATGGCATAGTGTACCTGCAACCCAGAGTTTCAAAATCATATAAAGGATCATGTAGTTTATCAACCATTTTTTTCATGGCTCCAGTACCGGTATACCCTAAACCATCTTTTGGCTTCAACTGGCTAGGTTTATACATATTTATGGTTTGATCAGTTTGACCACGTTTGTAATACCTTTCTTCCATGTCTTTGAGTTTGTCGTTTTATTTCATTTTCTCAGCCAGTATATACTGATAGTTATAATCACTGTCAGATTTTTCAGATTTAAGCACTTGATGATTGTATTCTAATTTGGCCAGTTTAGCAGTTACTTCATTATGTAAAACTTTTAATTCAGCAAGAAATTCATCGTGCAGAAAACTTACCTCTTGATCTATGGATGATTCCTTGCTTGAACTGGCATCTTGAGCCATCAACGAGACTTCAGGCGTTGTACTCGTATCACCATCTGGCTGAGTTTCGGCAATAAAGCACATATGTAGATCCCGAAAGGCTTCTCTAGTATGTTGCTCTAAGCAGTAGAGGGGGGTGAATACAACTATTTAAAATTCAACACACTTTTCTCATTGTTTGTGAATATTATCAACAAGTGTTAATTACAAACAAGCTTGAACTGCAGAATGGTTCAAGCTGAGATGACAGATACAACAGGTGTTTAACTAATCTAAGACACAATCAAACTAGGTACAATGAATACACTCACTAGGATGAACTCACTGTTTACAAGACAGACAGATGGACAGCTTGAATAAGAATAGTTTGGACACACGTTACTGTTTTATTCAAGCAGACTTGCATGCATGAAAACGCACTTCTTTGCACGATCTGAATATCACACTCTTGGTTATCTCACATTCCTTGGACATGGAGATAGTGGTATGTCTTTCCAAAAAGACAAAAAAATTTTTCTGCACGTTCTGACAAAGCAGAATTGTCTTTACATTGCAGAATCTTTGTCTTTTCCTTTTTGTCTCTGTTGTAGAAGGCTTTAGCTAAAAGAGGAATGTCAACTTTCAACCTTTAATCTTCTGTTATAGCCATTTTGATATAAGAAATGGTCTATCACCCATTTTAAATATCCACTTTGTCTTCATGTAACAGAATAGCGTAGGCAGTCTTGCAGCATCTATTTTTCCACTTTGTCTTCGACTTTGTAAACTGATCTTGTAGTCCAAAAAAATACATGAGGATATGGAAACATATTCCATAATGTGTTTAGCCTATTCACAAAGAACAGGTTCTATTCACAAAGAAGAGAACACTTAGAATTTGTCCAAGTTGCTCAACAGGATAGAGCAGCATAGACAGTTTATGTCCAGCCTGTTCAACAGAATATAACAGCTTGAGCAATCTGCCTTAGTTGCAACAAACGCAACAGGGTAAATAGCTTTGACCAATGTTGCAAATCATTTATCAGGTTTCAATAAGGCAGTATCAGGCCTTAAATTATACCTTCAAATGCAGCAAACAGGTTTGATTAATAATCTCTCCCTAAGATGTAGAACAGGTTTGACTGAGGCCTTTTTGTGCCTAAAAATCTCCCCCTATTTGCAATGATCAGTCTAAGCTGATTCTATCAATAAACACTACATATTTTTACAATACACTTTGCTGAAATGAAATTACAGCATTGAAGTAAAGTAAAGGATCAGTTTATATATACTGATTTTGATTACAAACAACATATGTTCTTACAAGAGTACAACTAAACTGTTGTGGTTCTTCTTCGAACATTTGTTCAAAATGCTCTCTGGAACCCTTTGAGTTGTTCCCTGATAGCTGCTCTCCATCTTGCAGATTGTTTGAAGGAGTTGGAAAGTCTAAAAGCTATGAGTTGCTTAAGACCAACCTTATGCAAATCAGATGCTCTCTGGAAACAATTTTTCTTTATTAGGGGATCTAAAAAAAATACCCCAAGCTCAGGTTCCCTTATTAGCTTGTCTTCCTCGGGTTCTACTCCTCTGGGCAGGTTGTGATCTACTCCCTTGATCTCAACAGCTAGATCTCCTTGATCAATAATTATTAGGAGTTCTTCCAACTGAGTGTCCTTCCTCTTTCTCCTGGCCTTAATCTTGGGTTTGACCACTGAGCTACCCTTGATTTGTTCTTTTGTAATCAGGTCAAGATCCTTGACTCTTTCCATTAAAGTTTTGACATATGCCCTAATAGTTTTAGCAGTATCAGACTTAGACTGACTCAGGGCAACTGCCAGTTCCACCCATTCTCTGTACCCCATTTGAGCAACATCAGTGTGTTCATATGCTTCTAATGCTAGACCTTCAGGACCTAGCCTAGTTATTTGAAGCTTCCACTGCTTGCCTTTCTTTGAAATGCCATCTTTGACAATTGTTTCTTTGGCAAGCCTTCTGTTGGCAACATCAAAGAATTTCTTCCTTGCCAAGTTGTCAAAGTGTATTTGGGATATTGCAGAGGAGGATACTGACTTTGATTTGCTCACAGAGACCTGAGAACACTTTTCTTTTTCTCCTTCTTTCTGAGCCACTGACTCATTGGCAGCCTCTAGCAATTTCCTTTGGACATCCAAGGAAGGCATTTTAGCTTTTTTTGCCTCCTTGTACGCAAAGGCCTTTGTAGCTTTAGCAGAGGCTTCTTCTCTCTTTAGCCTTTCAATGTATCGAAGCTGCTATTCTTTGAAATCATAGTAAGTCTCCATAGGAAGACCCATTTCTTTGGCCCGAGCCTTATCAAATTTTAGTTGAGCAGCTTTGAGGTAGTCAGGGTCCACTGAGGCTTCTTGTAAGGTCACCTACCTACGGATCCAATCTTGACGTGACACCGTCCAACGAGTGTGGAATCCTCGTTAGGAGTTTAACGGACTGATCACACACACGAAACACGGATACCAACACGATGATAGACGTATACACGAATGTCCCGACACGTGTTTCTCTCCAAGAACGCTCTGAAAATACTCTGCAAACGCTCACAAGTTCGTAATCGCCTCGAACAAAGATTTTCGCAAAGATCGTTCACCCAGATGCTCTATTTGCTCTCAAGTTCGACAGAAACTCTGAGCCGTCAAAGATTACTGAATTCACAATGATAAGTTCAATATATAGCCGATAAGTTCGTGAAGACGCTTCTCACGAACTTATTCTCATAAGTTCGTGTAGACGCTCCTCTTGAACTTACTTTGAACTTATTCTAGAACTTATCTTTGAACTTATTCAAGAACTTATTCAAGAACTTATTCTAGAACTTAATCTAGAACTTATTCTAGAACTTATTTCTAGAACTTATTCTAGAACTTAATCTAGAACTTATTTCTAGAACTTATTCTAGAACTTATTATGATAGTCTAGAACTTACCATGCAAATGTATCATACACAATCAAGATATCAATAACAAAACTAGACTGTTGTCGTCATACCGGATGTACCAACAGACTCCCCCTTGATGATAGCTTCTAGTTGTTGTTCATTGATCATAATAGACTATCAAATTCAGAGACTATGAATACCGAAACTAGACATCAATTGTCACATCGGGTGTATCAACAGACTCCCCCTTGACGATAGCTTCTAGTAGATATTCATTACTCTATGAATACTGAAATCACCTTTTCTTCTTTGCTATCCATGACTGCCTCTCCAGTTTTGCTGTCCTCACCAGTTTGTAGACTAACTTAGTCCATGTCCTACTAGTCAGAGGATTTATTCTTATTTGAACCACAGCTCTTCTACCAACTCTTAGATTAACCTTTCAAATCTTCCAGAACAACCCTCCGTTCTGATAGTTTTTGCAAACATCTCAGCATAAGAATCGTCTTCCTAGATTTATAAGGTCCTTCCAAGCTAAATCAATCACTTCACACTTCAGAATCTGATTCATCATTTAGTGCAGATATCAGCATCTCTAGATCTATCACATTCTGATCTTCATTCATAACACCTTCATCGAGTGACTTACAATCAGGTATATCTTTAGAAGCAAACTCTCATTCCTCAAGATCCTCCTGTTCTAAGTCATCTTCGAAGACGAACCTCATTTCATCTTCATACAACCCTGACAATGCTTCGATCAGACCTTATCTTCAGTTACTTTAGTCGCCTCTGAATCCTTGTCTTTTCCCTTTTCAGCGGCTATGATCACCGACTCCCCCTGAGGATCAGCAAGCTGATCAAATTGTTGTCTTGAAAGATCTGACAGCTCACTATTCAGGCCATCTTCTTTGACTTCTCTACAATTTCACCCCCTGAGATGGATGATCTTTCAACTATTCCTCCAGTATAGTCTCCAGATTTGCAATCTGCTGCTGCTGATCAGTCTCTGGCTGATCTAACTGGGCATTAAGATGTTGAAGTTCATGAATCGCCTTTGTCAGCTGAAGAATCTGTACTTCTGTTAAAACTCCAATTGTAACACTATATAGACTTAATCAACACATGAAACAAGTCATAAAATGTTAGCCGGACATCCAAATCCATTATTCAACAATAAAAATGCAATGAAACTCTTCTTACTTACATTCTTTGATGGCTTCGAAGGTAAACCAAACACTAGTATTAAGTTCGAGAGAAACAGTCGATATCTTCGATAAATAGTCACAAAATCGTAAGTTTTGAAAAACTTTGAACAATTTTCAACTTTTTCAACTTATCCCGGAACCCTTCACTTTTAGCAATAACAATTTTTCAACTTTTTCAATCACTCAAATTTTGTTTTTCCAACTAGAATGCATCCTAGTAACTTTGACCTTTATCCTACTTAAAATAAAATAATATAATACAATATAACATAATATAAAGTAAAAATAAAATTAGAACTACTTAAACGTATTTAAAAAAAATTACACGTTGTACTAACAAATTTTTTTTTTTTTGTGAGATAGTCAAAGAAGGTTCAATCAGATAGCGGTGTTAAACGCACTTTCAGTATTTCACTTTCACACTTAGGAATTTTTATTCCTTTGGTTGTTTGTCATGATATATATATTCCAAGTCGATTGTTGGTATGATTTTCCCTTTAAACATTTAACACTTTGGAAATTCCCTTGGCCTTTTTATTTATCAAGAAACTACCTTACGTATCCCATTCTTAGATATACTTCTATGATCAAGGCAGACACACAATGATTATAACTTTTCGGTATTTGCAAATTTTCTTTAAAAGGCAAACGTTGGACACAGTTTTGTATTTACATACAACAGAGTGTCTTAGTTTGTCTTAGAGTTTCTTTTTAAGTTAGCAAGACAGCGGTGACAGGTCTGTACTCACGTACAACAAAGCGACTTATCTTGCTAACTTGAGTCAAAACAGACGTGACAGGTCTGTACTTAAGTCCAACAAAGCGACTTGTTTTGACTCCCTCTTGTGTTTCAAAAATTTTTCTTTTCTTTTCTTTAAGATGTATTTTGATGTTGCTATACATCCCCCGGAAAATTTGCATACCTCATTTGCAGTCATTGTTTGTATGTCTCTAACATAGAAATTAGGACCATTTGGTCATACATCTAAGTTAGTTACACATATGACTTTTTCTTGATTATTTTATTAGCTATTAGGATTTCTTTTGTGTATTATGCCTACCAACACATCAAACAAGAGATTTTACATCACTTAGAATTTATGGAGCATTATGTGTGAAAGCTTAACACTTACAGTTTGTTTAGACTGTGTTAATTTTCTTCACTTTGAACCAATAAATCTAAGACTTCACTCATTTTTCGATATTCTCTTTTTTTGAAATTTTTATGATTTTCTCTCTCTTTTCTTTTGTTTTTCATTTTCTTTAAGATAAGCTAATAAACTACCTACTAACTTACTATATAAAATAAAGAAAACCTCCTAAGCTACTAACTTACTATAAAAGGAAAGAAAATCTACTAAGGTCAAGTTACGCTGGATTACGCATACCATTTAGTGGAACTAACAACTCAAAGCGCGACTTATCAAAAGATTTAGTGAATAAATCTGCATTATTATCTTCCATTGCCACTTTTACCAGTTTTATTAAATTCTTTTCAGCACAATCACGTATGAAATGATGTCTTATGACTATGTGCTTTGTTTTACTGTGTTTAACTGGATTATTAGTTATAGCAATTGTAGATTGATTATCTATCCTAATGGGAGTATGAGTGTAAGTCAAACCGTAATCCCGCAATTATTGTTGTATCCACAAAACCTGTGAACAGCAATTACCCGCAGCTACATATTCGGCCTCGCATGTTGATACGGCTACCGAAGTTTGTTTCTTGCATTGTCAGGATACAAGCCTCCCTCCAAGGAACTGACAACCTCAAGTTGTTGATTTCCAGTTCAAGCTACATCCACCATAGTCAGAGTCCGTGTATGCTTCCAATTCCAGATCTCCATCAGCATGATACCAAAGTCCTAGCTTCGGTTTCGACTTCAGGTATCGTAGAATCCGTTTCACGACTTTCATATGCATTTCTCTTGGATTAGCTTGGAACCTAGCACAAATACACACAACAAACATAATATCAGGTCTTGAAGAAGTTAAATACATGACTGACCTGATCATGGCCCGATATAGAGTCGGATCCACATTAGTGTCACTTTCTGTACCCGGTCCGAGATTGTGATTCACTTGAATCGGAGTACTAAAGTGAGCAGTGAGCTTTGTTCCTTCCATCCCGAAGCGCTCCAGAATATCGTAGACATACTTTGTCTGATGGATAAACATGCCATCTTTTCTTTGTTCAACATGCAAACCAAGAAAGAAGTTTAACTCTCCCATTTCACTCATCTCAAACTTTGAATTCATGACCTATTTACGTGGGTCCAATCCTGAATTGATCCACGGGCCTAAAGGGCCCAATCCATCACATATCCGAAACTCAGGCCTGCCCTGAGATCCAAAGTCATTCGCTCGACCCGCGGGGAGCCCGTGGAGCGACAGACCTGCGAGCTGCAAAAGCTTGTCAGACAACAGGCGCCATGCAGAGAAGGGAGAAAAGCGAGGCATCCTATTGGCTCTTTAGGGATCGCGGAGGTCACTCCCATGCACATTCCCCAGCCAATAGGAATCTTCCAAATGAGCGCCTCGCCTGGAGTAGAGAAGGTATAAATAGGGTTTTAATCATCCAGAAAAGGGTAATGACCATTCCTCATTTCACTTATCCTTCCTCTCAACCTTTACTCTTTACCATGGCGGCTGACTTTGGCATCGGAGTGTCCTCACAGGGGATCTCCCTGTGTTGACACTAACGATAGCCTTCCCGTTTCCTTGTTGCAGGTCCTCTAATCTCCGTCCTGAACCCTCTAGAAGTGTTACCAAGCTAGTTATTACTTTAACCCATAATTATTGATTGTCAGACGCACAAACAATTAGTGCCATCCGTGGGACACGACTGGTTATTGTGGTACTAGTTTAGTTCTTAGAAGTTTAGAATGGATAAGCCCGATGCAGCTGAAATAGGCCCTCAAGGCCCTGCAGGTGGAGAACAACCCCCTCTCCAGGTGGGTCTCCAGGTGCCCCTGGGAGCGGTGGAACCATCTCTGGCCGTAGAGGCACTCCTTCCCTCTTTAGACTCTGAAACAACCACACAGGTGATAAGCCGTCAGTTCGTAGCAGCAAATTTTGAACAACTCCAGGCCCTCATGCAAGAACATTCTCGTTCTGTTGAGGCACCACCCCTGGATAAGACCAACGAGGTGATGATGGAATACGAAGATGTAGACTCAGAAAAGATGGACGAGCATATAGACACTCGGGAGTTGGATATGAGGGAAGGAGCAGCTCGCAGGATTTAAGAGACACAAGTGGCTAAGGCCAAGGTGTCAATGGGAAGTGAGGTCAACCCCCTTCCACGAAGCGTGCCCAGGCAGGCGAAGCAAGGCACTCATACCCCTTTAACCACGCCACCTACCCTGGCGTCTCGGAGGGAAAGCCTCACGCAAGGTAGGGTTTCTGAGGCGCTAGGTAGCGCAAGGAGGAGAGAGCGTGTGGAACCGCCCCCCCCCCCCCCCCAGGTGAGGTTCACAAGCCAAGGGCGTAGGGGATTGGGAGAAGTGGTAATATCCACCAGAAGCAGGACTTCTCAAGGCCAGGCCCGCAAAGACTTTCAGAAAGGGCCTAAACCCCTTAACCTGGAGACCCATTTCCAGGAGGTTGATGGGGAGGATCCCTCCCCCTTCGCAAAATGGATTGAAGATTATCCCCTTCCAGAAGGCCTGAAACTGCCCTCAAACGTAGGGGTATATGACAGAACGGGAGACCCAGATGATCACTGGCGTCTGTTTGCAGGGGCCATGAAGATATCTAAATGGGTGCCACCGGTGGCATGCCATATGTTCTCAATGACACTCAAGGGTACTGCTCGCCTATGGTTGAGATCGTTACCCCCAGGTGGCATCAATAGCCTTGATGATTTAAGAACAAAATTTCGTTCTAACTTCATGCAGCAGCAGAGGTACACTAAGACGCACCTGGAGTTGCATAATATTAAGCAGACAGAAGCAGAAGGTTTGCAAGCTTTTGTGGAGCGATACAATCTGGAGAGTCAACAGATCAGGGGTTTGAGGGACGATGCTAAGGTTTCTGGTTTCATACATGGTCTCAGACATCTACAACTGGTGGAGTTTCTGTCACAAGACTTGCCAGCCTCCTATCAGGAGTGCCTGGAAAGACCTATTCCTACATACGGTCTAAAGAGTTGTCAACCCAAAACCAGCCCCCTCGGAAGTCGCATCAGGAGAGAGGCAACAAATCCTATCAGGGAAGGGAGTCAGACAACTCGTTCAGAGGACGTCGTCATAGAGAGGAGAAGTATACCCCATATGGTCGCAGGGAAGATCGATACTGGAGGAATGATACCCTCCTGTCACTCATCAAGACTCCCAGGGAGATTTTGGCAATGGAGGCACTTGCCTCCTCGTTTAAACCCCCAGCTCGCATGCAAGGTGACCCCCAAAAGAGAAATCAGGCAGAGTATTGTGAGTTTCATGAAGACAATGGGCACCACACCAACGACTGCATCGAGGTGCGTAAGCGTATTGAAGTGTGCAATAAAAATGTGGAAACTCTCACACTTGGTGAGGGATATTAAGAGTAAGTCGTAGTCCAAAGAGCAAGGCCAAAAAAGGCGGTACACTTGGCAGAAAGACAAGGCGCATGATAACTCGAAGTTAAAAGAGCCTGTAGCCGAAATCCTCATGATACAGACAGTTGATGATGAAAGCCCTCTCAAGAAGAACAAGTTACAAACTACTGGGGATACAGAGATCAGTTTTCCTCCAGGCGGAATGACACACTGTAGGCCTGTAGTAATCAAGGCAATTATCGAAGACGTACGTGTCTGGAGGGTATATTAAGATGGAGGAAGTGCCTGTGATATCCTCTATGAAGATTGATTTTTACGCATGCCAGACGCTGTTAGAAAAATGTTGCGACCCGCTTCAAGTCCTTTGAAGGGGTTCTCAGGAGAGATATCCTGGCCGTTAGGACATCTACACTTAAGAGTCTCCTTACGGCAGGGTCAGGTGGAAAGAGAGGAGTGGGTAACTTTCCTGGTGGTTCGCTCCAAGTCGTCGTACAAAGCTATCATAGGACGTCCCTCACTAGGGAAATTGCAGGCCATTGTGTCCACAGGGCATGGAATGATGAAATTCCCCACCTCGTGTGGTATAGCGACCACTTTGACAGAATACCCTGAACGGGCAGAGGAATGTTCACAGGTGCAAAAGGCGGTGGACACGAAGCACATGAAGGAAAACGAATCACAAGCCGTCACCAACGTGATTGTTAACCAAGATCATCCTGAGCAAACAGTAGCTGTAGGCATGAACCTACCCGAAGAGATAAGGAAGGATGTCGAGGGTCTTCTAAAAAGAAATAAGGATGTGTTCGCCTGGACACCTGACGACATGACAGGGATTCCCAGACAGCTGGAAGTCGAAGAAGGTAGGATAATCAAAACTACTCATTCTTTAAATGTGGATCCCCAGGCGACCCCTGTTTGCCAAAAGAAAAGGCCCTTGGCTCGTGAATGTGACCAGGCGGTATGTGAGGAGATCGCGAAGCTTGTAGCGGCTAGAATCTTAAGAGAGGTCAAGTACCATACATGGGTAGCCAATCCGGTTATGGTTCGAAAGACAGATGGTAGCTGGAGGATGTGCATTGACTTCAAAGACCTTAACAAAGCCTGCCTAAAAGATTGCTATCCCTTACCAGAGATCGACTGGAAGGTGGAGTCATTGGCTGGCTTCCCATACAAGTGTTTCCTGGACGCTTATAAAGGGTATCATCAGATACATATGGACGAAAGGGACGAAGACAATACCGCGTTCCATACTAGTCAAGGTATCTTCTGTTACACTAAGATGCCTTTCGGTTTGAAAAACGCAGGAGCCACATACCAGCGGCTGGTTGATCTGGTTTTTAAAGGACACATCGGAAGAAATTTGGAAGTGTATGTGGACGATATGGTGATCAAAAGCAGGACAGAGAAGACCTTGTTGGAGGATATAAAGGAAACGTTCCAGTCGCAAAGAAGGGTCAACATGTAGCTCAACCCGAAGAAATGCACGTTAGGGGTGGAAGAAGGACATTTCTTGGGAAACCTGATAACTAGGGATGCCATCAAAGCTAATCCTAAAAAGTCTCATGCCATTGCAGACTTACTCCCACCCACTACCATCAAGGAGGTCCAAAGCTTAAACGGAAAACTAGCGGCGCTGAGTCGTTTCCTGTCTAAAGCGGCGGAAAGATCCCTTCCGTTCTTTAAACACTCAAAGGTACACTAGAAAAGAATGGTTTTAGATGGACGACTGAAGCAGACAGCGCTTTCAAGGATATGAAAAAGAATATAACGGAGTTGCCCGCTATCACTGCACCTATTCCAGGGGAGGAGCTAACTATGTACCTGGCGGCTTCCGACGAAACCATCAGTGTTGTCTTATTGGCGGAGAGGGATAAACGACAAATGCATATATATTTTGTAAGAAGAACATTGCAGGGTCCTGAATTGAATTATCCACCGCTGGATAAGCTGTCCCTTGCCTTGGTTAATGTTGCAAGGAAGTTGAGGCGGTATTTTCAAGCACACACGGTGATAGTCTTGACTGACCAACCGATCAGACAGGTACTTTGAAACCAGAAACATCAGGTCGTCTAGCTAAATGGGAGATCGAGTTAGGGGAACACAACATTGAATTTCGACCAAGGTCTACATACAAGGGGCAGGATCTGGCTGATTTTCTGGCTGAAAAGAACACTACGTCACCCACAGCCACGAAAAGGGAGGATGCAATCGTCTGGAGCCTTTACACAGACGGGTCATCTGGGGCAGAAGGCTCGGGAGATGGCTTGATTCTGACAGACCCCGATGGAAAAGAGCACACACATGCTCTTCGTTTTAACTTTAATGCTTCTAATAACGAAGCTGAGTATGAAGCCTTGCTAGCTGGTCTGCGTATCGCTGCTTCTCTAGAAGTGGCAGACTTGCAGGTATGCGTCGATTCCACTCATGTGGCCAAGCACATCGATGTACCAACTAGTAATTAATTGCAAACTTCTTGCAGGTATATGTCGATTCCCAGCTGGTCGTAAATCAGATCAACGGGACGTTCGAAGCAAGGGATAAATCCATGATAGACTATTTAGCTGAGGCCAGACGTCTCATGAAAAGTTTTGCTACCTGCAGAATAAGTCAGATACCGCGAGGTAAGAACAAAAAGGCCGATGTTTCAATCAAATTGGCAACTTTAACTTTTGCTTATCTCACTAAAGAGGTCCTTGTAGAAGTTCTCGAAGAAAGGTCTATTGCAGCTAAACCAGTCATGGAGATTCAGGAAACGAATACCACCTGGATGACGCTCATTTATGAATACTTGCTAAGTGGCACGCTGCCTGGGGATAAAGGAGAGGCTAGAAGGATTCGCATCAAGGCGCCTCGTTTCACCATAAAGGATGGTGTTATGTATCGCCGGTCGTATCTAGGCCCGTGGCTTCGATGTGTTGGACATCAACATGCCACTAATATCATTCGGGAAATGCACGAAGGCTCGCGTGGTATCCATTCAGGTGTAAGAGTGATAGTGGGAAAAATATTGCGGATGGGGTATTAATGGCCCCACGTGAAGAAAGACGTAGAGGAAGAAGTTAAAAGGTGTTCTTCATGCCAGATACACACCCTAATGGTCAAACAACCACAACATGAACTGGTACATGTCACTTCGTCATGGTCGTTTGCTAAATGGGGAATCGATATAGTGGGACCATTTCCCGAAGCACCCGGGAGGGTCAAGTTCCTTTTAGTGGCAGTTGACTACTTTTCAAAGTTGGTGGAAGCAAAGCCTTTAGCAACATTTTCTGGAAAGCATGTTTGTAATTTCGTCTGGGAACACATTGTGTGTCGTTTCGGTATTCCCAAAATAATGGTCAGTGATAACGGTAAACAATTCGCCGAAGAGCCGTTTAAATCCTGGTGTGAGGAGCTGAATATTCAACAGCGTTTCACCTCGGTGGCACACCCACAACCAATGGTCAAGAGGAGGTGGCCAACAGAGAGGTACTCAGAGGCTTAAAGGCACGTCTAGGCGCATGCCGAACTGGATGAGTAAACGAGCGCCCAAACGTTCTATGGGGTTTGTGTACTACACCTAAGATCAGCACTGTAACATCCTCGGATTTATTTTATTGTATTTTGGTTAATTAAGTGGAAAAATATATATTTAAGTTGAAATTGAGCGATTATTATGTATTTTGGATATTTAGAAAGTTTGTTGCAATTTTAAGAAAATTGAACTCGGAATCATTGTTATGGAGTATTAAGAAATTTAAAAGTTATTAATGATAATTTTAAGAGTAAATCAGTATTTTATGGAACCGGTTAAGTCGAGGGGTGAAAAGTGCAAAATGGTGAAAATGGGAATAAAATGGTCAAAAACCTCTCATTTTCTATAGTTCTCTCTCTCTCTAGTTTCTCTCTCTAAGAATTTTCTCTCTACATCTCTCTAAGTTATTTCACAAACCGACCGGCCGATTATCGAGATATATACGTCAACGGAAAGATCTCGAGGAGTACTACAACAATCTGCAATTGGATTTCTGATTTCGTACGAATTGAGGTAAGAATCGACCCTTTTAAGTTTGTTGTTTCGATTTTGAAGAACTAGAATTTCGAATCTGTCATTTTATGTAAATTGGAGCTTGTTTTGCTTGAAATATTGCAAGAATATGATAGTATATGCATAATAGAATCGAATCTAGGCATCATACTTGATAATATAGGTGATTTGAGGCTTAGAAATGTATATTTTTAAGTTGTAAGATGAACAAACTCGAATATACCATGAACACAGTCGAAATGCAAGAACAAACTCGATTTTGGTACTATATTCGAGTATATATTCAAGTTTAAACATCAGATTCGAACAAGGGTTCGAATTTATCACTATGGGTTCGAGTTTAGCCCCTAAAGTCGAAATGGTTCGAGTTTAATAGGAACTCGGCGAGTTCCTATACTGAACTCGGCGAGTACTAACAGATTTTGGGCAGATTCGAATGGGTTTTATAGGAATCGAATCTATGGACTAATAATTACACTTTTTGGATACTTTTGGTAGTATATTAAGGCATATAATGAAAGGTTAATTGGAAATAATAACACACCAATTGATGGTTTATATCGTGAGTTTCGAATGAAGGTTCCGAATGTCGTATTACTTTCATTTGAATAAATTAATGCTAAGTTGTTAAAGACCATGTAATGATAATATGTTTATCATATGAAAATGAAACAGGTCCCTTGTGGTGTTGTCTAACCCACAGTGGGGTACTTGGTGGATCCGGTTGAAAGCCCGAGGAGAAATAATATCGTTTAAAGTTTAAATTACGCACCCAATGTGAGTAGATATGATTTCGCATGTTTATATCTGCTTTATGATTGCTATTGCCTGCTGAGACATGTTGCTTCATTTTTCGTTTGGAATTCTACTAACTTGCGTAGATTTAGATGCACATTCTTATTTGATGCATGTCCGTTCGTTTGTTGTGCATCTAACGATGGACCGGTGGGTCGCATCTGTTACTCTGATGTTACTGCTCTATATGATGCTGGAGCTGATCCCTCCAGGTCTGGTAGGCAGTATGTCATCCCCGATGTTATGTCTGTCTCAGATGGTTGGGTTTCATGCCGAGCTTTGGGCTCGTAAGAGCGACGGCTCATGTGTGTCGTACTTTGTGTACGTGGAGAGTGCACGACGTGTGTCGTCGGTGCTACTCTTGTGGGCATCATAAGGATTTATAAAATGTGTAAATCTGTGTATTCACTAAGCATTCGCTTACCCCTCAGTTGTCTTTATTTTTACAGGAAAGGGAAAGTCTACTGCCGGACCTTCTAGTTAGGTCATTTTTGGGAAGATTTGGAAGACTTGGCACTATTTAATCGGTAATTATGTTATGAGACAATGTTGTAATATATTCTGGATGATTGTAATAATTGTAATGGGTTTGTAGACTTAGACATGGTACCTTATAGCACCGTAGGGTGTTCAACACTATTGCACTACTTTAATTATGCGATATAATGCTTCCGCACTTAAATTAGGTTATCAGATCATTATGTAAATTATGTTTGGTGATTAATCCTGGGTGTTATGTAATTGTGGTTAAATGTGGCAAGGGTGTCACACGAGATGGTATCAGAGTAGTAGTTTGAGATTCAAGTGTCCGTGAGGTTTTGATCTCAAACATTAGGTAAGGATATGTAGTGGTTTAAGTAATGATCTGAACTAAGATAGGTTATGATCTAGTAATTATAAGAGATTGACTTTCATACGGGACAAATGGGTGGTGTCTTTAAATTATTGACATGTTACTAAACAAGTTATATGTTTATATTTTCAGAACATGTCTGGAGGGGGAATGACACCTGAAGAAGCAAGAGAAATGATGTTAGCCTTGATGGCTGAACTATTCAAATTGATTCAGGATCAGTTTCGGGCTCGAGATGAGGCCGATGCTAAGAGAAGAGAAGATAAAAGAAAGAACAAAGAAAAAGAAAGGGAGGGAAATAATGAGGAACAAGATGACAACACTGGGTCATCTAATAAGCCCAGGGGTTGTCGGTTTATGGATTTTAAAGGAAACGGGGCGGTGGAGTTTAACGGTTTAGGGGATGCTGTTGCCGCACTTGAATGGATAACAGCTACTGAAAGGACATTCCGAATCAGCGATTGTGCTGAGAAGGATATGGTTCGGTATGCTACAACAATGTTCACAAACGATGCAATTATGTGGTAGAATTCCATGGTTACTGCTTTAACCTTGGAAAAAGTAAGTGTAATGACTTGGGTTGAGTTCACGGACTTATTCACTCAGCAATACTGTCCGGCTGATGAGCGCCGAAGATTGGAGGCAAAGTTTATGGCGCTGATGCAAGGGACTAAGACAGTGTCCCAATATGCTATAGAATTCACGAGGCTGAGTCTGTTTGCGCCTCATCAGGTGGACACAGAAGAAAGAAAAGTGACCAGATTTGAGGCTGGTCTTGATATTGAGATAAGGAGGGTTATGAGCAACGTCCGCTACCCTACATTTGCTGGCTTACTTGAGGCTGCCAGAAATGTAGAGCAGATTCTGATCATGTCGGGTTATTCGATTGGATCTGCTGCTGCTTCCACTAACCCAACACAGCCGTCACCGCCGAAGCGCCAACGGGAGGGAGGATACTCGGGATCTTCCCGGTCTTCACAGTACTCACCTCAACAGTCGTATCGCCGACAGTCTGGTTCTTCCGATCGTGGTCAGGCTCGTGCCTACTCCATCAACACTGAGCCGCGATATTGTAATAGGTGTCACTTGGAACACTTCGGCAAGTGCACCAATGGACGTGCTTGTTTTTGTTGTGGTGAGTTGGGCCATTTTCAGAGTGAGTGCCCAAGGAAGGGAGATGCTTGTCATAAGTGTGGTGTATGGGGACACTACAGTAGGAATGTTGGTACACCCTGTGTGACGATAGCAGTCTAATCGATCTGCATTATGGTCTAAGTAATATTCTGAGTATTAACAAGTGTTTTGATATATATGTTTATATGTGTTTGTCTGTTATTGATTGTGTGTTTGAACTTGATGTAACATATTACAAGAAGTTCAAACATAAAGGTCAAATATTAACTCAAGCATAAGTAAAACATAAGTTTCATCACTTAAGAGTTTAAGTGTTTTGGCTAGATTCGAATTGCTTAAGGGAACACATTCGAATCTGTGATAGATTCGAATGAGACCTTAGATTCGAATGGGCTAGATTCGAGGATGTCAATATGGACAGACTCGAATGGGCCTTGGGCCAGATTCGAGTTTGGCCCACATCAGACTCGAATCAGGGTCTATAATTAGGGATAGACTCGAATCATTAAGGGACTTTTTGCAGAATTCGTGAGGAATTAAGCAAGAGGCGATCTCGAGTTTATCAGCTAGGTGAGTGCCGTTTCGGAGAGAATTAGTTCGTAGGATCGTTCGTGTGTCGTTCGTTCAGCGTCTAATAGTCTCCGTGTTCCGTTGGTTGAGAGTTGTCCGTCTAACCGTCAACGAGGATTCCGCACTCGTTCACGGATCCGCGTCTAGATAGATCTTGCAGTGGTAGACCTTACAAGTGGTATCAGAGACTACGGAGTGTTCTTGGTGTTCTTCGTGTTCATCAGATACATTCTAGGTTTCTTGACGCTAGTTGGACGGTTTTGCTCTCAAAAACGTGTTTTTGAGCTTAGCAAATTCATATTCGGGAAACACTTTGTCGTTTTTCACGTTTTTGGTCGAAATCATTATTTTTCGTTTGAAAAATAGTGATTTAATCTGTAAAACGTCAAAAAAATCAAAGTGTTAGCCGTTTTTCGAGTTTGCGGCGCTCGAATCTATAGGGGTAATTAGGGTTTCACTCTAGTCTCGAGTCTAACCTAAATACGCTCCTTTCGAGTCAATTTCAGTGAGTTTCGAGTCTACTTTGTTTCGAATCTGTTACTTCATTCGAATTGGATCTCGAGTCTGTGTTGTTTCGAGTTTATTTCGACTTTGTTACTGTTTCGATTCTGCTGACATTCGACTCTGCTGTGCCTTCGATTCTAAGGATCTTCGAATCTAAGGAGTTCTTCGAATCTGACATAACTTCGAATCTAAGGAGTTCTTCGAATCTGACATAATTTCGAATCTAATTGACTTTTAAGACTTAATCTAATTTAATCTCAACAGATTTAATATTAATTAGTTTCGAATCTATCCAGATTCGAATAAGTTAGTCTAAATCAGTTTCGAATTAAATTAATTAAGTTCAAATTCAATTTGTTTCAGAAAAGATGTCAAATCTTCAGAAATTCCTTGAGATGGATCACGAAGTTGGGAAGGCAAATGCACCGCCAAAGCTGATGAAAGTTGAGGACTATTACTGGTGGAAGGACAGATTTACAGATTTTGTACGATTCAATGATATGCGCATGTGGGTGTGCATAGATGAAGGGTACATTCCACCAGTATCTGAAGTTGAAGGCCGTCAAAAGGTCTTGTCATACCAGATGATGAAAGAGGATGACAAGAAACTATTTGAAGCTGAAAACAAGGCTTTCTCCATAATCCGTATGGCTTTACCTCAAGATATTTTACACACATTTCGGACTCAAAGGACATCGAAGGAACTTTGGGAGTCTCTCCAGAAAAGGTGTGAAGGTAATCCACGGGTGCGTAGAAAGCGTACAGAGCTGTTGACCCAACAGTTTGCGATTTTCAAGGCAATTAAGGATGAACAGTTGGATGATATTATCACAAGGTTCTATCATCTGATAACGGAACTTGAAAGTCATGGAATTGAGTATTCGGACACTGACAAGAACAACAAGCTTCTTGATGCCCTACCAGCCAAATGGGCTATGTACGTGGCAATGATTAAGCTTAATGAGGACAAATATTATGCTCAATCACTTGATGACATTGTGGGAACGTTGAGGGCATATCACTTCGAGATGATTAAGGCTGAGACTGATTACGAGCAAGTCCAGAATCCGGCTATGTATTTTGGAAAGACATCTAAATCATCAGTGACAGCTGAACCGAAGAGTGCTACAGCGTTTTTCACCGGAGAAACGTCATCGCCACCAGAGTCCGAAGACTCACTGAATCGCGCGTTCTTAGGGTTAGGAAGATCGGAAGAACCGCAACCTCAAGTCCATCAGGCACCGACAAGTCAGAGCTATTCGAAGATGCCGATGAGCGCAAAGTCCGCAGAAGAACATTTGAATCTGCTTGCTTCCTTTGTGGCAGCTTATGGAAATTGTGTTCAAGGGAAAATCAATGACCCAGCTCTATGGGATGAAGATTACGATCAGGTCGACCCTGATGACTTAGAGGAAATGGATCTTAAGTGGCAACTGGCCATGGTGACCCAGAGGGTAAAAAGATTCATCAAGCGAACTGGGAGGAATCTGCAAATGAACAACAAAGGGATAGGATTTGATAAGTCTAAGGTCAAATGCTACAACTGTCAGGGATTGGGACACTTCGCCAGGGAGTGTCAAAGACCGAAGG